>OY829531.1:2942398-3439098 GCA_963691665.1 Clepsis dumicolana | reverse complement strand
ATTAAAAAGATAAATGTACTTTTCAAGGACGCTAACGTCAAATTTTATTCTAACGATACTAAGTACTAATTTAGTAGGTACTTTTTTGATTTTAACAGATACTGCAGGTTGTCTCTTTTTATTACTTATTTGAATAAAATTTAAACTGCATCAAATTGTGTATCAAGTAATTTTTAATAAATGTTTTTAATAAATGTTAACGATTTATTATGAAACCATAATTTAAACGCTTTTAACGATATTACTTTAAGGGCGCAAATCGATGATAAAACTGTTGAATGGAGGGCATAGCAAAAATTTGTTAAAAAGATAAATGTACTTTTCAAGGACGCTAACGTCAAATTTATTGTAACGATACTAAGTAAGTACTAATTTAGTACTTTTTATTTTTGCTTTTAACGGATACTGCAGGTTGTCTCTTTTTATTATTTGATTAAAATTGAAACTATCAAATTGTGTATTTAACATATAAAACCAGGATTACAGCTTAAGCAAAGTCGCTACATAAAACATGCCCTTTTGCACTCAGTGTTCAATTACAGTAGAAAGCAGGAAGTGGGTAGGGCACCTTAGAAGTAATAAGCATAGAAAAAATTCGGGTGTAAATTTAAACGATGAGGTTGTTGAAATTTCGTCTGCTTTTAAAGGTCGCATAGCATCTTATAGAATAATGGCAACTGATGAGCTGAAGTCTTGTTTACCTGAATCATTTTTGATTACAGTAAAACCTAAAATGCAAAAAATTTTGGAAAATTCGCTTAAAAAACATGTGTCCCCTCAAAGTAAATTTCGAATATTTTGGCGATTTTCTTTTGTTTAAAGATGACAAGCAGGAAATGAAATCTTTTGCAACGAAAAATTTTCCTATACATCAAAATTATCAATTCGAAGAGCTTTTAAACACAATAATTATTAGTATACAGAAAAAAATCGAAGAATTTCAGGAGCGCGATTCTGGTTGGACTTTCTTATCTAATTTGTATTTAGAAGTTAACATAAATAAGTATGAACCATTGAAAGCGTCATCTTACATAGACTTACCTAAGATAATAAAAAATAAAAAAGCTTGCATTAATATTCAAAATCATGATAATTATTGTTTTCTCTGGTGTGTTGTTGCTGCTCTTTACCCATGTCAAAACCATCGCGAGCGTCTATCATCTTATCCTCATTTTAAAGACGTATTAAAACTTGATAATATGTGTTTCCCTGTCACTTTAGCCGATATCATTACGTTTGAGCATCACAATATTGATATCAGTATTAACGTATATTCTTTAAAAAACAACCGAACTCTTGTAGGACCTCTATACAGATCGCAATATAAAAGGAAACATCGAATCAATTTACTTTTAATCGAACGCGGTAATAAGTCGCATTATGTTTTGATTACTAATTTACCGCGTCTTGCTCGCGGTCAGATTACCAAACATCATGCTAAGCTTTATTTCTGCGAAGACTGTCTGATATTTTTTCAAACTGAACACGGTTTCAATAGTCACGTTTGTAGTGGGGTTGCTACGGTACTTCCGGAGAAAGGCACCTATCTCGAATTTAAGCATTTTGAACGAAAACAAGACGTTCCATTTGTCGTGTATGCTGACTTTGAGACAATCCTTAAACCCTATCAGAACTGTGAACCTAACACTGACAGTAGTTTTACTACAAATAAACAAATACATTTACCAGCCGCTTTCGCGTACCATATAATTTGCTCTTATGATGAGCAACTTAATCGTTTTGTTCAATACCGAGGGCCAGATTGTGCTCAGAAATTCGTAGATTATTTATATAGACATATTAAAGACATCCATAACGTTTTAGAAAAAGAAATTCCCATGATATTTACTGTAGAAGATTCTTTAGCTCATGAACGTGCCAAAAATTGTCATATGTGTAAAGGTTTATTGTTTGCAGACAAAGTAAGAGATCACTGTCATCTAACGGGCCGTTATCGCGGTGCCGCGCACCAGTACTGCAATCTGCGCTTTCGCGTTCCTAAATTGGTCCCTGTTTTCTTTCATAACTTAGCAGGTTACGATTGTCATTTGTTTATACAGGAACTTAGTAAATGTTCAGGGCCTGTGAAAGTAATCCCAAAAAATAAAGAAAATTATATTTCGTTCACTAAGTTTTTGTGGATTTCAGATCAAAAGTATGCACAAATTCGATTTGTAGACTCTTTTAAATTTTTAGGAACAAGCTTGGAAAAATTAGCGAATGGTTTACATAAAGATGATTTTATTCACTTGAACAAGTTTTATCCTGAAACTAAAAAAAATAAATTATTAACTCGCAAAGGTATTTATCCTTACGATTATATGTCGAGCTGGGATAAGTTTACAGAGACCGAGCTTCCATCACAGAACTTGTTTTTTAATTCTCTTTCCAACGAACAAATAAGCGATTCAGATTACGCACATGCGCAATCTGTATGGTCCGAATTTAAAATCAAAGATATGGGAGAATATACTGATCTTTACCTAAAAACTGATGTGTTGCTTTTATCAGATATTTTTGAGAACTTTCGGTTCATTTGCAAGTTAAATTATCATTTAGATCCGGCATTCTATTTAACTGCTCCAAGCTTATCGTTTGATGCTATGTTATTAAAAACCGGAGTTAAGCTTGAATTGATATCCGAATTAGAAATAATTCGACTCATACAAAAAGGAATAAGAGGTGGTATTTGCATGTGTTCGACCAGATATGCTCAGGCTAATAATAAGTACATGGAAACTTATGACATGAATAAACCAGACTCGTTTTTAGTATATATCGATTGCAATAACTTATATGGTTACAGTATGTGTCAATCGTTGCCCATGTCTAATTTTAGTTTTCTAGATCATCATGAAATTGCCCAACTAGATATTTTGTCTGTCGAAGATGATGCTCCATTTGGATTTATTCTGGAAGTTGACTTGCTATATCCGGAAAATTTACACCATAACCATAACGACTATCCATTTTGCGCACAAAAATTTATTCCTCCAGGAGGAAAAACGACCAAATTGATCCCAAATTTATATAACAAATACGAATACGTCATTCATTACGTCCATCTGAAAACATGTTTACGCAACGGCTTAACTCTTGATAAAATCCATCGCGTTATAAGGTTTCGTCAAAGTCCATTCTTAAAACAGTATATTCATTTAAATACAGAACTGAGAAAAAAAGCTACTACTCCTTTCCAACAAGACCTTTTTAAATTAATGAATAACTCAGTTTTTGGGAAAACTCTTGAAGACAGTGAGCGGCGAGTTGACGTCAAATTAGTAAATAAGTGGCACGACCGTCAAAACAAAACAAAAAAGTTTACTTGTGCTAACAAATTAATTGCCAAACCGAATTTCCATAGTGCAACAGTGTTGTCTGAAAATTTGGTTGTCGTACAAATGAAGCCTGAAAAAGTAATTTTAGATAAACCAATCTACGTAGGATTCTCTGTATTAGAACTTTCTAAAAGTCATATGTACCAATTTCACTACACGGTAATAAAAAAACACTACCAAGATCAAGTTACTCTGTGCTACACTGATACCGACAGTTTTATTTACAAAATCGAAACTGCAGACTTTTACAGCGATTTAAAAAATATTTTTTTAAACTTTTTTGACACAAGCAATTATAACCCTGTAAATGATTTGCAAATACCTTTACGTAACAAGAAGATTCCTGGGTTATTCAAAGATGAGTTAGGAGGAGAACTTATTACCGAGTTTATAGGGTTACGTTCTAAACTATACTGTATCAAAAGTGATAAATCTCTTATCAAAAAGGCTAAAGGAATAAAAAAACCAGCAGTTCAAGAGTTAACATTAAATGATTATCGGGATGTGTTATTCAATGATAAAATAGTTCGGAAAAAACACATATTATTTAAATCGATTAGGCACGAGATCTTCACTCAATCTGTCAATAAAGTTGCTTTATCTAACAAAGACGATAAACGACATATATTATCAGACAAAATTTCAACCAAATCTTGGGGACATGAGTCTATTTTCTAGTACAGTAGTTATCTAAGCGACCTTTCCTCGAGCTGTAATTTTATTTCGTAGGCACCCAATGGGTAATAAAAAATTAGAATGTGTTTAATAAAATAAAATACGTTGAGTACTTACGTTATTGTAAAATTATAATTATGTATGTTGTAGGGTCAGCGTCAAAAGCCGCTCATCACTTTTGTACCTTTTCGCTCTACGACCAGATGAGCGACTTTTGACGCTGACTATACCAAATAAGTAGATTATCATTAAGTACTTTATTTTTTATAATTACACATTGATTTGTAAATTGTATGGTTTGTTCTTTTTTTTTAATAAATAAATATGAAGTGTTATTAACATTTGTTTTCTTTTTTTCTTTCACCCACCTAAGTATATATAGACTGCGAGGATACCGACTGAAAACACATTTTACTTGAGTTGAAATTGAGTTTTCTCGCTTCGGAGGTTTCCTGACGATGTTTTCCGTCATCAAAAAGCTCAGGGCTCAGGCTTAATTTTAAATGTAATATTTTGATAATGGTAAGTAAAATCATGTTCTGTTGAACAGGCAAATAATACCTATCCTCGTTTATTGCATTGGGTATCAATTAAAACATGTCCTTACGTGTCTTAAGCAGCGCGGCGGCATGCAGCCCGTGCTAAGGTAATTTGCTGACACGTGAAATATACCTATTCACATTTATTGCATTTGGTACCAATTATAACAAGTCCTTACGTGTCGTTGTAATTTGATCGGCATTAAGCAGCGCGGCGGTATGCACCGCATGCTCCGAAGCGCGTGTTAATTTAATTTGCTGACGCATGAAATTACTGTAATTATAAATAGCGGCTGTTATAGTAAGTTATCATTCTGCACTCTACATTCATAACTGAGTAAAGTCGTTCCAAAGTTTTGAAAATTAAGACGAGCTGATCCATTCCCGATTCGGTAAGTAAAATTGGCATTATTTAATATTTATTCGTATTATTTTGTTGCTATTATTGTTTTGTAAGCGTATGAAAATGCTCATATGTGTTGCCAGATGCGTTTATTTATTTGATTTCTTTTGTTTCAGAATATGGAAGGAACGCAAGACACTCAAATCATGTTTTCGCAATATGCACAGGGTCCATTAGGATTCCGAGAAGATGAAGAAGAAGAAGAAGTCAGTGAATTTGTAAAAAAAATTGCAAGTGCCAAAACGAAAACCAAGTCTAGTAAACCAAAACTAAGGCTAAACAAAGTGGTAAAGAGAAGTGTACGAGGTCACCCGCCGTCGTTCGTTATAAACAATGAAGCAACTAAGGGGAACAGACTTGTCAAAATCCAAATAATTAACATAAGTGACTCCGCGCCGGATCAAAACGACGAAACCGGTGAAAACGTTATGCTCAGTGCGCAGTATGTGGCAAGTGACGGATACGATGAGATAATAGACAGTACAGAAAGTGTAATAAATAAGATATCCAAGAAGTTGTGCGGATATAGTGTTAGTTATTAATGTTTTTACTGTTTTTGTATATAATTTTGAAAATAAATATGGTCAACAATTTTCTTGTTTTATTCCTTTGATTAAGCGATACGTCAACAGGAAAGATTTTTTTTGTAAGTATGTCAATAAAGCAATAATTCAAACGAAAATAAAATTATCATGATTAAATGCACAAGAAAAATCTTTTCAGTAAATATCGCTTAAATAGATTAACACTATTATTAGCCACAGGTATGAATCGTTATCATTTATTTCATATTTTTAAACAAACAAATTCAATTATTTAAAAATGGGTTAATATAAAAAGTCTTCGTTCAAAATAAATGATAACTAATTTTGACTGGGTTAAAAAATAAAAAAATGATTAAACGTAAATATTTATTTTTGAAAATTAGGTATAATTTATTACAATGTTAAATATGCATAATATCGAAATAATATTTTTTAAGACATATAACGTTTTTTAAGGCACAAGCTTTTTTATGATGTAGACAATTATAAGAGCTGTTGTCGATACAATACTTTTTATACATTAATTGAAAATTAGAACAACCTTTCTCTCCCAAGTCTATTACAGTACAATCAGCACATAAATCATTAATCCACTTAATTTTTTCAAAACCTTTTACATATATTTTTTTGCCTTCCAAGAAATTATGAATCATTCTCTTAAATTCTCTGTGGTCGATATACCCCTCACGCCACATAATGCCAAGGTTTCTCTCTATCCATTTCACATGCCTTTTTTCGTTTTCTGATAACGTAGAAAATGAATATGGAGGTTTTATTAAATACGCCTGCGTGTGTTCATAGGTACTGTATGCAAATTCTTTAATAATAAATTCATTTTTAGATGATTTAAACCCCTGAACATCTACGAATAGATGGTCTAGTTTCATGATATCTTCTTTGTTATATTGGTCAACGGCTTATATTCTATAATACTATCATTCAAAATAAGACAATAAGCCGCGGTATTGTCAGGGATATCTGTGTCACACTCTAATTCAATCCGCACATCGACTGAACCCGTTTTTAAGGTTTCATTTTGACGAGAACAGTCGATAACAAACAGAGGTGCTTTATTTATAAAGTCTTGTGGATTCAACAACGGTGCTTGGCTGCGGTTATAATAAGACTGTTGGAATTTAGCGTACTGTTCATATAATATAGCAAATTTTTGAGCCGAGAAACTGACATTCAAGTTTTCATAAGGAAAATAATTTGAATTTAAAAAAACTTTAACGTCACGCAAATTACAATGATCAAAACGCGATATATCTTTATCAGCAACATTTTTCCTGTTTGTTTTTAATCCAATTATAACATATCGAGGTTTTTCAACTTGAGACGAAGTTTTGACGGCCCAAGAATGTTTTGATGTTTTAGGTAAAAGCGGGTATTCGTACAGATCCCAGTTCCTAAATGCTACCTGAATAGCTCGATCTCTTTCCAAATATTTAAGCAAACTTAATCTTTCACGATCAGAAACCTTAATGTGCGGCATGCGCCATACTATTTTAGATATAGTTATGTTACCTATATACTCATTTGTGTTCAGTTTTACGCTATTTAAATTAGTATTGGATCGTAAAAGAATAAGTTCATGCTTACAGTTAATAATAATTTTGTTATAATCCTCTGCGAAGCCAAGAATCTTATTTAAAGGAATTGACACAGAAAATGATCCATGCGTAATTTTTGTGCCATCAACATCCCAGCCCCATAACTTTGACATCGATGATTCAAGTTCATTCATCGACACAAGAGATTTTATTGTTGTTGTGACCCCAGCGTTTTTAATTTTATCTATTTCAATCCCATTCAGCTCATATCGAATATCTTGAAATAAATGAAGTATAGGGTTATTTGTAAAATGAACACTGGACACCTTCGCTTTTGTTTCTCTGTTGAATACTTCTATAGTACCCTCTATGTATAAAGTACTCGCTGATGGTAATACGTATAGATCTTGCTGGTTGATAGGTATACGGATTTCATCATTTAAATTGAAACTTGTTACGTACGGTTTATACGAATGATATTCGAAACTTTCAATCGTGCTATCAAAGCTAAAGGAGTCTGATAAGTTTAGTATACTCATTTTAATAATCCTATGTTTTTTAAAAACTGTTTGTTTTCCTTCGTTAGTTGTCCTTTAGGTCTTCTTTTCTTGATAGCACAATGAGCACTAACGGCTTTGCTGTTTGAGACCGTACATTTATTAAAGTCTATCATTTTTTTCTGAGATGTAAATATATCTGAATCTCTTCGCCACGTAAATTCACTAAATTATCGTTTATATCCAGTATTCTTATTATAAGAGCGTTTAAGCTGTTTTGAGTAACAGGAAAATATATAACATTTTTAGGTGTTTCTATAATCCGGTAACCAGGCGGTACATTTGGCACAAATTCATGAATTATATGACTAGGTTTTCCGTTTATAAATGACCCGCTCACGATGTCACATTCAACTCGTACTATAGTTGTAGACAGAATGGACACGGGAAAAGGGGACTCAGTTAATATATTCGCCTGAACTGTTTCTTCTCCAAAACCAAGTAACTTACCAATCGAATTTGGTTTTTTAAAATAGACGTTTTTGGAACACAATATAGATGTTTTTAGCGTATTATTATTGCATGTCAGTGTAAAGGTGCAACCTTGGAGATGTCTTTTAAGATAATCATCAAGATCTTGAAGTTCATATGACCCTTCAGGAATTTCTACTACTTCGTTATCACCATAATAAAACTTATTATTTCGGTTGTCAATATTAGGTATCGAGTTAAATGTCGACAAGTATAGCAACCCGCATTCATATTCACCATCTAGTTGAAGAGCTGGCGAGTGATTCGTAATCAGGGTAGAGGAGGATCCCGTTATGGACAAAGTGAAAGACATCGTGAGAATGAGAAGCTATTTATTGTTCAGAGATATTTAAACGGTTATTCCAATATTTTTTTAAATATTTTAAACATAAATGTCCGCAATTAACAGTATCGAATTTTTGATAAATATTATAATTGTATGAAATATTATAATTTTTCAAATATTTTATTAATTCTAGCGGCGGTTGAAGATCACCATAACTATTAAAATATTCACAATGATTATTATCTTTGACATAGGCTACCCAGTGAGTCCCTTGGTTTTTAGAACTATCTAAATTTACGATTGCACATTCTACTCTTTTTGGACGGTTTGGCAATTTGTCTCTCATGTAAACACCACGAAAATAAGGAATATCTGTTGAATGTTTTAAAATATCAACATTTGTAAGAGCACGTCTGGGTAGCCTTTTATTTAGTTTTTTAATCGTTTTAAACACAAACCCTTTCCATTTCTATACTGTTTAATGTACAACCCTTTACCTAATGCAATAGATTCCATCATTTTATTATGACGTTCTGATTCGGATAAGCTCTTTTTTGCAGCTTTGTAGTCACCAACAGCTTTAGCGATCCCAGC
This sequence comes from Clepsis dumicolana, assembly GCA_963691665.1. Classification (NCBI taxonomy): domain Eukaryota; kingdom Metazoa; phylum Arthropoda; class Insecta; order Lepidoptera; family Tortricidae; genus Clepsis; species Clepsis dumicolana. Next base: position 3,430,137 of record OY829531.1, on the reverse strand, counting down.
AGCTCCTCCTGCCAATGACCCTAACGCAGAAAGTCCCGCGAAAATAGGTATTAGTGGCAATATACCTCCAGTTTTAGGAATCGGTATTAATCGAGGAACTCTCATTTTACTCGTATTGTTATTAAGAAATACTTTACTCGCTGCAGCAAAAGCTCGACTGACTGCAGTGCCTTCTTTTTTAGATTTGTTTTTTTTCAATTCGGTACGTATCTTAGAAACAAAATGCTTAAATGATTTTATCCCTGCACCAGCTTTCATTTTAGATTTCATCACTTTGCTAACTATCCAAGACGCAAGTTTTTCTCCTTTTCCAACACCTTTTGACTTCAATCTTTGTTTAGCCATTTTATAGAGTTCAAAATCTGCACGATGTCGGTCTGTTAGGTCAGAATATTTATCGTATGCTATATCGTGTTGCATACACGCGTTGTCCAATTCATTAACTCCTTTATCACCTCTTTGCAATCGCTTATGCAATTTTGTGCCTGGTCCGCAATAATTGTAGCCAGGTAAGTGCAGTTCAAACGGTAAGTGATTAATAATACTGTTTAGAAGTCCTCTTCCTTTCATATCCCAAAAGTTAATGACTTAGCGCGAGAAAGTTTTTAAATATATTTATACAATGGCATTTCTGTCGATCCAGCTGTTTTCGCTATCGTTAAGTCCTAACCACTTAACATACAATTTTTTCCCTCTTTTTTTGATTACCTTTTCGATGAGGTAAACGTCTGGATACTTAGTTTTTTGCAGTTCTTGTTCATAAAATGTACCGAGTATTGAGTTTTTTCGTTGGTCTTCAATATGGTAAGTAACAGGACGAGTGTGATTCACCTTTTTAATAGTAAATAGCTCAGTTGACCAATTAGGCGTATAACCTTTATGAAAGACGCTTTTGTACTTGCTTATACGCACATGATCTCCTACATTAAAAATATTTAATTTAAAACGCCGATTGGATTGTGATTTATCTATGTTTTTCTTTACTTCGGCTTCATTATTAAAATTCACCTCATTTGGGCTAAATTTTGTTGTGCTATGCACAGTTTGATTATAAGATTGAACTATCTCATCGAAAGGTTTTCCAAGCCATTTGTAGTTCCCGATGAAACTGAAATATTTGTAAAGTTTGTTCTTGAGCGTTTTTATTACCCTTTCAACAATAGACGCCTTTTTAACTGAATACGTGGAATAATGATTTATTTTTAAGGATTTCACATAACAATCGAATTGATCATTGTAAAATTCTTTTCCAAAGTCTGTCTGTAAGTTTCTAGGTATTCGTTTGGTCGACTTGATAATTAGTTCAAATGCATTTTTTACTTCTGTTTTAGTTTTAGATTTCGTAGGAATACACCACGTGTACTTTGAAAATGTATCAATAACAACTAAAATGTATTTATATCCCTTATTTACAGTATGTAAATTCTGTAAGTCAATTAAATCTGCTTGCCACAAATCATCAATTCCTTTTAATATAACTGCGCGACGCTTGAAATTTTTTCGGGCCGATCTATGGATTTCATTCACGACTTGTTCTTTTGTCATCTTTGAAATTACTTAAAATATTGTCTATGTCCCTTTTTGTATAAAAGTTTATTTTCAACTGATTTGCAAGCTGATGAATTTGAGAATTTATAGTTTTAAATAAAGAATCTAGATGCTTCTTCTCGTAAGTGTCCTGGACGAGCTGATCGACATATTGCTTATTAGCTGCATCATTGGGTGTCAAAGGATCCGCTACCCCCTTTAATCGCGATGATTGTAGATCGAAATCGCCATCATCAGAACGCAGCAAAGTTTTATTGTTAAGTTCAAAAACTTCACATACACGCAAACGTTTATGAACATGATGACCGAATTTGTCTATGTTCATTTTCACTTCTTATTTTTATGCACTTATGTATCATCAAATTTCCGGCTTCGACTGATGGTAAAAGTAAAATACCAGTTTTATATATCATTGATTAACCAAGCCCGCTTCACGAAGTTCTTCTACAATTGATATTATTTCATTGTCTAATCCTGTGTTACCGGCATCACGGGAAGCAATGAGTAATTTCAATCTTTCAACTAATTCGTTTGGATTATCCCAATAGACATATGAAACATCTCTTTTAACTTTTTTCATTGTTGGTAGTCCTTTGCCGTAAGTACATAAATCTTCGCTTATTGAACGTTGTTTCGATAATTTGAAAAGCGGTTTTATAATGTATAAATATTTCTGACCTTTGTTACTTTTTATTGGTTTATTGGGATCAAAATCTCGTCTATGGACATTCGTTTCTAGTAGCAACATTTTATAATAACGTTTATCGTCTTCAGTTATGATACCTAAATCAGGCAACTTCTTAAATAACAAATCATATAAACCTGGTGTTAAATTGTAAGTACGTCCATTTACTTTGAGTTTTTCGCCACTAACGGAAACTAAACAAGATCCTAACATAAGCTTATCGCGTTCTGTTCGTATGCCAAAAGGAATGTCCAAGTCGGTGTTGTATTGTTTTTGCCATGCAGGGTCTTCGCGAGGAGATGCATATGAACCGGTAGTCTTAAATGAAGTATCATTTGTTGATTCCAAGACATCATTGTTGTCACTTTCACATAACATGTCATCATCACCATCTTGTCTGTTTTCGTCTCTATTTGATACCTCATCATCATTATTTGAAGTCGTTTCGGAAAAATTTCGTACGATTGTTTGATTATTAATACTACTTCTCTTCCCTTCATTAGGACTAAATTTTAATGTTTTTGGCGCCTTTTGCCACTTAAATATGTCTTCATCAAAATCGGTTTCATTAGTGTTATAGTATTTATTGTCGTTACTTTTAACCATTTCATTAAGCGGGTCTGTTATTGGTTTAAAGACTGATTCCAAAATCATATTGTTGTTATTTTTCATATCACGAAGTAGTTTAACCTTCTTTTTGACAGCATCGGCAGACTGAAGTACTTTTTCTTTTAAAGTTTTCTCGGTGTTTATTTTATGATTCATGTCTGATCTCGATGGATTCCCATGATGCAATAAAAGTTTCTTGAAAATGAAACTGGTTAAGTAACACGGTTAATCCAAAACGATAAATGTATCAAATCCCATTCTATAACATCCTGAATTTCTAGCACAGTCCTTGTTTACAACCAAGTAGCTAAAAGGTACGCTCCATATTTTTGCACACATTTCCCGAAACTGTGACCAAGACATATCAGTTCCAACGTGCTCGTCATAAACATGACGTAAATTAACTTCATCTTGTTTAAAAAGGATGATTAAGTTAGCATTGTCCCTTATTAATTGTTTAGGTATTTTACTGTAAGTTTGATTTAAGTAGAAGCTGTCAATATTTTTATGCCTTCCCATTGCAAAGTAATCCCTTATATTATTTTGATTTTCGCATGCAACATCATCAAATATGATAATTGAATTGTTCTCAGCTTCATGCGGGCTTAGTATTTCATCATTTTCGCGATATTTTTGAAATTTAACTGATGGAACCAACATCAATATTTTTTCTAAAAACTGGTACATCGGTTGGAAAAGTGTTTTTGAATATACGTAAATATTTTGAAAGCGTAGTCCTTGTTCATGTAGTAGAAGAGAGACAATTAAATTAGTTTTACCGCAATTAGAAGGACCGCAAATTATACAGCGAATTGTGTCGGGTAAAAGTTCACCGTGACGAAAACTACGATTGTTGCGATCTGAACAAACAACCTCCAACTGCAAGCTCTGAGCTTGTTTTACAAACTTCATATCTGTTCAAGATCAATTCAACCAATGCGCGCGTGTTGCAAGCATGGAATGCTTATTCAAAATGAGCAGAAGAGCAGATGGTTAACGTTAAACCTCGAGTGTGAGCAAATTCTGTTAGGTTGGGTTCCGTTGGGTTTGAGTTGCTGTTGGGCTGATGTATTCGTTGCGTTGATCGAGAGGTGAAACAGAATGCCCAATGCGATTTCAGGTGTAGGTTGAGCGTTATGTTGAACGCAAATGCTGATAGGTTACTGTTAGGTTGGTTACCGTTGGGTTTGGGTTGATTGTAGGTTGTGTGCAATTCATTGTATTATTGGGCTTCTGGATCACCACGAATGAGTGAGGGCGAAATTTTTCGCCCGATCGAATGAATGGTGGTCCAGAATGCCCAATAATATACTACTTATGTTGAATGTTTATTGTGTTTACATTGAATCGTTGACTTGTTGATGACACTTTGCCGAACAGAATCCAACCCAAACGTGTTTGCTGCGCGATCATGGATGTTTCATCTGATCTGCGAATGCCTTTCATAATGATGTTGGCGTATATTTCTGCCCCCAATAAAATATCTACGGGGCGTTGGATGTTGAAATCTGGATCCGCAAGGCTTATATTCGTAAGGTACTGCGAAGTTGGCTTGATAAATGTACGGTTCGGCAAACTTATGAGAAGATTTTTCATGACCAGGGCGTTTGTGTTAAAAGTGTAACTTTCATCGTTTGATTGGCCCGTAATGACTACTTGGCCTTTACAAGTGTTGTCCTTGATGCCAACCCCTGTTACTACACTGTTATTTTTCTGTCTTCGTAATGATAAGCGTTGCGCTGCTGCTTCGGAGATTAAGGATATTTGAGATCCTTGATCTGTAAGCGCTCGGAGGTCATGATAGGTACCATCAAGTGCTTGGACCTTGACCAATGCCGTTGCTAGCAAGATTTGTGGCGGTTCGTTTTGTGTTGTTATTTGAGCGGTATTTACGCTTGACGGCGTTTGCTTGTTATTTTCCGTCGATATTACCGTCATGCTGACTTTAGATGTCGGGTTTGATGTTTTATGAAATGCCGCATGCAATATAGTATTATGATTGCCTCGGCATTCTTGGCAACGCTTTGTTGCAATGCATGGTTTACCATTATGATTGAAAAGGCAATTATTGCATAAATTAAGTTTCGCAACTGTTTTCGCTTTGGCAGTAGGCGACATTTCTAGAAATTTTCCGCAACAAAATTGGCAATGTCTAAAATTTCTAGTGTTCTTGCTAAAATTTTGTTTTAGATTTCTAGTCGTTCCTGATGACAAAATCTGATTTGATGTTTGTTTTCGGTAGCGCTCCATCTTGTTTCTGGCGTGCAGTTTTAATGCTTGTAAACTTGCTCTCCAGGAAGTTTAGGAAATCCTTTATTGTTGGTAAATCTCTCGGTTGCTTGAAATAATCATTGTGTGTTTGTGTATCAAATTTTTGCGTCAATAAATACACGAGCAAAGGGTCCCATGTATCTATATCAACGCCTAAGTTTTTAATAGCGTTAAGGCATTCGAGGGTGGAGTCGTGGATGTTCTTGATATGACTAACCGTCGGCTGGTGCATGGCTGGGATACTGAGCATGATATTTATATGTGAATTAAAGATGAGCTTTTTGTTATCGTATCTATGTTGTAAAATATCCCAACTCGTTCTGTAGTTATCGGAGGTGACCGGCAGATGCTGAATTAGGCGTTCTGCCTCTCCTTTCACTTTTGTTTTCAGAAATTGCATTTTCTGGCCATCTGACAATGTTGGATTGTTGTGGATTGTGGCGCGGAATAAGTCCTTGAATGACTGCCAATGATGGTAGTTCCCACTAAACTCTGGTGTTTTCATTTGAAGAGTGTACTTCTCTATGTGTGCAACAGACCATAACTTGCTATTTATGGCTTTTTTGATAGTGTTGTACTTGAGCTCGTGGTTAGTAAATGCCTTTTCATAAACAGAGTTGCTGCCTTCATGTTCACTGTCTATTTCCCAATGTGAACTATCGATGGCCACCCAACGCGCTTGTATTGTTTTCAGTATGTCTTCAAATTCCCACTTCTCCGTAATCGCTTCCAAATTAATGGTGTCCACCGTTCTTGTAAAGGCACGGAAATTGCTTGATTGTTTCTTCATAAGGTCGTCTGATTTGCTATTTTCCCCGTGGTCTTGTTTAGTTGGCGTCCTAAACTCATAATTCGGTGTGTCAAATGATGGTTTTGACGGCCCTGCTTATTCTTCAGGGATTGGTATATACAAGGTTATCATTGATAGAGTAGATGTATAGTAATCCCGTATTTTCTCGAAAATACCCTTGAGATAGTAATCTGTTTTCTGATACGGATATGTTGATATCTCACGGTCGTTATTTTCCAACTCTGCAAAGAGTTCCTCCAACTTCTTCGTTCTTAACTTGATGTAACCCGGAGTTTTTCTGCTCGAACTATCTTTCTTGAAATTAGTGTTGATTTTCACAATTTCCTTGAGGATTTCACTTTGGCGGCTGAGAAGAGCATCCATGATGACACCTTTCTTCAATTCGCTGCTGGGTTCCACTTGCTTGAAACTAAAATGTTATGTCGTCAAACTATGATGACGTACGATATTAGCCTTGATGTGCTAGTACCGCTGATCACGTGAACAGGATATTTTGATTTGATGATGTGTGCACACTGATGATAGTTCCTGTTCACTGGTAGAGCCTTCCTGCTCCTCTTGGTAGGTCTTGTTTCGAGTAATCGTTCCTTTTTTATGACCTTGGACGCCTTCTCAACTCCGTCGGTGAAACCCGCTTGTGGGAAGCCGACCGAGCCGATTCGAAGTCACTCCAAAAGAACTCCTCACTCACGGTTCGAAGGACCACAAAGATGTACGAGCCTTGATATGCTCAATGCACCTTTCGATGGTGATGATGTTTAGCTGTTTGCTAAAATGATGTACGCGCGCGTGATTGATAATAGTTTATTAAAACGTGTGAATCGTAACACTGATTGCTTACAACTCACCTAAGTAATAATTATAATTATCCGCGTAACAAAGGTGCCGTGGCGGCGGTGTACGATTACAAAGATCGTACAATGTCTATATGGATGAATATCAACAACGCAACTTTTTTAAGTTTTGGTGGCACATTTTTTTAACGATGAATAATTTTTATAATAATCTATACCTATGTACACTATAACATACCTATTTTACCTATTATTTTGCCGACAGTTTTAACAATAATAAATGAAATATTTGGTGGCCACCAAAACTGAAATTCGCCCACAAAATCTCAAATTTATGGACTCGTACTTTCAAGATCAGGTGCACATACATTTTCTTTTCATACCTGTTCCACCAGGCATCGTCTCCAGCTGGAACCGAGTTGGAAACCATCGCCATGAACTGGCTTGGCAAGGTCCTGGGGCTGCCGGAATGTTTCCTGAACGAGAAGAACGACAGCCCGGGAGGAGGAGTCATCCAGGTGAGGATGGATGGGTGGGTGGGGATGGGGGGATCATCATGTCAGCTAAAAGCATAAGAATAAATAATAACATAGTAGAACGGAAACTCCCGCTCCAGACGGGCTCAAGGTCACGATATTAGAGTATTCGTTAAACAAACTACTCAGTCAGGCTGTCACGGCCGGCGTCGTCGTACGCGCATTTGGTTGTTTATAATTTGGTTGTATGTATTTTATTTTATATTTGTAGGTAAGTCATACTTACTCAAACCACCTTAAATGGCTTCATTTGGTATGGTACTTATAATAACTTCTTATTTAGAAGTGTCTATAATATGTAGACCTACGTAATGATTTATAAATGTCATATTTTGTAAAACTAAAATAAAAATAATTATTTCAAAGTAAAGAAAAACTCATATTTTTGCGATATTATCTTTAGACGTAAGTAACATTTAACAATAAGCAACCCTAGCAACACGCCTGGACGACAGACTGGTGTAACGACGTGAAGGGGGAAGTAGGTATATAAATGGCGGCGTTTGGGACTCGGTCAAAAGAGATTCTATTCTACTATGTTATTATTTATTCTTATGCCAAAAGACGTCCACAGCTGGACATAGGCCTCCCCCAAGGCTCTACCCTCAGATCGATCTTATGCTTTCCGCATCCACCGCGCTCCCGCGATCTTTACCAGGTCGTCGCTCTATCTTATTGGAGGCCTACTGACAGCTCGTCTCCCGGTCCGCGGACGCCATTCAAGAACCTTCGAGATTCACGTTTTTGGTAAATTGGCTGTCAATTACGCCGTGATTCCTGAGTTAGTCGGTAGCGGTCCCATGCTTCTACCAAATAATCGAAAATGCCATCAAAATCTTTATCCACCTCATTGGCTTACCAACACCATGCACTTCGGGTTAGCGCTTGAAAACGTCCGAACCAAAAGACCACTAATCGAGCGTCAGTCAGTCTCAGTTTGGTCGAACGACAGCGCTATGACGTATGGCTGTCATCGACAAATGCCGTGTTGTACTGGGACACATTTTCGTAAATTTTGTACTATTATGTACATATTCTGTGACATAGACCCAAAGTACATGGTGTTAGTAAGAAAACCGGACAAGTGCGAGTCGGACTCGCGCCCGTTCCGTACAAAGATTTTAACGCTTTTCCCCAGTGTTTTAAGAAGTCCAGTGTTAGCAGAGCCCCACTTCTAAGCAAAATGTACGCAGTTTGGGGTCATACTATATTGGTCATGAAATCTACAGACAAATATAAAAAAATCAGATTTTGAGAATTTTCTGAGTGGGTGTAATAGGAGCTACCTCCATACCAAATTTCAAGTTTCTAGGACAACTAGAAGTACCCTTTAGGTTTTCAGGGTACGGCAATTTGTATGGAAACAACTTTTTAATGACTGTATCTTTTGATTGCGATGACTTAGAAGTTTGATTTTTTTACAGCTTCGAGCAGTTTCTCAAGCAGGCTTGAGTATTTGATAATAATTTCAGCATGCTACCTCCATGCATTCCAGAGAAAAAGGGTCTTGACAGACAGACAAAAAAGTGATCCTCTAAGGGTTCCGTTTTTTTCCTTTTGAGGTACGGAACCCTAAAAAGAGATTCGGAACTAACGCCCAAATAGTGACCCGGGTGCATGTTTAAAGGAATTAAATATGAATGAATGAAGGGCTCCACTTGAGTTTTAAGCTGATATAAAATAAAATAAAATGCGTTTATTTCGGACAACAGAAACCTAACAGAAGCCTAAAGTTTTATGGCCTAGCACTAAGTAGCAGAAATATGAAGTCGGCGCGGTGCGAGCGGGATATTCTTCGAATGAAGCACCGACTTCATATTTCTGCTGCTTAGTGCTAGGCCATAAAACTTTAGGCTTTAGTTTCTGTTGTCCGAAATAAACGCATTTTATTTTATTTTATTTATTTATCATTATTTTAGAGGATTATTTAACGTTTTTTTTCTAAGGTTTTTTTGAAGGCGGTTTTACTTTTTTGTTAAATGATTTTTATTTAACAATTTTACGTTGATTTAACATTTTCAGAATTATCCTCCAACTCCTAACCGTTAAGGAGTTGTACATTCCATCATCAGCTCATCAACATGAGATGATGACTAACGGACGCAAATACTTGAATAGCCTTAGAAAATATATGAAACACATGATACGTGCCTATAAAATTTGAGGGTTGCCCTCGATTTCTCTGAGATCCCATCATCAGATCATGACTTGGTGACAGTGGGACCACCTCAGGAATATACCCTTTCGAATAATGATTTAACATTTTCAGAATTATCCTCCAACTCCTAACCGCTAAGGAGTTGTGACTTCCATCATTAGCTCATCATCATGAGATGATGACTACCAGACGCAAATACTTGAATAACCTTAGAAAATATATGAAACACATAATACGTGAAAGTAAAATTTGAGGGTTGCCCTCGATTTCCCTGGGATCCCATCATCAGATCATGACTTGGTGACAATGGAGTATATCCTTTCGAATAAAAAAATAATTTTGAAAATCGGTCTACAATTGACGGAGTAATAAAAAAAAACATACAGTGGAACGTAGAACCTCCTCCTTTTTTGAAGTCGGTTAAAAATAAGGCATAAGCACCTTTTTATATTTCCGTTCTTTATGTTGTTATGGCAGTAAAAATATTCAATTCAATTCAATTCATTTAATCGTTTAAGTCATGCTCATTACATTTACTTACAGGTGTTCTTTCACATAAATAGTTATATGAAGACTTATTGTATTGTATTGTATAACTCACAGTAGGTACATGACACCCCGTCAGGGTATACATCGTTAAATCTTATCTTAACATTGTATATACGTACATTTTCTGATCGTAATTAAAATGGCAACTATTATTTAAATTCATGTGACGTATGTCCACCATACCTGTGCCCTAAGCACGACTTGTCGATTCCTGCGTCACGTAAAATCGAATAGTAAACTATAACGAGTTTGTATGACGTTTGGAACAGCGCCCGCCCGTGAGCGTATTTGGAACTAAAATTTAGTATTAGATTTCTCGATCTCGATACGATAACCGTAACGTAACGCAGGATTCGACAAGTCGTGCTTAGGGCACTGTTTTCTGTAATCTCTTTGTACTATTTTGTGGTTTTCAATAAAGAATATTTGTATTGTATTGTATTGTATGTCACGTTAATGAAATAAAAAAATTAAAACTAAAATTCCATTTGGTAGTTATTGAATGTTATTGATTGTAGGTACAAATTATACGGTATTAAAATGAAATAAAAATAAAATCACAGTATGTCGTCATTAAAAAATATCGTCCATCTTATAATAAAATTTTTCAGTATTTTTTTTCAATTTAGATTTCAATATTTTGTCATTTCATAATCTCAGTAGGAGTATCTTTTTGTATTTTTTCTCTCAATTTTTTATTTTTACGGTTTTCCCGTGAATATCAATTATATTTTTTATAAACTCACTGAAACATGAATACACAGAAAAAAAAACCAGAAAAATGCCAACCCCGGGAATCGAACCCGGCTCCTCGACACTCCGGGTCGTGTGCTTTTCCCCTACACCACGGCTGGACATAGAGGAAAGGCTAAATTTTTTCCATGTATTCAAATCTTAGCTTGTTTTTATCACTTTTTGCAGTGACTAGCGCCATCTATGCGATTACTTCATAAACCGAAAACATTGCGGTGCGTTGTTTTCGGATCCGGGTTCGATTCCCGAGGTTGGCATTTTTCTGGTTTTTTTCTGTGTATTCATGTTTCAGTGAGTTTATAAAAAATATAATTTTGTCATTTGTTTCTTGCTTGATGGTGTCAGGTGTTTTATTTGCTATGCGTATACATCGGCAATACCATTCTTGAACATTGCAAGGTTTGAAATATGAAAAAGCTGCGATAGCTTAGTGGCCTCTCAAGCAGAGGGTCATGAGCCCCAGCTCGCACTTCTGTGTTTTTCGAAATTTAGGTGCGAAATTTCATTTGTAATTTATTACGAGTTTCGGTGAAGGAAAACATCGTGAGGAAACCTGCAAACTCCTGCGAAGCAATTCGATGGTGTGTGTGAAGTTCCTAATCCGCACTGGGACCGCGTGGGAACTGTATCTCAAGCCCTCTCATTCTGAGAGGCTAAAAAAGGCTAATGATGTTGATGACGTTGTGACCAAATTTGAAGCTGTAACAACGTTTGCGTGAAATAAACCAGGCGTTATTCGTCTTCTAAATCACCATAACCTCTTTCACTAGACCACAGCTAGCGAAGCAACCCTGGTGAGTCTACTCGCAGCCAGGACCCGCGCTCTGATGGAACTGTCCAAGCTGAATCCTGAGCTGCAGTCTGCGGAGCTCCTGGGTCACCTCATCTGCTACTGCTCCGACCAGGCGCATTCCTCGGTCGAGAAGGCAGGGTTGATCGGTATGTCTTGTCTGAAAAGTCAATGAGAGGATCGCCAAAAGACCATTAACTTTCCGAGAGCAAAGCTCATTTAAACCACTAAAAGTCATTTGTTCCTAATGCTATACAGAATTTATAACATTACAGTTACATAAAACCATTGACTTACCAACACCAGGGACTTCTGGTTAGCGCTTGAAAACGTCCGAACCAAAAGACCGCTCATTTGCAAAAAAGACCACCAATCGAGCGTCAGTCAGTCTTAGTTTGGTCGAACGACAGCGCAATGACTATGACTGTCTTTTTTTTTTTTAATTTTTTTCGGTGAGTTTTGTGTATACATAAAACAGAACAATACTAGTATAACAATAAATATTATATTAGGCACGAGAATGAAGAGGAAGAATCAAAACTAGAACCTAAAATGGAAAACGTCCCCGAGGTCACTACTTCGAGTATTATAAGCCATAAGACCATCTACTTATTGGGGCGGATCACGCTACCAGCATTGTTGTGATACTGGTGTATCAGTTTTATAATAATATTTATCAATAATATCGCCTGATACACACATAAGTCATAAAATGTCAAAAAAGTGTTTTTACATTGTATGACGATTACCTACTGCGATACGCGCCAGTATTTTTTGATACTGTGATGTGTGATGTGTGATCTGCTCCATTGTGTACCCCATTTTTTTAAATTTCACTTTACCGATTTGTGGTGTTCTAGAAGTATTTGTATCGTATTGTATCACGTTAGGTTAGGACAAAGAATTTCACCCGATTTTCCCGGCTTTCCTTTCACAAATCAGTCAAGCTTTACTTCTTTTTTTTTTACTCAGGGCTAGTACGCATGCGCTACATCGAGTCCGACGAGCATCAGAGCATGCGCGGCGCGGCGCTGGAAGAGGCCATTATTGCGGATAAGGAAAAAGGCCTTGTGCCTTTCTGGGTAAGTGTTCACAGGGGCTGATTTATAGGGTACCACAGGGGCCGTAATCCTCCGCAGTTTGTCCGTCTGTATTTGTCTGCCCGTTCGTCCGTCTACTGTTCAGAGGGCTGTATATTTAGAGCCGTAATAGCTTCAAACATGAAATCTTCACATAATGTGTATTACTATAGCCGCTATAACAGCTCGCTATAGCTTTGCGGGTGGTAGGACCTATGTGCGAGGTCCGTCCGGATCGCTGCCACCATCTTACCCGAAAATCCTGCCGCTAAGCACCAGTGCTTGCACCGTTGTATTCCGGTGTGTAGAGTAAGGCACCCGAGAAAATTGCTGGAACAAGAGGCATTTCATCTTAGCCCTCTAGGTTGGCAACGCATCTGCAATCCCTCCGGGTTGCGGGTGTCTATGGGCAGTGGTGATCACTTATCATGTGACCCACTTGCTCGTTTGTCTTCCTCTTAGTATAAAAAAGGCAATAAAAATTATATAAATAAATTAAATAAGTACTAAATTATTCCGACACTCACTTGACCGATTTTTAAACTCCAATGACATTTTATTGTTGGTTAACTAATTGATTACAACCACATTTTTGATAATTGTATATGTTTTTTAGTTTTAGTTTTAGTTTATATATTATAAACTGAAAACTCTTTCATGTATTGTATAATGTATAATTACCTAAATACTGGAAGCAAAAAAGAGCTACGAAGGGAAATTGGCAAAAACCGTAACTTTTCGCTTCAGACAGCAAACTCCAATACGTTACAACTTTTGCGTTTAACGTAATGATAATTTACATGTAAAAGAGTGGTAGATAATATTATCAGTACGCCGAAAATAAAGCGCAGAAAAGGCTACAATTGTAGCCTCATAGCCTCCAACCTTGTTTTGTGAGCGTATGATGTATCTTTACTTATAATTTGATAATATCATTAGTTGAACGTGAACACAAATCACACAAAATTTAAGCAGCCCGCTAATATTTACAAAATCATCTACCAAATGCCATCTGCTCAGCGAATTCCATTCCTTAAAGTGGTCTGAAATATGTCTTTTTGGTCCCTAGGGCGCGTTTCATAAGGCACTGCCTAAGCCGTTGAAATTGAACAACATTGTTATTTTTAAAGCGATGCACCGATGGGACCAATTTGTATTGTTAGTAAGGACTTAGATTTCTGGGGTTTTAAGTTGTAAGAGGACAGCGGGGAGCTTTTAGCTAACATGTGGAGTTTTGTGTAATGTACGACAAGTTGGAGATTCAAGAAAATGTTGCGAGACTTGTTTATTGAATAGTTTTTAATTCGCTATATTGGATTGTGATTTGAGTAAAAATAAGAGGGAAGCTTAATAAAGGTTTTGAGCTGTCTTAAAAAATAAATTGAAATTAAAAATTAAAGGTCAAGATACAACCCCAAGAAAAGTTTTTACATGGATTAGGATCGATTGCCAGATGTTTTTTTACGAACTAATTAATCTTGAAGAAAAATTTTCGCATTTTGCAAAGATTTACACAATTTTTTGAATCTTTCATGTTATACTTAACCAACTTCCAGTACTTAGTCGGGTTGACTTGAAATTAGGTATGGATATAAAGTTGAATGACAATGCAAGTGCATTCAGCAAAAAGTACAGTCTGCAAAAAAGCTAAAATAAAACTTATTTTTAATTAGGTATTTATAGGAAGTTATAATTTAGTTACGGATGCAAATTCGAAAACTAACTTCCCGCTTTTCGCTCATGCCTTGTGACACAAATTCCAAGGCTTATGAATTTGAGTTTCAAAGTATCCTGGGAGATTACTCTCAACTATTAACAACTAGTTTACGCCCGCGGCTTCGCTCCCGTGATAGAACACCCTATCCCGTGGGAATTGCGAATTTTATCTGTGTGCTGTGTGTCTGTGTATCAGTCTGTGACATCATAGCTCCCAAACGCATGGACCGATTTCGATGCGGTTTTTTTTAATCGAAAGCTAGTTTAATCGAGATGGTTCTTAGCTAAGTTTCATTAAAATCGGTTAGCCTGTTTTTGAAATATTGAACTTTGAAATGACACTGTCGGGGGTTTTTCATCTTTTCTAAGTTGGTTAGGTTATTTGATCGTTGATTACATAAGACGCTCTGGAATAGAACGGAATATGGGTCAATCAACTTTACTTTGCCACTCGTTGCCATGGAAATGTCCCCTGGGCAACACAACATAAATATGAATTTTATAACACCCCACTTCCCCGAAAGTCGGAATTTGCATGCTTATAAGATGAAACATGAAGGAATTGGCGTATAACTGTCGAAACTCCTAACATTTGATGGAGTGTTGCCTTAGAAAATCTTATTTTAGACGAGTGACCCAGGGGACATCTCCATGGCAACGAGTGGCAAAGAAAAGGTGATTGACCATAAGAACAATTTATATCCTCTGTTTGTTAGTTCTGAGGCCAAACCCATCGACATGCCCTACAATCTCACGATAGAGATTGTTCTCGATTACACCGAGATTACGTTCAATGCGTATACCTGTTGAAGTGTTTTCTCGTTAGAGTAATTATTCCAGCCTACGCTTATAATTAAGAACGTATTAACTCTAGACAACTAAGTTTACTGAAAGGGAGGTGATTTTAAGCACGATTACTGATTTTTAGTATTTTCCCTTTATTAGTGATAGCCTAGTGGTTTGACCTATGGCCTCTCAAGCAGAGTGTCGTGGGTTCAAATCCGGCTCGCACCTCTGAGTTTTTCGGAATTTATATGCGAAATTACATTTGTAATTTATAATGAGCTTTTCGGCGAAGAAAAACATCGTGAGGAAACCTGCACACCTGCGAAGCAATTCAGTGATGTGTGTGAAGTTCCCAATCCGCACTGGGCCCGCGTTGGAACTATAGCCCAAGCCCTCTCATTCGAGAGGAGGCCTGTGCCCCGGCTCGCACCACTGTGCGAGCCGGGGTTTGAACCCATGACCCTCTGCTTGAGAGGCCATATTTCAAACACTTGGGTCTGTGTGACATGTGTGGATTCGTGTAGCAGTGGAGGCGAAGGTGTTGCATGGAAACATACATTTGCCGAACAGATATAACTATGTTTCACGTGTGGTCGCGGGTGAGCAAAGTAATTGTTTTGAGTTCATGAAGAATCTTTTGGTAAAACCTCTTACTTTTCCTTAGGTCTGTGCTACCCTGGGGACAACTGGATCGGTGGCGTTTGATAACCTGCGTGAAATTGGGGCTGTGTGCGACAAACATGGCGCTTGGTTGCATGTGGACGCAGCCTATGCTGGCAGCGCGTTCGTATGCCCCGAATACAGGTCAGTGTTTGTGATACCCGACGCAACAACTTAAAAAAGTTGAAAAACCCCCGACATTGTCATTTCTAATTTCAATATTTCAAAAACGGGTCAACCGATTTTAATAAAACTACGGTAAGAACCGTCTTGATTAAACTAGCTTTCGATTTAAAAAAATCGCATCAAAATCCGCATCCGTTTGGGAGCTATGATGCCATAGACACATATACAGATACACAGACACATAGATGCACAAATACACAGGTCAAACTTACAAAACCCCTCTTTTTGGCTATAAATTTGATTTGTATATGGGTAATTGGGTATATCTGTCTATGGCATCGTAGCTCCCAAATGATTGAACCGATTTGGACGCGGCTTTTTTAAATCCAAAGTTAGTTAAATCTACATGGTTCTCAGCTAAGTTTCATCAAAATCGGTTCAGCCGCTTTTGAGATACTGAGCTTTTAAATAAAATGTCAGGGATTTTTCAAGTTTTATAAGTAGGTTAGGTTTATTGTTCTACGTCTTTGGAAACAGGCGTGTGACTCACCTGATGGTAAGCGATTATTGCCTCTTACAAACATCCACAGCATAAGAAGCATCTTGAGTGTTGGGATCATCCCAGCTTAAGTGCAAGACTGCGAAGACTGGTTCATGTTTGCATTCCTAGGACAGCATTATACAGAAAGCACTGCTTTGTTATGTGTATGAAAGTTTTTAACAAATTGCCGAAATATATTCAGGACCTACCCCTCAATATATTTAAAAGGAAATTGATGCAGATGCTGTCGGAAAAAAATACTATAGTGTAAAGGACTTCCTTTCTCAAGACACTTTTCTATAAAAATAATAAAATAAAAAAATTGCATGCTAGTATAATAGGATAATACCAATAGCAGAATAAGCTACCTACTGTCTCTGTACCACCTAATGACACTGATGTACCTACTTATTCTAAGCAAATAAATCTTCTATTCTATTCTATTCTAATAAGCTACCTACTGTCTCCGTACCACCTAATGACACTGATGTACCTACTTATTCTAAGCAAATAAATCTTCTATTCTATTCTATTCTAATAAGCTACCTACTGTCTCCGTACCACCTAATGACACTGATGTACCTACTTATTCTAAGCAAATAAATCTTCTATTCTATTCTATTCTAATAAGCTACCTACTGTCTCCGTACCACCTAATGACACTGATGTACCTACTTATTCTAAGCAAATAAATCTTCTATTCTATTCTATTCTAATAAGCTACCTACTGTCTCCGTACCACCTAATGACACTGATGTACCTACTAATTCTAAGCAAATAAATCTTCTATTCTATTCTATTCTAATAAGCTACCTACTGTCTCCGTACCACCTAATAACACTGATGTACCTACTTATTCTAAGCAAATAAATCTTCTATTCTATTCTATTCTAATAAGCTACCTACTGTCTCCGTACCACCTAATGACACTGATGTACCTACTTATTCTAAGCAAATAAATCTTCTATTCTATTCTATTCTAATAAGCTACCTACTGTCTCCGTACCACCTAATAACACTGATGTACCTACTTATTCTAAGCAAATAAATCTTCTATTCTATTCTATTCTAATAAGCTACCTACTGTCTCCGTACCACCTAATGACACTGATGTACCTACTTATTCTAAGCAAATAAATCTTCTATTCTATTCTATTCTATAAGACTTGACGTTATAGCATCATCATCATCACTGCTGGACGGCGGCCTCCCCCAAGGCTCTCCACTCAGACCGGTCTTGTGCTTTCCGCATCCACCGCGGTCCCGCAATCCTTACTAGGTCGTCGCTCCATCTTGTTGGAGGCCTACCGACAGCTCGTCTCCCGGTCCGCGAACGCCATTCGAGAACCTTCTGACCCATAGACGTTATATCCAATAGGTTAAAATATTATGAACTGATAGCTGATAAGTTTACTTTTATTTTGCGAGAAGTTCTTTGGCTGCTTAAAACTTCTTGTATTTTTAGTGCATATTTATTAAGAACGGTTAATTATTTATCAGGCACTGGCTGAGCGGAGTGGAAATGGCGGATTCTTTCGCTTTCAACCCCTCAAAATGGCTGATGGTCAATTTCGACTGCACGGCTATGTGGTAAGATAAACTTATCCTTCAAATCCATTTTTTTTATTGCGTTTCAAGTTGTTTTAAAGTGGATAAGTAATAGCATCAACGTGAACCTTGCCAGGGGAGATAGCACGCGCGCCATTTTGTCGCTTGTCGCTCAGAGCGTCCTTCACTGATTCCTGCGCGACAAGCGACAAAATGGTGTACCGTGCTACATGTGCTGGACACAGCAATGGGTAGACACATGCGCAATTTTACTATTTACGTACTAATAAAAGGTTTTTAACTGTACTAATACTACAGTTATATTAGTACATCACACATACAAATTAGAATTTGTGTCTACATCCGCAGCCTTAAATTGAGAATTTGGAATTTGCCTAAACTAAACGACAAACGAGAATACTGAAGTTGAGCAAAGTAAATCGAATTATTAGAAATTGGTAACGGCAAAAATTAAGATCTTTCGCTATTTGCTTTGTTATCTAAGAATTCATCAACGCTTTATTGTAATCCCTGTGAATGACGCTATTATGGCATCCATATAATTATGATTTTTACTGTCACTCTGGGGTACTTCTCTTATTCTTCAACTGTACCTATTACTTAGCATTGCATTTTGCGGTTACAATAATTTGATTATACCTTTCCACGATATTAACTTTAGGGTGATAATTAGGAGGGATATAATTAAGAAAAAATATGTATCTGTTTAATTCACTGGCTTTATTTTCATTTCAGGGTACGAGATAGCACCGCCCTTCACAGGACTTTCAACGTAAACCCAATTTATTTGAGGCACGAGAATTCAGGTAACAAAAACCGTTTTTCTGGCCTTAGTGAATTTTTGCGTACTTAGAATTGGTGTTTAATTTGTATAATTTTTTGCAGGAAAAGCCATCGATTATATGGTAAGTAGATAGTAAGTTCATGTGATGGGAAAAATGCTGTCCAGACTTCACTGGTACTACAAATAAGTATTACACCGTGTGTAATGTGTGTAAGATGCGCTGTCATTAAACTAAATGAACAGATTTGCAGGTCTGAACACAATGCTATCTATCAGCAATCATTTCATATTATAATAAAGTTGGACTTTAACGACAAAAGCCAACTGTCAATTATATTTAAAGTTATTTCAAATAAAGAAGTGGCTTCAGTTGAATTAATACTTTAGCCCGAAACTTACAAACACAACTTACATACGTAAGTGCTATGTTTGTTTCATTATTGTCGTTATCTATGTAAATTCTAGATAGGATCTCAGGGATCTAACTTGAAAAGAATGCTACGCACCAAAGACGTTAAAATTAATGGTCATAACTACGAACCAAATAGTCATGTCAACGATAAGCTTACCAATGGATCCAGTGGCGACCATAAGACCGGTGAACTAGACGAAGAAAACAGCGATGATCATACAAATGACGATGACCTCTACGATGATGATGATGGACTTGCTGGTTACCACAAGATATCGCCTGGCTGCGGTGAAAAGATACAATTGGAAAATCCTGACAAAAAGGAGATGCTAGTAGGAAATTGAAATTTAGGTGGTGGTGTTACTAACAACGGTGAAAGCAAAATTAGTTGTTTCAATGATGACTATAAAAATATCGGAAATGTATAGAGCACTATAGCTTTTAACCTCACTTGCACGTTATTTTAAATCATGCAAGTTGAATTTTACCAACACCTTGCGTTCAGATCGACTTGGAATTTAATGTGTATATTTAGATTGGACGACAACACACAGTAAAACTACCGCCAAAAGTTAGTTATATATATATTTTTTTAACAAATGTTCCAAGTCTATTAAAAATTGAACACAGGGTATCTGAAATAAAAATAATTGGTGATGGTGATTTGATTTAGTGTTGGCTTCTCTTTACGGTAAACATGTTATAAATTATTAAAATTAGTTTGACGTTTTTTTTTTCAGCACTGGCAGATACCTCTGAGCCGTCGCTTCAGAGCTTTGAAACTGTGGTTCGTTCTGAGAAACTATGGAATTTCAGGTCTTCAAAAGCATATTCGCGAGGTACGCGAATTACTAATATTATTCTTCTGTCATTGAGGTAATTTTGAGAACGCCATTAAAAGTTTTACTGTTTCTAGGGAGTTCGCTTGGCTCAAAAGTTCGAGGCCCTAGTACTCGCTGACCAACGTTTTGAAATTCCACAGCCTAGAAATTTAGGTAAGTCTGCTGTTCTTAAAACTCCTTTTACTAATTTCTTAAACAACGAAAAGTCTAGACCAGGGGTCCCTAAACAGTAGGGCGTGACTCACGCTGACGTCTCTTTGGTTTTTGCATTTAGAAAAAGCTTGGTAATCTATGGTTTAGATACTTCACATGTTGCAATTTAAGAAAATTATGTGGTGTGAAATTACTGAATAGCTTTCCACTTAGCGTAAATTAACAATAAACAATAAGCGTTAAGAATAATTTTGAAGTGCTCTTAGATAATTGGTTGCAATAGCCACCAAGAATAAGTTGCTTTTCAATAAATAAATAAAAATATAACAAAAAACATGTTTTAGCTTTTGATTTGATCTCACAGGCTTGTTGTTTGATGTCAATACGTAGGTCCAAAAATTAGTTTTTTTACAAAAACTGATTTGCTGTTTCAGGTATGGTAGCGTTCCGTCTGAAGGGCGACAACGCCCTTACTGAGCGTCTGCTCAAGCGACTCAACGCCCGCGGATTCATCCACGCCGTCCCCGCCTGCTTCAAGGGCACTTACGTTATCCGGTTCACCGTCACCTCGCAGAGGACCGTCAGCCAGGACATACTGGGTATGACTTTCATCATCAACATCAATATCGTTATTACTATCATAATCGGTTTGGAGAGTTGATGAACTGAGAATAACATTGGCTTAAATGACAGTCTGTCTGATGACAGGAGGCTTCCTGTCGTTGCGGGAATTACACAATGAAGTTTCTAATAGTTATTTTGTACATGAGTTTTGTCTATTACTATTTTAGAATAAAAGTTTCTTCCACTTAAAAAATCCTTTTAAATTTAAGAAGTAATACTTGAGGTTGTGTTTTCTTGTATTACAGATGATTGGACCGAAATCAAGACCGTTGCGTCCGAAATTCTGATGGACGTCTTTGGATCTGAGAATGGCAACATCGTCGTTCAAAAGAAACCAAGGATTTCTCTCAAAGGTTAATAATTACTTTTGTTTTTGGTCTTGATAATCTTCAGTTATGATGAATTATAGAATCGGATCATCTGTACCTTTGGTGACATTCATAAGTTACCGGTCAAGCTTATTCCACGCAAACATCCACTTGAGAAAAACCTTGTTGATCCAATGGTTTACAGTTGCAAAACGTGAAATTCTGTCGTCCAGACACAAGAACAATCCGTCCCCTCTATCATAGGAAACGTAACTGAAAGTGGTCGCTCCTCATCAAATATGCTACCTATTGTAAGCCATTACCTGTGGTTTAACCTATGGCCTCTCAAGCAGGGGGTCGTGGGTTCAAACCCCGGTTCGTACCTCTCAGTTTTTCGGAATTTATGTGCGGAATTACATTTGTAATTTATCACGAGCTTTTCGATGAAGGAAAACATCCGCACTGGGCCCGCGTTGGAACTCAAGCCCTCATTCTGATAGGAGGCCTGGGCCCATCAGTGGGACGTAAAAAAGGCTGGTGATGATAATGATTGCAATATGCCCCCTGGCCAACCATACGACTCAACTAAACCGTGATGACCTTTGCAAACTTATACGAAGAAATTGCTCTGAATTCCAGAAACTCGAGAACTCAACGCGACCTTTGGCACCAGTCTCCTTCTTGCCAATAGCCCCATGAGTCCCAAGATTGTGAACGGGACTCATGCTGCTATATGCGACTATGAACAAGTGCTGACTTCCTGCGCACAGACCTTCGCGCAGCTGAAGATGGAACCCAAAGACAGTCCTGGTTAGTATCATATAATTTTTAACTACTCTCAACCCTGATGTTCCACAATTGTTATATGGTTCTGTTTCGCAAGTACCCGACTGCTCTATCGTTTTTTTTTCTTGCTTATTTCTCTTAAATTTAAAACGACCGTGCTTGCACCGACACCTATCCATTCGTTAATGCATTTCCTATAAAAAACAGGTCCTAAATCAATATTTACTAACTTCTTTGCTTGTACATACTAACGGGTTGACTAACAATGAGGAATGCTGTATCAGAAAACCACTTTTATCTTTTTCAATTTCGAAATCCGACACTTACCTACTCATAGAATTTGGTCAAATGCAAAACGAGAGAAAAAATCTCGTAAACACATGACTACCATCTTTTTAATAGAAACAAGACTCTACCACGATTCACCGACGACTTTGCTTTAGATTCGACTGCCACTAACCTGCGTGCGAGAAAATTAATCCTATATATTTTAGTCCGTGTTGTAATATAAGTGTACCTAAGTACATGCAAAATCTTCTTCAAAACCAGCAATTTCCGCTTGATTAGTAATAGTAATTTAGTCAAATAAACCGCCCCTTGCCATACCAGGTGCAAATGTGCCCATGACGCTCGCGGCATTTCTGCGTTGGATAGCCATAGATGGACAGGCATAATAAATAAATAAATAAATTTATCATTAAATTAATAAAAATAAACGCTAGGTCAGTAACAATAAAAAAGTAGAGAGCAAAAATCTCTTGTCCAAGCCGCTATTAACTAAACAAGACGTTCCGTTTTGCTGTGGCTCAGAGGCCCGAGTACGAATATTTGAAACCTGCGTAACGTAATCGAATCGAGTAGTAAACGTTATCGAGAAATTTGTATGACGTTTGGAACAGCGCCCGCCCGTGAGCGTATGTGGTACTAAAATTTTGTATGAGGTTTCTCGATTTCGATACGACAACGTAACGTTACGCAGGATTCGTAAACTTCTTGCTGGGCCTACATTGTGTCAAGTACGACTTGTCGGATCCTGCGTAACGTTACAGTTATCGTATCGAGATCGAGAAACCTCATATTAAATTTTAGTTCCAAATACGCTCACGGGCGGGCGCTGTTCAAAACGTCATACAAACTCGACAACGTTTACTATTCGATTTTACGTGACGCAGGATTCGAAAAGTCGTGCTCGACCCTCAGTACTTTTCTTCCTCCAATTAGTTTTAATGGTCTGACTGTGTCTTTCTACCGCATTTGCTTGAGGTGAGTAAGAGGATTGTCAATGTTGTTTTACATCGTAGTGGCTATGTCACAAAAATTGTAAAGTTTGATGACCTTAATGAAGCTACTGATGTTAGAGATGCGCCGGCGCATCCGCGCGATCAAGCTGTGTGGCAAGAAGCTGTCTCTGGACTCGTGTATGGACATGCTGCAGGGCATGGCAGTAGAGCAGCCACTGCCGCTGTGCCAGGAGGAGGGGGAAGATGCTTCTAATGGTTGGTGGTGGGGCTTCTCCTTTTATCTTTACATGCTTTACTCGTTAACGCTTCGGGGTTATCTTTAGCTGCTTCAGTATTCTGACTTTGGTCTTTTACAATATTTATTTCTTAGTCGCTCTGTGTGTCTTGCTCCTACGAAATTAATCAGAAAAAGATGCTCGTAGTGGTAGTTTAGTCGTCGCATCGCGTCTAAAATATCATTAAATTCGAATGTCATATCAGTTGGCTATAAATGTGTATGCGACTTCAATTCAAAATAATTGTTGTTGTTTTGTGTGCTCAACAGACATACAGACATATTTGTTTGTTTCCTTGATCAAAATTATGTAGGTTAATCACTATAATTTTATTAATATTAGTCCATTTCACCCTACTAGAGTATGGAACAGACTTTTGCAGAGCAGTATCTCTACGTGTAGTAATTGAAGTAATATAACGACAAGTTATAGTATTGATATTGTATTATGTTCTACTTTGTCATGTATTTTGAGTATTTTTGTGTTTTTATTGTTTTTCTGTGTTGTCATTTTGGCTTGTGTATTTTTATTTATAACGCTATTTGTATTTTAGGTCTTAAGATTACGAACGTTGGAGCCAATTTGATTTAAGTGTGAGTAGTTTTGCAATTTTGATTATGGAAGACACTAACCAATAAGTTTCGTTTATTACTTTACTAATATTAAAGTTACAGAAAGGCCACTATCAGCTTACCGGTTTTAAAATTAGACTGCTTGTCAATATGTGGCCGATTTTCTCTTGTTATCATATAAAAAAGGGCCCTTTTCGATATTAGCTTAACTGTCTTACCAAAAGACACCAAGAAATCTTTAGCCCAGGAATCATACATTATTAATAGTCTTGATTGATTATATCACACTATATGCTGATATTCAGATCACATTCTCCATTTTCTCACTCACTTTCTCTTTGCCAATATCTGTCATTTTTGTTCTATAAAGTCAATTAACTCCAGGATCGAGCCCCGGTGACAGGTCATCGCTGTCAACTTCCCCTGTCACTGTCAAGCAAGAGACCAACCCAGAACCGAACCAACTGCTACTCCCAGCCAGGCAGTATAGATCCAAATCTGTTGACGTTTCCCTAACCGGTCTAAAACTCGATGATGCCAAAATAACAATTGATGTCAAGAACAACGAAATCATTATAACACCTACCGGGTCCAAGAATATAGTAGAACAAGGTAATGAAGGTCAAAAATCAGTACATTTCAGTGAACTAGAAGACAAACTCAACATTGGAGACAAAATCACCCAAGCGTTTGAAAATTTTCAAGATGGCTTGCAGATGCTAAGTGAGTTTAGGCCAAGTGAAGTTGATAGAGAGAATAAAGATGAATCTGATACTAAGCTTACCATTAGAGGCCCTGGTAGTTATATAAAGAAGCTTATTCAGCAATTTAGTGAAGATCCCTTCGGGAGTGAGGATTCTAAGCCAGAAGCCGATAGGGGTACGTCCAGTCAAACTATTAAGGAAAGGGCTGACGCCATTTGTAAAAAATGTATGCATTACAAGGGTAAGATTACTAAATAAAAGTGTATGATGGCAATAATAATTATGGCAATGAAATTCGGTTTCCGAGTTTTTAAAACCCGACTACAGAAACTATTACTGGGTAAAATGTAGTTCATGAGTGCTTGGATTTTTTTACAGTTATTTTGGAATTATTACAAATCTCATTTGTGTGTATTGATTGTTGTTTAAGTCAAAAGTTGAATGATAAATTAACATTGAGATAAACTTACATCAAATTATCTTATGAGTTACAATGCTCTAGCTAAATTCTTGTTGAAAATGTTTTTATATAAGTCGTAACAATTTATTCATGTTAAAAGTATACTTGTCGGGGTTAATGTTTTGTCTAGCTTTAGCTTCACAATGAATATTCTATAGAAACCTTCATAGTTTGTAGTAGTAGTAGTTGTTGTAGTCGGGATTATTAAATAAATATGTAGCTGTAGTAGAAAATATATCAGAACTATTTTAATGGAATGATATCGAAAGTATTTAAAAAATTACCTTATTCTTTAAGCTTGTTTTTGCTACGGTGGATAGGGTAGAAAGTATAGTGCTTCGTATTTAGGATTGCACAATATTTTTTATGTACATACTTTATTAGTTGTCGTAAGTTATCTGATATGTCAGTTACTGCACTATAGTCTTTAAAATCTACTTAGGGGAAGTCGTCAATATAGATTGCTGAATTCACAACGCTCTGGTTAACTGCTCTCTGGATATTATATAAAAAAAATATCAAATGTATAAAAAATAATAAAAACAAAGCTAGTTGAAATTACGAAGATACAGTGCGTTGAAGTTTTGTGTGACGTCACGCCATGCTAAAAAGTGGGCCGCGGCGTGACGTCATACTTAACTTCAATGCACTTAATCCACTTTAACTTCATAATCATTTGCTTAATTGACCAAAGAAAAAACATGTGTCCAATATTTTTTAATAATGTAAATGATGGACTACTTACATACGTTATTTCAGGACACGAACCTACTATATACCGTACCTATTAAAAATATGGTAAAATGTTTTCAATCTGGTATTATTTGGAAACAGGATCTATTCGTTCGTTAGTTAATAACTTTGCCAATTCGAGAATTACCTAGATTTATAAATTGAGTGTAGCCGCCTTTGAAATTGTTAATATTGGGATATATTAAAAATGTATATGTAATTTAGAAAATTAGAAAAAAATATTGCATTTTATGACGATTTACTTTGCGAGTATGGACTAAAAAAGTTTGATAGCTAATAAAAGTAAAAAGGTAGGTTAGGATTATATACTCACTACCATAACAGAGATAAAAAGCACGTCAAAATGTATTAAACATTTTTAATATAAATAAAATTAGTTTCTGTATGTAGGAAAATATAATCGCATAAAATGTTTTGAAATCATTAATAACGCATGCTAATAAGTGATTAAAAATGTATATAAATTAGAAGGCTTTGTAATAATCATAAAATGCACTACGTTCGTTGTTATTTGAATATAGTTTGTACATTTATGAACACAAATACTGCTGTGCTTTATCAATAAAATATTAATTAAATGTATAAAGATTAGAATACCTAGTTATTAAGCAAGTATGGCTTGATTATGCGTTAAGCGCAATTTAAAAATATTAAAAAAAACAATAGCCACAAAGTAGGTTATTTTAATGTTTTAGACGTAGATTTAGTGGTTTCGTGAAAATAATATATTTGGTGCAAACTGTTTTGGTGTTTTATTGTATTAAAAAAAAAAGTTTTTTAAAAACTAAATAAAAAACAGATTTTTTATCTTCTCAGGATAGCGTGTTAAGTATAGCGGTATAGCTTTCTTTTTACATAATTATTTTCATGAGTATATTTTTAGCCACCAAAATTATCCAAAAATGGGATAAAGCAATAAGAAAAACATATTATAAAGATTATTGTAATAAATGCATAACAGTCATAGGATTATTATTAACATTTTACTACTTAATTGTATTTATAAATTATTATTGAGCGACTTATTATTTATAATCATTGCTTTCTACAAATTCCTCAAAACATAGATTCAAAATTTAATCTACGTTTGCTGCTTTTTTTAATTTTCTGGATAACAATTTTGCAACTCAAAAGAAGTACTTTACATTTTCTAAAAAAATATGTTACATCAGTTCTTCACAATCATATTTTTTACTATAATAATAAGGAACAATCTAATTTATAAATGGGTCTCATAATATTTTCAGTTCTTAAATCTTAATTACATTAATTAACAATAAATAAATGCATTTTAATGTACAGTATTACTATAACTACAAAATATACAATTTTGTATATTACAAATGTTGAATGACACAACGGAAAGTATTAACAGATGGAATTTAAAAAACATGAAAGTACATGTTTTTATTTAAAACGATTGGTATATGTTATTATTAAAGATATGTTTTTAAGGTTTAATTTACACTTAGAGAGCACTTATTAGTTAAAACATACTCTTTATTTTTTTTATTTACATAAAAAATGCATGAATTCCATTAAAAATATTTAAATAATTTGTAATGTGGGTGGGTACGTCGAAATGAGGAAGACCTTTATTACTTTTCAATTTTCATGATCATATACTTACATGTAATAATATATTTTTTATCATATTCGTTCTTTTTATCACTTGAACCCAATCTCTCATATTATGTAAGTAATAATATCTTCTCTAAATAAAAAAATAGGGTCTCCGTGAACAATTTTTTTTTATCTGATGTAATACGTGGATTAGGTGGTTCGAAACAAGAACGAGGTAGACAGTAAACTTAAGTTTCATTCAAATGTAGCAGAGATAACCCTCTAGACCTCTAGCTATTAATTTATTATACTTGAGGATATACAGTCACATGCCGTAATATGTCCGAGCCAAGTGAGCGCCTTGACTAACACCATGGACTTTGGGTCTAGTTCAAAATTCAAGAAAAATGTATCCCAGTACAACACGGCATTTTTCGATGACAGCCATACGTCTTAGCGCTGTCGTTCGACCAAACTAAGACTGACTGACTGTGACTCGATTAGTGGTCTTTTTTGCAAATTAGTGGTCCTTTGGTTCGGGCGTTTCAAGCGCCAACCCGAAGTCTATGGTGTTGGTACGTCAATGGTACAGATAATAAAAAGTGAAAAACGTAAAGCAAAAGATAAACTAGAGGCCCTGTGGTCTAACGCACTAGGATTCACTTTGACATTCGCCATCTCTTTCTCGCACGACCATGAGGGCTATCGTGAGTCAAAAATTCGCTATGATCGCCAGTGCCGATTTAGTCCTAAATATCCGTCATTCTCCACCAATGAGAGATAAGCTACTGGCCTATGATTGGTGGAAATCAACAGATAAACCTCACTCGATACTGGGCAATTGCTCTCATTGGCTAAACTTTGCCTTATTTCTCAGTACGTTGTTGTCAGTGCAAGCGTGAAGACGCCCGCGTGTCAATTTAAAAAGAGCAAAAATGAATGAATGAATATTCACGCTTTCAGTCTTCAGTCAGTATCAGATCTCTCTCTGGTCGAAATGTACACCAATAAAAAAAATGGTGGAAGTTGCATTACATTGCATGTGTGTCCTTAGAAGTAGTCGATCGAGCTCCACAATTTTTTTTCTTATTGGTGTAGTAAATTCGGGATTATGCGTACCCTAAGTATAAAGCGTGAAAGTCTTGCTTAGGTGGTCCGAACACACAACTTTATCGCTATCGACCGTCTTCATATCATACCTACGCAGGGTAGAATTTTACAAACCCGAAAACAACGATGGTTTGACAGTGGCCAGCAACTGAGTTGGCAGAGTTCTAGCTCTGATTAAAACCAGTGATTAGTCCAAAACACGTCGCGCAGACGATTAATTTAAAGTGTGATAACCGAATCACACACGTATACATTATAAGTCGAGTTTAGCTCGACATGTTTCGGACTAATTCGTAATACTTCGGCTAGAAACACACGATTGAGCGGCAGCAAGAGGCATTTGGATAAACAACTCTACGACTGGTTGACTGGTAGAGATCCCTTATAGGGATAAGTCCACCTTTGTAAGCTGCCTTTTTTTTCTGAATTTTCTGTACAATGAAGCGTTTACTTACTGGTGCTTCCAATTGCTAGTTTCAATCAGAGGCACCTCAGTTTTCGTCAGTGCCTTTGCTAGACCATGGCAACCATGGGTGGATGTGTCGATAATAGGGTTGTTTATCCTTGCACCAATCTATAATGTATTCATAGCATGATACAGGCGAGTTTCCTCTGATACGTAGCTGGGTGGAGCGGAAAGAAACGTACTGTGGAGGTGTCGTCTAGAACAGGCTATTTCTACGTGCCTTATTGAAAAAGAAACACATATATTATTTGATATTGGAATTATGTTCTTCGTAATAGAATAAGGGCTTAAGATTTCATGGTGTTGATGCTATAGAGATCCCAGACAGACTATGCTCTTTTCAAAACTAGCTGTTTTTCATTTAAACTCTTTTCAAATTTTAAACAAGACAACATAGTCTTACCAGCTGGACCTACCACATATAACCGCCTACAGTATCGTGATTTGGTCAATCAAAGTGCTAGAAATCTCCGCTTTAGTAGAAACACTTGCCACTTTCACAGCTCTACTCCGCTCAGCTACGCCCAGCTCAGCGTCAGTGTAAACGTACTTTAAGGCTAGTCACTGACGCATCAGTACCCATAGACTCCAACATTAAGTCTTCTATCAGTGGACCCCGGTGATGCTTCGTAGCCAGGGCTTGTAAAACGTGGTTCGCATGTAGACCCCAGGTAAGTAGGGGGCTGCACATTTGATCCCATGGGACACCGTGCCCACGAGTTGCCACCGGCCGTCGGGCCTTTGCAGGACTAGGGGGCCCCCGCTGTCACCCTGGAAACATATGGCGTTGGTTAGGGGTCTACCTTTAAAAAATCATACGTTATAAAATTAAAACATATAAATACAACTAATACATGTACTTGTTGTTTTGTACTCGTATCTCGTTGTTTGTAACTTGTCTTTATTTCTGTATTTTCTGTACAAAAAGATTTTACTTACTTAACTACTTACAAATTCTACAAAATCTATAGTGGTTTAGGGTGTGCGTTGTTTGTCAGCCAGTCCTTCAGTCAGTCAATCAGTAAAGTCTTCTTTTATAGGTACAGATTTCACTTACTTCACAGGAATCCTTCTGCCCATTAGCATAACCAGCGCAGAGGAAAGAGCTAAGTATCTTCTTGGCGTGTCCAGCCGTCTGGAACATCTCCTGACACACATTGTTTTCGATCACAGGGACCTGAAGAGTTTAATAAAGAAATATCATTCAACCATCAATCACATGCGGGCCTTTAACTGATGATCAAAGACGACATAAACTACCTAGAGAAATAATTTTTAAAACAGGCTTTCTTGCCGACAGTACTTTTGGCTGTCTGTACGTGTGTTTTCACCAAACTTACATATCCATCCTACCAAATTTCAAGTCGATGCCATTAACCGTTGAAGAGTTTTGTGCCGTGGAGACGATCTTGGCCGCACCACCAGAGTTTCGCTAAGAGATTATTGCATTGTCACATGCAATTTGTCAGGGAAGTGGGTCAAATTTGACAAGCAAGATTTGAACCGAACATACGTACAGTATACATACATACAAACATTGCAAGTTAAATAATAAAAAGCTTGTAATAATAAAACCGATAGAGCTGTCTCAATGTCTGTACAATGTCGCGTTTCTTTAAAATAACACAATAAGACTGCTATAGCTAGTTTCACCATAGAGAGGTCACTGTACCATTCATTTCACATGACACTTAGAACTCTGCTTAACACAATAGCGCCATCTATGAACTAAAAAATGCCATAAAGCATTGACTTCGGGTTAACTAACGCTTGAAAACGTCGGAACCAAAAGACCATTAATTTGCAAAAAAGACCACTAATCGAGCGTCAGCCAGTCTTAGTTTGGTCGGACGACAGATTGGGACACCTTTTTCCCATAGTCCATGTTGTTAGCAAGGAGGATGAAAGTAAAGTTTACTTAGTAAGTCAATGCCATAAAGTCACAATTTCTGTGACTACTTAAACCTTACGTACTTCAGCCTACCAGCAGTGTACCTAAAATGCTTAAATTTCACGTCGCAACAAACGTCTCGAACGCGCGCGTTAAAGTGTTAAACTATGAGAATAGTTTGTTGTCGATACGTGTTGCTCGAGGCGTTGCCAGTTCCCCAAAAGTAATTGAGACGTAAACGCGAACGAGATAGTAATGTATGTTTGGTCATTGATTACACTAGGCGCTCTGAGGCCTTATTGTTGCTCGGTTTCGCTTTGACATTAGCCATCTTTTTCTCGCACGATCTTGTACCGTTTGACAGAAAAAGATAGCGAGTGCCAAAGCGCAGCCAAGTGCATTAGACAATAAGTCCTTAGGACTATATTGAACCAAGAACCTTAAACCACAGAAGTATAATAATATTCATGAACTAAAAAAAACAATTACTTTGCTCACCCGCGACCACTAATGACAAATAGTTATATCTGTGCGGCAAATGTATGTTTCCATGCAACACCTCCGCCTCCACTGCTACACGAATCAACACATGCCACACAGACCCAACTATCACCACCACCACTATACTAAACGCTGACGCGCTTCGGCACTCTCCACGAGGCCATTTACGAAGCACAACAACAACCGCTCAACATGCCACCACTTCCAAGTAATTGTTTTTTTTTTAGTTCATGAATATGGACCTCCGCAAAGTAACGCCTGATTCAATAAATTATAATAATATTATTAATTATTTATTTATATTATTGGGACAGAAGGAAAGGTGTATGTAGGTACCTCGAGTGCCGAAAAGAAGGGCTGAGAACCTTAGGGTGTTACCACACCAATCGATTGCGATCGATCATTGTGGTAGCTTTGGCTGATCGACGGATATACTAATTGATCGATGATGATTGTATTGTTCTGTTTTATGTAGGTAACTATGTAATATGCATATACCAAACGTCAAACCTGAACTTCTTGCAAGATGGCTGGCACTGCGCCGCCATATTTAAGGCGCCCCCACCCCGTGACGGTCGCCATTCGGCCCGTGACGTCTGTGTCGTCGAGTGGCATGCAGATTGGCACTGGAAGGAAAGAGACAGATACATTACGTTTTACACATACATTATTATTATGTTATAGGTACTACTCAGTGGCTCTGGTGTGTGAGCTGTAGATCTTGTGAGTTCAATTTGTTTTTTTTTTAATTTCCAATAAGCAAATCGACAAAAAAATAAAGTGCATATAATTCTCGAACTTGACGATCATAAAATTTCACAAGAATCGGCTCATTTTTTTTAGTTTTTTTTTTCAATACAAACATTCCGAAAAATTAACGCAATGGCAAAAATCGAAAGACATTAGCTGCGGGCATTGATTTACTAACACCATGGACTTTGGGTCTAGTACAAAATTCAAGAAAAATGTGTCCCAGTACAACACGGCATTTTTCGATGACAGCCATACGTCATAGCGCTGTCGTTCGACCAGCTGACGCTCGATTAGTGGTCTTTTTGCAAATCAGTGGTCTTTTGGTTCGGATGTTTTCAAGCGCTAACCCAAAGACCATGGTATTGGTAAGTCAATGGGTGCGGGTAGCCCAAAACCGATCGTCGTGAAAATCCTTGGGGCGTGGGGGTCCAGCAGTGGACGTCTTCCAGCTGCCATGATGATGATGAAGACTTTCTTCACAAGTGAGGTAACTTTGTTAGTAGACGGTCTACTCACCGATATGAGAGTCAAATTTGATAGGCTGTTCCAGCTCGAGCAACGCCAGGTCATTCTCAAAAGTCGCAGCATCATACTGCCTGTGGACTATGACACGCCGCACGTTCCGGGAGACAGGCTTCCGAGGCTCCAGGTCTATTGAGATATCGTTCTCGCCAAACACCGCGACCAGGGAGGCGAGGAAGCTGAAAGAAAGACCAGTTGGTCATTAGATATTTCGAGGGACCCGATAACACCCCTAAATCGAAACGTCTTGTCGGGCTAAACTATAATATGCGTGAGTGATCAATTTTATTTCACTATACCTTACAAGGGGTGTTTATTTAGACTTACTCAACCCTTTGAAGTCTTGACGGTACATTAAAACGAACCCCGTATGAGGGTTCCTTGTTGTCTACCATAGAACCATCACTATAGTAAGGAACTAACCCTGGTTGGCAATGCGCAGCAGTAGTAACGTATCGACTGGTAATCAGCACACCGCCACACTTATTCTTGGTGAAGAGGCCAAGCCACGTGGACTCTCGAACGAGGACCTGCCACGGCCACTCGCCCTGCCTCGCGTCTTTGCCTCCGACGATGCGGCCGGATTTCATGAGGGGACGAACGCCGCATACTGTAATGGAAAGAGTCATATATGAAAAGTGACCTAGCTAATCATGTTTTTTTTAAACTAAATTTGTTTACATAACAAAATAAATTTACAATGACATTAAATCCAAGCTAAAACTAAATTAAATCTAAATAAGGCCCAAGTGGCATGGTGCCCAAAAGGCTGGCAGCTTTGCCTCGCTGAATAGCGATGCTGATTATTTGAGAGAGAAAACTGCCAGCCCTTTGGTCACAAGTTGCATCGACAAGTAACTTAGAATCTTCTCGATTAGAGATTATTAAGTAGCTTTGCTTTTCATAGTGAAAAAATGTATTCGCACAGACATGCACACAGATACACAGACACACACTCCAAATTTATAATTCATGCGTTGAGGATTAAAAAAGTCGTACGTACAATTTTTGTCGTTGTAGTCAATAGTTTGGTCAGCGTAGTTCTCCGTAGTGACTTCTTCAGCTGTTTCCGTAGTCACGGTAGTCGTAGGGGCGGCAGTCGTAGTGCCTTTCCTAGTTGGCTTCTTTTTAGTAGTCGTCACCTGAAAATAAAAGTGGGGACTTCAAGCATTTACTCATCATTCGATTGAATTATGACTGATATACTCGAACCACATTATCATGATACTCTCGAAAGAATATGTCCCTTCAAGACCATGGAAGCAACGTCGCGTCCGAAACGTCGAGGTATTTAAATTTAAATATATTTTTACGGGATTAAGTTCCGACTATCATGGATAATGTGTGAAAATCGCGAAAGTTTAAATCAATACATAATCGAACCATTTTAATTTTGACCCCCTGTAGGACATTCTCGCAGGAAATTTTACCATGATTTTCCTAGTGAAATAAGCGGATCACTCACGTATGTCAGTCGAGTATAGCTTAACGTGTTTCGGACTAATCCGTTGTCCTTCCTCTGGGAGCACACGCTTCGCCGGCAGCATAGCTGCTCCGGTATACATGTCGGGCTATACTCGACTGACATACGTGAGTGATCCGTTTATTTATCTACGATTGAATCTCGCGGTAGTTTCATGTTAAAATATGATTTTCCCTATCATACTTTACGATGTCACTGATATTCAGCGTGAAAAGGTTACCTACATATTTATTTTCACAATTGGTTCAAATTATTGTTTTCTGATAATTTAAAATTCTTATTTACCATTTCCTGCCGTTCCATGTTAGCTTTAATGAAAAGAAAATTGGTTGAATTATTGGTTGGAGAGAAAATAGTTCAACACACAATGACAATGCAAAGAAAAATCCGTTAAGCAGCTGGGTGTCCAGCTGCTTAACGGATTTTTCTTTGCATTGTCATTGTGTGTTTAATTTCATTCTATGAATGTTTCATAAAAATAAAAACAAAAATAATCAATAAATCGATTATTTTCATTGAGAAAATAGTTATTCATAAGTCTTAGTTAAAATAAACATGATCCAATCGTCAAAAAGGACAAGTACATGTGTATTTGGATTTTTTTTATTGCAATTGATTATTTTGTTCTAACGACGTCTTCAGCAAATGATAACACTTAATACTTACTGGTTTTTTAGTAGTGGTCGTAGTAATAATAGTTGTAGTCGGCGGCGCAGCGGTAGTCGTTTTCCTAACCGCTGCAGTCGTCAACTTCACGGGTTTCTTCGTCGTTTTCACTGGTGGTTTCTTCGTCGTACTCAACCGTACCGGTTTCTTCGTAGTCGTCAATGGCCTTCTTGTAGTCGCTGGAGGTTTCCTCGTCGGCTTAGCCGTAGTCGTTTTAGTATCTTTAATGATAGTTGCATTCGGTTTCTTATCAAGAATTACTATGTCATGCAACTCTTGGAATGTACCTTGTAAGCTGCCTACTATTTTATTGACGAATAGATTCATTTTCTCATTCAGTTTTTCATCTTCTTGCCAAGTTGGTGTGGTGAATTCTAAGTCATGAAGAATGTCTAATTCGTTGTCAGATAAAGATATGCTAGTGTTGTATAGTGCTGGGTTAGAGCCTGTAGCATTCAACATAGGGTTCCTAACTGGAGGGAAATTTATCAAATCATCGGGTGATGTTTGCATTTCTGGTTTCAAAGTGGTCGCGGAGAAGTATTCCGTAAAAGATTCAAAGCTGGGACTTGTAGATATGACTACTTGTACTGGTCTTGTTGAAGCTTTAATGGGATAAGGCGTTGTCGGTGATGGCTTGGGAGTTATGACTACTGTAGGCGATGATGGTCTGTCGTAGGTCTGTGGAGGTTTCCCCATGTAAATGTTATTCGTTGATTCTATATGATTATTCACTGTTATTTGACTCACAGGTTTCTTAAACGGTTCTTGAGATATCTCAACGAATTGAGGCTCTTTGTCTTCAACTGGTTTTGTAGTTTGGAAGCCGTTCAATACTATGACAGTAGGAGTAACACTTGAGAACGTCTCGGGAGCAACGGCATAACTTGAGATTATACTGGATGGTGACGTCACAGGTCTTCGTGAGGGTTTTGCTCCAGTGACATAGCTGGTTGAAGGCGGTCGTCTAGTTGTAGTGCTGGTAGAGAATGGTTTTGAAGTCGTAGTTGAACTTACGTAGCTAAAAGTAGTCACTGAGTTGTCGAAAGCGCTTGGGTTTGTGGGGTATCGGTTAAAAGCATCGATGGATTGACTGGTTAATTGAGTAGGCTTTGGAGATGAATAGTAAGGCTTGCTTGAAGGTCTACTATCATGATGTATGGCATTAGGAGTCGTATATTTAACAGGCTTCTTGGTTATTAAAATGGGTTTTTTAGTAGTTGACGTTGTTGAGAAAACGGTACTGCCAAATGAAGATGGCTTAAGAGTTACGTAGTGACCTGTAGATAAATAATAGTCGGGGTAGGTACTACTGTACGAAACTGGAGAAACAGTGGCTGTTGATGGTGACGGTGACGATTTCGTTTCAGCGAATTCGGGTAATGGTGTCGTCATCTCGTCTTTCAAACTTGGTGTGCTCTCATTTAACATTTGAATGATACTGTTGATTGAAGATAGATCAGTTATTTTCTGCGTTTCTTTGGTAACAGTTGAAACCATGACATAGTTCTCTGTTGACGGTTGTTTAGTTGTTGTTTTGTTCTTAGGCTTAAACACAGGCTTTGTATAAATTGGTCTATGTGTTGATACTGTTTTAGGTGTAGTAGTAGTTGTAGGTGGAGAAGGCGTGGGCTTTGTCTGCATTGACGACACTTGGATGTTAAAATCTGATGGTCGAGCCACGTTATCAACTGCAGACCCATTCTTATGCAAGAGAATAGTATCAACCGTCCCATGGTCTATAGAACTGTGGGTGTACATTCCATCTGGTTTTCCAGGCTTTACGTAACCATAGTGTGTCTCTTTCGGTGGCTCGTGGAGCAACGAATCAGTAATCTGACTTAGACCTTCGGAGATTATTTCTTCTTTTTCTGTAGTATCATCGTCCACAGTTTTCATAGTAGATGATGAGAGTTTTTCACCAGGCCGGTAGCCAGGGGTGACTACGGGTTTGAAGCTGTTGTGCCACGCGTTTAGTGCTTCCGAGTCGTAGTCATCGCTTTCGGTTTCTGCCTCAGGGTAGTCCAAGTAGCTGGTCATGACTACTCCTGGTCCTTTCGGGATATGGGACTGGCTGTCCGATTTGAGCTGGCAACACGCACCGAACAGGAAGCCATCCATACAAGCCCCTACCACCTGAAAATAAGTAGTTTTAGGGATTATTAAGAATACAAACGACGCATTTTAAAAGCGTTTAACGAAACAAATTGGGGTCTGGATTATGATGACTGTTAGTTTGTTTTGTATTGCTTCTTGGTAAGTGATTCTCTACTCGTTGTAAGTATTTAAGGGTTTGATCGATAGACCAGCCTAATGCCGCGGTAAAGTTACCCGTGGATTTATTCACGATTCACCGTCTCACAATTTTGCCTAGGAGCAGGGCTCTGCTAACACTGGACAACTTAAAACACTGGGGAAAAACGTTAAAATCTTTCTACGGCACCCTTGTGCGCGAGTCCGACTCGCACTTGGCCGGTTTTTTAATTACCTCGCCTCCCCGCTGCGCGCATTCGTGGTTGAACATACATATCGTGTTCCCGCGGTTGTACTTGGCTGCGCGCGACGCCTTGCAGTACGCGGGCGTTATCCGGTAACCGCCGAACAATTTTCTTGAATCTAAAAAAAAATAAAAATTTTTTTAGTCAATGTCTAACTGAAAATGCCAGCGCGATCCGATGTATCCCAGGAGTTCCATATTACCAGAGCTCGGACAGGTCATAGCAAAAATAGATATGGAAATAGAACAATACTCAAATGAGTCGATACTTAAGATTATAATTATCTAAAGAGGATATTATCGTAATTTTACATTAAACCTTATTTAGTTGCATATCTGTCATGGTTTTGTCAAAGTGGCATTCTTGAAAAGGTTTCGTGGTGACAATTTAAATTCGTAAAATTATTTACTTATGGTTATTTCTAAATATTTCAAATATGGTGACAGTAAAAACGATTAATAAGTGGATTGAGAACTTCCACGAACTCTATTATAATGAAATTGAAAAATACAATTAAATAATACTGTACATAATGCGACTCTATTAATCTTGTTGTATTACCGTGTTGCAATTATTTTGCTATGACCTGTCCGAGCTCTGCATATTACCAGACAGCTCAAGGAGGGTTACATATGTGTTTCTCGAGCGTATGTATATAATCATGTATGTCCAATTATTTGGCACGCTCTACAGCCTAAACCGTTTGACGGATTTCAACGTATGAGGTGTCATTGAATTCAACTCAGTTGTGGAAGTGACATAAAATATATTATGTGCCCCAGAATTGCAGTCAAGTTTTCTGTTTTTAATTTTAAGTTGCTTAGGTTATTTTCAGTTCATAATGGAACTACTGGTATATATTCTGTCGTCTACCTATGTACCTAAGTAGAAGTTGAGCGTTTGTGTATCCAACTGTAGATACTTCGCTAGCGCGATTTAGAACAGCCTTAGAGCAGGAAAGGAATGGAGATGTTAACGCGCGATTTCCCCTCTACCAAAACTTTAACATTAAGTCTGACCAAAATGGTTTGGGTCTGTTGATTATGTGCGTGTTTTAGGCATTTGTGTGACAGTTTTGTTTTAGTGTGAGTTTGTAGGAACGTAACAAATTTTCACATGAGCGCAGACGTGTGCTGTAAGTGTGTGTTCCTCGTCCCCCTCAAAAAGTGGCAGAAAAATTGTAGTGCATAGATAAGCCAAAGGCGCCTCTCGTCTGTCTGCTTTATAAGAACAGCAATAGTTTACATTAAAATCGACGATGAATTCTTTGCAATCGATTATGCACACATAATACTTTAGCGACTTTTACTTCGAACGCCTTCGTCACAAATCGGAACTAATCGAAAATAAATTGATTGGATTTCTAAATGATCTGTTGATACAATGAAAGTTAGAAACGTGCTACAAATCATCGAATTGGCTCTGATATATATCTTGATTGCGCTTAATTTGATCGGGAAAGTCGGAATGATTGCGACTATAGATTTTGGTTTAATGGTTGATACGTGAGTGAAAATGTTAATGGGTGAGAGAAGAATATACTGGCACACGTTTCGTGTACATGTAAATATGAAAAACTAGCCTTAAAAATAAAAAAAACTATAGATAGAAAATTTTCCCCAGATCGCTGACTGTTGGTAGCGTGCCCAGACAGCTGGCAGCATTGCCACGTTGGATGGCGATGCTGATCCCCTGTGCCAGATATGACCCAGCCTTCTGGTCAACTCCACCAGCCGTTTGGAGCATTCTATGAAGACTCTGTTGGCGTTGTAAATGTAAATTATATAAATTGAAGGCAACTAATGCAGAGACCCTGAGGATAGGGGCGACAGCACAACTTCTCTGACATCAACAATAAAAAAAAACTAAAATTAAACACTATACATAGCCTTGGTGCGCAGTGTGCGTATCGCTGCCGCTGTCACGTGCGCTCCCAGAGGAAAGACTACGAACTAGTTCCAAACATGTCGGGATTGTCGGGCTAATTTCGACTTATATGTGAGTGATCCGTTTATTTCACTATGATTGAGTCTCGCGGTATTTTTATGTTAATAATACTTATTTGTTTCTTTTATCTTTCATTGCAGATAAGTGTAGTATAAAGCAGTAGGTATAATATGTTTTTCCCCTCACTACCTCGGAAAGCCGTTCTTTAATACAAGCGGGTAAAGTCGCGTTTTATCCACTAGTGGGGAAAGTAATTTGACCTTGGAGTGAAGCGTGTTTAAGTAGCTTTTGACAGATAACAAAAAGGAAAACGCTCATAATAATCGTTCGTTCGATATTAATTATTATTAAATAAATGATAAATGGTTTGAGAATTTAATAAAGAATACCAAATTTAGCTTTATTCTTAAGATTATATAAGAAACATTTGTTTTTTTATAATAGTTTTGAATATAATTTAAACGCATCGTCAGAAATGCCAACATTTTGAACAATTTTTTTTCTCATTGACTCCGACTCACGTAAAAATACACAACTTCCAGAGTTTTCTGTTACAATGTCGTAAAAAAAATTGACATTCCTGTGATGAAGATTTATTTCTATGGGCTGTTTTTTTGCATGTTGCGCTTTCCTCGCTACAGTGAGGTAAAAGTTTTGTGTTACACACGGGTGCTAATGTATTTTACTTCTCGTGTGTTGAAACACGCTACGCTCAGGATTATATTTTAGAACCACTCGCTTCGCTCGTGGTTCAACTATAGAATCCTTTCGCTTGCTTGTGTTTCAATTCCACACTCACGGGTAAAATACAACTTTGCACCCTTGTATAACAAATAACTATTAAATCACTCGAGGTTATCACTACAGATTGCTAAACTAAGGTATGGGTACTTAAATTTAATGCACACTCGATTAGAAATCTGTGCCTTACTGTTGGTGAATGAACTAGGTACTATAATTATTCCACTGCTGAGAAAAAATCTTTACTTTCCTCTGTGGTAGCTTAAAGTCTTAAATCCGAAAGAAGGTACTTAAAACCAGGCTTTAAATAGTTAGTGGTGTCGGTATGTAGTTATCTGCTCCCAAATACCTAAGTGTGTAACCTGTGTGTGTGTAAGTGTGTGTCCTGCTAAGACCAAAAACTTAATTCAATGCTCATCGCATACTCGGATGTCCTAAAACAGAGTCGACATGTGTGCCAGAAAGCGAGCAGAATAGCAATTGGCCTGATCGAGAGCGAGAGAGAGCACTACTTTCTTTTAAATTGGATCTTGGGAAGACAATTTTGTCGGTTGACGTTGGAAAAGTGGACAAAAACAACTCAAGGTGCGCGTACGAAATTAACCACAATTATGGAAAAGTTCAAAAACTCCCGATGTTTTTTACCCCGAGGCAAAAGAGGGGTGTTATTAAGTTTGACCTCTGTATTATGTGTGTCTGTCTGTCGCATCATAGCTCCCAAACGGATGGACCGACTTCGATGCGGTTTTTTAAATCGAAAGCTCGTTTAATCGAGATGGTTGATAGCTAAGTATCATTAAAATCGGTACACCCGTTTTTGAATTATTAAACTTTGAAATGACAATGTCGGGGGTTTTTCAACTTTTCTAAGTTGGTTAGGTTATCTTTGCTCTTAACCAAATTATACTTATTTAATGACACGTGTAAATATAAACTCCAATAATTGGTGAAAATTTACAACATGTTCCCGACTTGTGATCTCCCGCCATCGGAAATGACAGTGTCGGGGGTTTTTCAACTTTTCTAGTTATTTTAAAGTTCAGTATCTCAAAAACTCCTGAATAGCTTTGAATGAAACTTATTACCTAAGATCCACCTCGATGACCAAAATGTTGGAGGCTTATCAACTTTTCTAAATATAGTAACGTAACCAACTTAGAAAAGTGCAAGATTGTATAGTAAAGATTCTATGTAAGTTTGACCAGTGCATGGGTGTATCTGTGTATATCTATCTGTGGCATAGTAGCTCTTAAACACACGGACCGATTTGGGCGCGGTTTTCGGTCAGTTTAGAAAAGTTGAAAAACCCCCGACATCTTCATTTCAAAGTACAATATCTCAAGAATGGCTAAACCGATTTGGATGAAGTTTAGTTAATAACCGTCTCGATTAAATTAGCTTTCAGACACAGATACACACATACACAGGTCAAACTGTTTAGAATCGTGATAAATACTCAAGGAGATTGAAGGCAAATTCTGTTTGAACTTTTAATACAAGTTAATTTAAATGTTTTCTCTATTGAAACCAATTTCCAAGACCGTGATGTCAGTAGATTTCTACAATCTAACGCAGTGTAACATGACTTCAAGATAAGAGTGAAATTTCATTCTAAGGAAAGCTCACGTCTCGCGGTGATTGGCGAAATCTAGATCTGCAGGTGTCAGGTAGATGGTAATTGAAAACGGGACAATTGAAATCACTTTGATGGCTTTTACGTAGACCAGTCACTGTGTCACTATCACTGTGTCACTATCACTGTGTCACTATCACTGTGTCACTATCACTGTGTCACTATCACTGTGTCACTATCACTGTGTCACTATCACTATGCACTACAAATTATAAAACAAAGTCCATAGCCGCGTCTTGTCTGTCTGAAACCGATAAAATCTTAACTACTTAACTACCGAAAAGATTTTCGCTATCATATAAATAATCTTGTCTGGAAATTCATTGACTTACCTACTAGATAACACCATGG
Organism: Clepsis dumicolana; assembly: GCA_963691665.1. NCBI lineage: Eukaryota > Metazoa > Arthropoda > Insecta > Lepidoptera > Tortricidae > Clepsis > Clepsis dumicolana. Next base: position 3,388,117 of record OY829531.1, on the reverse strand, counting down.
ACTTTGGGTCAGCGCTTGAAAACGTCCGATTCAAAAGACCATTAATTTGCAACAAAGACCACGAATCGAGCGTCAGTCAGTCTTAGTTTGGTCGAACGACAGCGCTATGGCGTATGGCTGTCATCGAAAAATGCCGTGTTGTACTGGGACACATTTTTCGTGAATTTTGTACTGGACCCAAAGTTCAAGGTGTTTAGTAAGTCAATGTGTATAAGGCACTTTTTACACTCCACCGGAATGCAAAAGACGTATCTTAAAAATCCCGCAAAAAACGAAGTAGCAGAAGCAGAGTTGTTACGAAAAAACATATTGTTTTAATGAATGTGTTTAAAACATGTTTAAAACTCATTGAAAAAAAGACATTGATTTATTTCATTCTGTTTTTAAATAATGTTTTAATCGTGTATTAAACAAAGTTCTAATTGACAAATGAAACAGGTTCGTGTTTAGAAAATAAACTTTATATCATTATTTTATAATTATAATTTTATGTTTTTACCATAGGTAGGTACTACTTATTGCAAGTAAAGAATATCATTTGAGCCTGAGCTAATCCAAATCTAATTATCAAAGACATTATCAAAGATTTCTTCTTCATAGTAGGTATCTTGAACTTGACTTTCCTACAAATCTAAATACTTTTTAATCATAACGTTTTGGCATTTTCTTATTGAGAGAATGAAAACTGTTACCAATTTGCCCATTTTTAGGGTTCCGTACCTCAAAAGCAAAAAACGGAACCATTATAGGATCACTTTGTTGTCCGTCTGTCTTTCTGTCAAGACCCTTTTTCTCTGGAACGCGTGCTGCATGCTGAAATTAATATCGAATACTCAAGCCTGCGGTCCCTTGAAGCTGTGAAAAAAACAACCTTCTATGTCAACGCAATCAAAAGATACAATCATTAAAAAGGCTATTTCCATACAAATTGACGAAATCCTTGTTCGAAATCAGTTGTCCTAGAAACTTGAAATTTGGTGTGAAGGTAGCTCTTATAGCACAACCACTCAGAAAAGTCTCAAAATCTTAAATTTTTATGTCTGTCTGTAGATTTCACAAACCAATATAAGTTGATCCCACACTGCGTACATTTTGCTTAGGAGCAGGGCTCTGCTAAAACTGGACTTCTTCTGGGGAAAAGCGTTAAAATCTTTCTACGGAACCCTCGTGCGCGAGTCCGACTCGCACTTCTGCAGAAGGCCGCACCGTTACCCTTTTTGCATAAATCGTAGATTTATCTGTAGATGCGCGTTTTTAAGGATATTCGGGTTACGGCACTCCTTGCATGGCTGCATTTAATTGAATTAAGAAGTTTATGGATTTGCAGAGCCCTTATTGTAAACATCTCATGGCAACAAACGTTTCGATCACGTTCGCATTATCGTGTCAAATTTTAATATCTTGTAATAAAAGAGCATTTTAACCCCCCTGTATTCGTAGCGAGTTTCTGTAGCTTTATTCTCTCGGGAGCTAGTTGTCTGCAAAGCTGGTACAACCATGAATTAGTGTTAGAGAAAAATACCCCTACTCATTGAATTTTACTAGCGGTACCAAGAGCACTAATATTCGACTCCTAAGTGATTGAGTAGTTAACGTTATCGTATCGCCGTCGAGAAAATTTATATTAAATTTTAGTACTATACCAAATACTTCCACGGAGGCGCTGTTCAAAATGTCATACAAATTTTCTTGATAACGTTACTACTCGATTACTTACGTTACGTAGGATTCGAATATTCGTGCTCGGGCACGGTAGAATGTACTAACGTATAACATAAAGATTATGAAAATGATGAGGTCATTCTACAAAATCTGAAGCGGAAACGGAATTAAATACTAAATAATGGAACGCCTTCTGAATCACGTACCAGAGACGGAATTGAGATAACTCAGCTGAGTCAGAAAACAAAAGTGAACTTTCTCCACGCTGTGATGTCACCCCAAACTTCTGTCAATAGTATTATGGCGGCGCGCGTCACTTGTTTTTAATGCAATGCCGCCTTGATTTGGCGTGAGATGGCGCTATTAGGTTTGACTTTTTTTACATACCCGTAAGGGACAGGCAAAGGAGTCAAAGTCCATACACGCTTTTTTTTTATTATTGTCTGTAAATTATAGTTCTGTCACAGTCAGAGTCATCAGTCTGTCCTAGTCATGCCCTGTCAGCTGCTCATTGCCTTCAGTAAAGCGAACCATATTAAAAAAGGCCTATAAATGTCATTAAAGGGCTGAGTCCTCGCCATAGACATAAGCGTGTGGATAGACTCTTTACTTTTGCTGCTGACTTTACCATAGGGGTTTCTATTTATTACCACTTTAGTTCCGAACCATATAAAGAGCCTATAAATGTCATTAAAGGGCTGAGTCCTCGCCATAGACACAAGCGTATGGACAGACCCATCGGTATTCAGTTTTTGTTGTCAATTTTGTGCTATATGAGCTGCGCGCACGCCGCACAGGACCCGCCGGCGGGCTAGCAACACCGTACCTGTTTCACCATGTTCCAAAGAGCATATCCTGATGTTTATATTCTTTATTAATATGCTCCTCGTGATTAATAATCAATAAAATGGCAAATCAGAAGCCGATGTCGCTGCGCGCGAGCGGAAGCGACACTTGCTAATCAGAGCGTGCGAGAAACGATGCAAGTGCATACCGCTAGGAGGACGAATCATGTGGAGAGATCGTATCAACCACGTAGATAAGTAAGTATAAGTTAGAAAATAGTACATTACTGCAGAGGCCGGGAAGCGGGGTTGCTGGAGGACGGGGTAAGACGGCCGAGTAACACGAGGCCGGCTGTAGTACGAGTCCGGCAACCCCTGTTCCGGCCGTTTAGTTAAATAGTTTTATCAATAATCTGCTAGTCGACTAGCCTTCAATGATCGGGAGCTGTCCCCTAAGCCCTGGCTCTGCCCCGACTGGATGGCGGCGACGTGGTTGTCTGCGTGTAGATAATAGCGGCCAGCAATGGATTTTCATACACATTTTGCTGGCGTTAGGCCGGCAAAGAGCTGTGCTATCCATAAATGTACAACTTGGTGTCTTCTTTTTTACCGAACTGCGAAACGCAAAGGAGGGTAATGTGTTTAACAGCCTATATATGTATGTATGTAAATATGTACGTATGTATGTATGTATGTTTGTTCCTTTGTGGCACTCTAGAGACCGAACGCGTGGGCCGATTTTAATGATACTTGCGTCAATCGATTCGTGTTAATCTTGTGAGTGTCACTAAAGACATGACAGTAATTTAAATCCAATATTTTAATGCGACCATCAGACGCCATATTGTGAAAAATAAAAAATAAAAAGTCGACAAACTATATAAAGTGGGGTATCATTGAATAGGTATTTGAAAATCAACTTTAGGTTTCTTTAATCATTTTTAATTTTGAGTGACCGTTTAGGATCTACAACTGTTTAAAGTTGGTTCGCAAACATTTTCAGTTTATATGACTAAAAAGCTTTAAATAAAACAAAATTTTAAAAACAAAAAACCCGACTGCAAATACAGTTAACTAAAAAGAGAAAAACTAGCTTAATATAAGTAGTTTGTACATAGGTAGCTTGAATATTATAAGGAGTGCAGGCGGGGGCAAACAAAAATGACGAAACAGCTGTAACATGTACAAACTACTTATATAGAGCTGGTTTTTCTCTTTTTAGTTAACTGTTTTTGCAGTCGGGTTTTTTGTTTTTATTATGAAAGTAGGTAATGCGAATATTAACTTTTATGTTTGAGAAATAGTAGTTTATGCAACTGCTACATAATAAGGCCTAATTATGTGGAGTTGCATACATTACTTTATCTACACACATATTATAAGTACTCTAAGATGGGTTCAGAAGCCGAAGGCATATATCATACCCATACCTGTCACGAATTTGACTGTTTTTTTTTATCATAGACAAACATACCGAGCGGGCGTTTCGTAAACTGTTTTTTTTATTGTAAAAAAAAATCGCATTATTATTTATACATGTCGGACTGAACTCGACTTATATTCGTGAGTGATCCGTTTTATTTCACTATGATTGTAAATTACGTTGGTTTTCAAATTTGAAACATCGAATTCGATATCGAAAAGTTATTACGACATCGAATTCGATTCGATCGATTCGACTTTACTGCTGGGGTGGTGGTTGGGGGGCGCTGGCGGCGAAGTCGTCGTCGTGCTGCAATGCTGGTCATTTTCTACGGTTTCTGAATGCACTATAGAGGACTTATGATATGTGTGTAGATAAACGTATTTTTTGTGATAATGTTAGTAGTAAGAAGATTACTGTTTCTGCGACTTGTACTGAAATATTCTGGTTTTCTTGCGAAAACTAAACTATGTCAAAGAGGTGAGAATTATGCTTCATAAACAATTGATGGTTGTAAAAAGGTTAATAATTATTGCTTCACACGACACTAAGCTTACTTGAATAGCGTACTAATAGACTAGTTTTTGCGGTAACTATCTCTTATACATATAAAACAGTACCGCGACTGACTGACTGACACAACGCATAGCCTAAACCACTGGACCTACTTGAAATTTGGCAGACATATACCTTGAGTATCCTAGAGGTGCACTAAGAAGGGATTTTTCAAAATTCCCACGGGATAGGGAACTAGATCATTTTGTAATATTTCATGAGGGCAAAGCCGCGGGCATAAGCTAGTTTCCGCATAAAGTTGAAAGAGTTCATAGAAAAATTTAATACTTTTCCAATACAATACCTACACTGATTCTGTATTGAACAATACTTAATAAGCAATGGTGAAATTAACAAGCAATAAGCAGCCTTATCGCTTCGGAGCGATCTCGTCCAGGCAACTTTTACAAAAGAACGAATAAAGGAGTTCCTGCGCTGATAGGTAACGTTAACGCTGAGTCCGTGTCTTTCTAATCCAAGACGGTGCCTTTCGGCCTAAGAGATACTTCCTCAAGTCCACTAAAAGCCATCATCATCATCATCATCATATCGAAACACGTCCACTGCTGGCCGGTGGCCTCCCCCGCGGCTCTCCACTCAGACCGGTCTTGTGCTTTCCGCATCTACCGCGGTCCCGCGATCTTTACCAGGTCGTCGCTCCAACTTGTCATCATCATCATCACACAACGACGGCTTGGGGTATAGTTCCCACTCGGGCCCAGTGCGGATGGGGAACTATTGAAGGTCTCGCGAGGTGGTTGGACGATCTGGTAAAGATTGCGGAAGCCATTGGCTGCGGACAGCACAAGACCGATCGTCGTGGAGATCCTTGGGGTAGGCCGCCGTCCAGCAGTGGACGTCTTTAGTCTGATATGATGATGATGATTGAAGGCGCACTCATAGTCAATGTTAACAAATTAAATAGAGAGCAAACCCAGTGTTTCTCTCAGAGTCAACTAACCGTGAAATAAGTTGACATTGACATAGATTCTTTTTTTAAGCACGTGTGTCTGACAGCGGCAAGAGTCTACAATAACCGTTGTTCTTGAAAAATGAAAGTCGTCTCGAGAGAGAAATTTTGAGAGCCACGTAATTTGTTCAAATTGAATAAACGATATGAGTTTTGATTGCTTGTAATTGTTGAGTTTCATGAAAGTAAAAATTGTAATATAACTTGCTTTTGTATGCGAAACGAGCAATGTGGGATCGCGAGTCAAAAATCCGCTAGAATCGCTGGTATTGAGTGAGGTATATCTGTTATTCTTCGCCAATGAGAGACAAGCTACTGGCATATGATTGATAAACCTTACTCTACACTAGCGATTGTAGCGGCATTTCGACTCGCAATTGCTCTCATAGGATTGTCTGTCTGCACCAGAAGAATTGCAGATGCTTTGACAAACATAGAGGGCTAAGATGAAATGCCTCTTGTGCCCGTAATTTCCCCGTATGACTTTTACTCTCCATACCAATAGTGCTGGTAGGCCTCCCGTAAGGTGAACTTGGTATCTGAACCACTGGGACTGGAACACAGCAGTGCAAGCTCTGCTGCTCAGCAGCAAGCGAGGCAGCCTCGAAATAAGAATGTTAGGAAATGTAATCTGACGTAAACATGAACTAATCCTGTTACCAATTTTGTAGAAAACATTAGAAGCTAGGTTACAACCTCTTGCTTCATCATTTCACGGTAGCCTAATATCTTATCGAATCTAAGGCATCGAACATATATTTAGTGTACTGATGATAATACCAACAAGATGGAGCGACGACCTGGTAAAGATCGCGGGACCGCGGTGGATGCGGAAAGCACAAGACCGGTCTGAGTGGAGAGCCGCGGGGGAGGCCGCCGGCCAGCAGTGGACGTCTTTCGTCTGACATGATGACGATAAATCGTCACTAGTCTAGTTATTAAGATCAATACATCATTAAATACATGATAAGTACGCTCGCTCATACCACTATCATCAGCACAATACGCTGCCATTCTTATAGAACTACATTGTATAAAACTCAAAAAAAGCACTGCTCAAAAATACGTAATAAAAAAAACTAATCACTCAGTTTTAAGTCATAAACTATCACAAAACAGCTTTTGAGTCCATCGCAATTAAGACAAAGAAATTCATGTGGCCTCATAAAACTTCAAAATCACCACAATTCATTACACTCACTACAATCTATTACGAGCAGCAACGGACGATACCCAAATAAAAAAAATTCGGCCACTACCCAAACCACACAGAGCGTCTACCAACATAACTTACTAATCAAATACGCGCGACAAAAAAATAAACTTAGAAAACATTGCGTTGCGTGACTGAGGAATTGAACTTACGCTTAAAGAGAAGAAGCGACGTATAGCATCCAATTCGTTAGGCTAGTCCCGCAGTAGTAATAAGACATAACTCGGTAGAAAGTAATGGCAGGTCGACGAAAGTGAAAATGGTGCTGAATTAGAAAACCTACAGGTGCAATTGGAGTCGAACAATGTTCATTGAAATCAAACGTTTTATTGAAAGACAGGTTTGTCTTGTGTCGCAGAAGAGGTGTGTCACGACTATAATGCTAAGTGTATTTGCATAAAAATGCATTTAAGCTATCTTTAAGTAACTTAGAAAATAATAAAAGCAACTTTGAAGACTTGAGAAGACGTTTTCGTTTTACGTGCTTTTATTTCATAGTGAAATAAAACGGATCATAAATAAGTCGTATAAGTCATAATAAGTCGGAACGTATATAAGTCGAGTTTAGCCAGACATGTTTCGGACTAATTCGTAGTCCTTCCTCTGGGAGCGCACGACCCAGAGGCAGCGACGATTGAATCTCACGATAGTTTTATGTTAAAATCTGTAATGTTTGTATTTATGTGAATAAGTCTGGTGACAATACAATCAATAATCTGGTAGTGAAGTTCTAGTGGCCCGGCCAGGATCGTCTCAGTAGGAGCTCAACTAGCACACTAGTGGAAATAGCAGCCTATTTTGTAACTTAAGGCTGTAAAATAGCTGCTTAAGGGTTCAAAAAGCAGTTCAAAGTTGCATAACTGCGTCCGTAAGGGTCTATAGCTATAGGAGTTACTAAAAGTGCCATAAGCTGAACTAAATATTACCCTAGCCTTAACAGTAGTTCAATTTAGAACTCATTGTCTCTTACACCTTTATAAGAGAAATTAAAAGGCCGTTCTGCTACTTAAAGCTGCATGGTGGTTTCCATTGTTACTTTTATACGCTACTGAACTATAAAATGGAGTTAATTGTATACTGTTTGCAGCAACTGTACAGGAGTTACAGTAGCCACTAATATGAAATGAAATGAAATATACATTTTTTTTTATTCCGGAAATGACTTCCATAGTTAATTTCATTATAGTAATAATAGACGCTCTTATGCCCACTATAGTTATAAAAAAATAATAAGTGCAACTAAAGACTACATCAAAGTTCTTGAAAAGCAGCAAGAGGTACTTTTAGTAACACAGTAGAAATTACCTCCTCCTTAGTCAGTCAGCTTCAATTCTGTCCGCCATTTTGTAACGAAAAAAAACCCGGACAAGTGCGAGTCGGATTCGCGCACGAGGGTTCCGTAGAAAGATTTTAACACTTTTCCCTAGTGTTTTAAGAAGTCCAGTGTTAGCAGAGCCCTGCTCCTAAGCAAAATGTACGCAGTGTGGGGTCAACTTATATTGGTCGGCTAAATCTACAGACAGACATAAAAATTTAAGGTTTTGAGACTTTTCTGAATGGTTGTGCTATAAGAGCTACCTTCGTACCAAATTTCAAGTTTCTAGGACAACTGGAAGTACCCTTTAGGTTTTTGGATTTCGGCAATTTGTATAGAAATAGCCTTTTTATTAATGACTGTATCGTTTAATTGCGTTGACTTAGAAGGTTGATTTTTTCACAGCTTCAAGGGACCGCAGGCTTGAGTATTTGGTATTAATTTCAGCATGCTACCTCCACGCGTTCCAGAGAAAAAGGGTCTTGACAGACAGACAGACAGACGGACAACAAAGTGATCCTATAAGGGTTCAGTTTTTTCCTTTTGAGGTACGGAACCCTAAAAACAACTTGAATTGCCAATAAGTATTGCTATGTTTACTACACAAAAATAGCGAGTGTAAGTCCTGCAAGTATTGCAATTAAAACCACTACATAATGTATTGGGATTTCGAGACTGGTAGAATTTACGTGTTGAGTAAACGTTTTTAAATGAAGATCACGGATCTCCAAAACGGTAACTATACGAATAAGTGACAGGTAGATCATATAGCCACAAAAACGGGATAATAGTAGCTCTTTTGTGGCTATGAATTGTAATAGAGAAACAAAAATCGCTCGAAGCTTTACATAGGTGAAAATTAGCGCTCGGAGTCTCAGAAGGGAATTATTAGAGCTAAAACTGCAGGTTAAGACTGTATTAAAAGGACGCCATGATTTTTTAAGAAAATTTATAATTCACTTGCAAAATTGGGACAATATACGGTGTTTTTTTGTTAAACGTACACTAATTTTGCCGTTAGAAAAGCGGCCACTTGCACAGAATAAGTTGTCGGTGCATTAAAATATAAAAAAAACCTTTTTTTTTGTAAATCCAATAAAAAATATCAAATAAATTTCAGCATTTTAATAAAATCCTGAAAGCGCGACAAGATTACGTGGATATTATCATATGTATTCACAGTAAACTGGATTGCGTTTTACGCCACATTGTATAACTTGCTAATACGGAACATAAACTTATAATAACCTTTTATTTCATTTTAATAATGGCCGCCGACCAAACACTTTACCAAAACCAAACATATTATAACATTCACGTTTGAAGTTTGAATGAACGAATGAATGTAATATTATTCGTCTCATTCAAAGAAGCGCCACAAGAGCTTTAGTATAGCGTTAATAATTTGTTATAGCTCTTGAGGCACCTTAATGCAACTGTTGTAGAGGTGAAATGGAACTTAAGGCTGCATAAATTTGTGCCTATTTACCGTCAAAGCGGCTACATTAGGACTGCAGTAGACGCTCTAGCACTTACGTCGAATACTTTAGGTAATAATCGGATACGCTTCAAAGCCCTAATGCAGCTAATTGTGCTGGTTGGGAGGGAACTTTTCAACGGTTAATGGCATATGTAAGTTTGATGACAATACAAGTACAATAACAAAACGTACAGTGGGCAGAAAAAAATGTACTGAACCTGAAGCGAGGACCTAGGACCTTACTGAATTTGTAAAACATGAGTCTTTCTCAAAGAATCAACTTGCTAGTTGAAAACTTTAGGCTCGCCGAATATTTCTCTTGCCCACAACAAAAATTTACGTGTTTAAAAGCGATAAAAGTCATTCGTAACTCCAGATTTACATGCTATATTTATTACCAATACTGTATTATAAAAACGTTAGTTACATAATATACTGTAACTTTCGTGATACAGTTTTAACACAATAGCAGCTTAAACCGTTTTACAGATTTCAACGTATGAGGTGTCATTGGATTCGTCTCAGTTGTGTGGGAGACATAGGGTATATTGATTCCCAGAATAGCAGTCAGGTTTTCTGTTTCCAATTTTAAGTTGGTTAGCTTAAGTAGTTCTGTTTTGTTCGTTATGTCGTGTTCAATAAAAAATTGTATTGTACTCGTATTCTGGGGTAGACTCCAATAGGAAGATCTCTCTTTAGGTAGATGTGACTGGGGGCTAAATATGAAAGAAGAGAGTTGGAAGTGGTATTTGTGCATCCGACTTGAGAAACTGCAGAACATCACTGACGTCATCCGCTGTTACGCCAAACGCAGCAACATTACAAGATTGCAAAACGATGTTTAACATCACATAAAACTCGAAATCGAAGAGAAAGTAACCCGGTAAACATATTAAGACGGTAGACCACGAAATGGCCAAAAGATACATGATTATGAGGTTTATATAATATTACACTTAACTTTCTTTAAGGGAATTTGGCCGGTTGCGTTCGTTTTGTGTGATTTCTGCGGTTGCTTTTACGAAACTTTTAAATATGTAAATTTTGTGTGTATAGCTGGTTCGCGTCTGGCAACTTAACGGATTTTTCTTTGCGTTGTTTATTGTACGTTATGTAATTTATATATTTTTTATACGAAAAGGAAGGCAAACGAGCAAGTGGGTCACCTGATGGTAGGTGTGAACCCCGGGGGGTTTGCAGATGCGTTGCCAACCTAGAGAGCTAAGATGAAATGCCTCTTGTGCCTGCTGTCTTACTCTCCACACCGGAACGCAACACAAATACAGTTTACGTTTAGAGTTTACTTTAACTTTATTAAGTAACTTACACAAACAAAGGAGTTTAAGCCTTTATTAATAGATACATTTAAATTAATACGAAAGTTGTAGAGACTAACAACTTTTCCTATTTATTAGAAGAGATAGAAAATTCCGGGACATTTTCATATCAAAGTACAATATCTCGGAAATGACTAAAGTATCGTCATTGAAGTAGTTTTATTATCAAAATACCGTATTTGAAGTAATGTTTGTGAGCTACGATACCACAGACATACGCACAGATACACTTGCCAAAGTTATAACACCCCTTTTGCTTTGCGTTACTAAATTTTGTTTAAACATGTTCTGTATTTTTCCAAATTGAGTAGTTTCTATCATCACGTTTTTTGACAAAAAAAATGTTCACCAGGTCAAAAAACCGGTACAGTGCAAATTGAACTCGCGCACCGTGGGTTTCTTACCAATCTGATTTTATTATTATTATTATTATTTTGTTTTGTGATATATTCCGATGTTTAAGCTTTTATTTAGCATCGCCTGTGTATAATTAATTACGTGTCTTTGCTTCCCAACTAACAAGTGAATTTTGACCCACTTTAAATACGACGATTGCTTTGAAATTCTGTACATAAAATATATAGCCAATGCAATAATACGGTACAGTCTGCAAAAACAGAGCATAATGAAAGGATAATTTTTGTCAAAAGCTTTTGGTATCAAAATAATAAGAGCCTTTCTTTTAAATTCTGTTAAAAAGTCTTTTATTTTCACCGAAAATTTTCATCGGCGTATGCGCATAGCGGTCGCGAATACCTGTTCCGCGGGACTGGTGACCCCGATGCGGGATGTCAACGTGACAGCTGGCGCAGGCGATGGATACACTAAAGTCCAATTGAAGGGTGTACATGGAAATAACACGTCTAGTCACTTTTTAGGGTTCCGTACCTCAAAAGGAAAAAACGGAACCCTTACAGGATCACTTTGTCTGTTTGTCAAGACCCTTTTTCTCTGGAACGCGTAGAGGTAGCATGCTGAAATTAATGTCAATCAATATCTGCGGTGCCTTGAAGCTGTGAAAAAATAAACCTTCTAAGTCAACGCAATCAAAAGATACAGTCATTAAAAAGGTTGTTTCCATACAAATTGGCGTACCCCGAAAACCTAAAGAGTACTTCCAGTTGTCATAGAAACTTGAAATTTGGTATGAAGGTAGCTCTTATAGCTCAACCACTCAGAACAATCTCAAAACCTTAATTTTTTATGTCTGTCTGTAGATTTAACAGACCAATATAAGTTGACCCCACACTGCGTACATTTTGCTTAGGAGCAGGGCTCTGCCAACACTGGACTTTTTAAAACACTGGGGAAAAGCGTTAAAATCTTTCTACGGAACCCTCGTGCGCGAGTCCGACTCGCACTTGTCCGTTTTTTAACGAGATTTTAACCTCAAACTGTAGAGCACTCAATAGACTATAAGTTACCACTTAGTTACAGGCACAAATATTTATGTAACTTGTCTTTTTTTTATTACTTTAAAAAAAGATGTACCTATACGAAAATTACTTCTGAAATCTGCTTGGCTGATGTGTTTCTAGCAAATAAACTGTTTTGATTTTGATTTTTAAATTTGCCGTCGACCTGTTCTAACCTACAGTGAACTGACTGTACCTACGTGAAACCACAAAAAAAAAATTAGATAATGGTTCGAAACCCTCGGTGGGCGAGTCCGACTTGCCCTGGACCGGTTTTTTTAGTAAAAGTTTATCTGTTTATTTTGATCACGCGGTATTTTAAGTACTCCGGTCATTGAACCCACCCTCACTCCCGGGAAAGGACATTGTTAAGAGTGGTTATGCGATTGTCTTTTTTGACGGGGTTAGTGAACTTTTTAAGTAAAAAATAAAAAGAATGAAATGAATAATGACTACTTACAAGGTTTATTACCAAAGAAAATGTAAATATCTAAAACTTACTTAAAAATTATTTAACAAAAGTAAAGCTCAAAATTACTGTCTAAATTTGGCCCTTGGGTGGCTGCCCATTACGCGGGCTGCATTCCCGGTGTATTACGATTATAAAATTAACTGAAATTGAAATTTTCGAATGCATTTCTGTCCTGGCACATACTTAGTTATACTGTGTAATAAAAGCAATTTACAATGGTGCATGACATGGTGCCCAAAAGGCTTGCAGCGTTGCCTCGCTGAATAGCGAAGCTGATTCTTCGAGAGAGAAAACTGCCAGCCCTTTATTCACAAGTTGCATCCACCAAGCGCTTTTGCAACTATGTTTAATTGGATTATGTTTGGATTATGTTTGGATTATAATGAACCTAGGTGAGCAGAAATTAAAAATGTTTTCTTAAAAAAATATAGATACTGAAAACCGGCGTCATGAAATTTTCCCCAGACCTCTTCATGACACATAGCTAAGTGGCGGCCATTTTAGCTTCTTTAATAGATGTAATATTCTTACACTTAATACGGTTTTTTTATCCTTAAATTTGTTTGACTCTAGGTTCGAATCATATCAGATGCGAAATATTTTGTGACAAGAACGTCCAAATACTCATTGACGTCATTAGAGCGTTACTGATAGACAGACAATGAGTATTCTATCTTATCTGCCGAAGGAATGCTGTGAAGATGAAGTCATAAATAGTCTAAGCTTTTTGTTATAAAAGTTGTCATGAATTGAATGAATGAATGAACGAAAGTTACTTTTTATAACTCTTGGTAAAATCAGCAACTTTTTTGAAACGTCAATACGATTTGATCGTTTTAATTGCAGTAATAAGTGAGACGTCGGTTTTTTGTGCATATTTTCGGAAGCGTGATAAGTGAAAATGTACAATGATTTTCTTTTGGCATCAGTCAACAACCCTATTAGTGTATGGATTTAAACTTTCGCGGTTTTCACACATTATTATGATACTCGGGACACCCTTCGAGACCATGGACGCAACGCCGCGTCCGAAACGTCGAGTTATTTAAATTTTAATATATGTTTTTTACCCGATTAAGTCCCGAGTATCATGATAACCTATTAGTGGTCGCATAGTGATCGAAATTCGATTTTTTTTTTGTTAAGAAGCTAAGTACCTATAATTTAATTAATTTAGTTAGTCGCTGTTTCAAACATCATACAAATTTTCTCAACGGCGATACGATAACGTTACTACTCGATTCTTGGTTAAAACTCGTGCACCGGTTACTAAATTAATTAAATTACTTAGTTTCTTAATAAAAAAATATGGCTTTCTTTCTAAGTAAAGTTAAACTCTGTGCGCGCTGTTTCTTAAAAATGGGACCAAAGTTTATGCTTCACTCATTAATAATATAGATTACCATCGACAATCTTCGTGTTTCTAGTCACGTCTACACTATATGACGACCTCTACATCCTGCAAGTCTGATCTGCATCAAAAACAAGAGGAAGTGGCGGCAAAACCTCACACTTGAAGATTGCCGGAGGCCGTTAGTAAAATACTGTTCAAGAGATATCCTTTTCAAGTGAAGATGGACAGATAGATAGACTGATAGACGAACAGACAGCGTAGGCTTAATAATAGGGCCCCGTCCTTCCTATTCGAAAGCCAAATAAGGTTATGTACTGAACGTGTACATTCGAAGAAATTGAATCGCAGAATCTGTGGAATCTGTTAGTAAAATACGGTTCAAGAGATATCCTTTTCAAGTGAAGATGGACAGATAGATAGACTGACAGACGAACAGACAGCGTAGGCTTAATAATAGGGCCCCGTCCTTCCTATTCGAAAGCCAAATAAGGTTATGTACTGAACGTGTACATTCGAAGAAATTGAATCGCAGAATCTGTGGAATCTGTTAGTAAAATACGGTTCAAGAGATATCCTTTTCAAGTGAAGATGGACAGATAGATATACTGACAGACGAACAGACGGCGTAGGCTTAATAAAAGGGCCCCGTCCTTCCTATTCGAAAGTCAAACAAGGTTATGTACTGAACGTGTACATTCGAAGAAATTGAATCGCAGAATCTGTGTAATCTGTTAGTAAAATACGGTTCAAGAGATATCCTTTTCAAGTGAAGATGGACAGATAGATAGACTGACAGACGAACAGATAGCGTAGGCTTAATAATAGGGCCCCGTCCTTCCTATTCGAAAGCCAAATAAGGTTATGTACTGAACGTGTACATTCGAAGAAATTGAATCGCAGAATATGTGTAATCTGTTAGTAAAATACGGTTCAAGAGATATCCTTTTCAAGTGAAGATGGACAGATAGATAGACTGACAGACAAACAGACAGCGTAGGCTTAATAAAAGGGCCCCGTCCTTCCTATTCGAAAGCCAAATAAGGTTATGTACTGAACGTGTACATTCGAAGAAATTGAATCGCAGATTCTGTGGAATCTTATCAAAATCAATCGTAGGTGTGCATTCCTGTAACACTGTATAATATTTTTATTTTATTTTTCTAATGATTCAGTGAGGTTTCTTTAATAATGCATTTGTGGTTATGCATTGTAAGAGCTATTGAAACTTGTTTTACGAAAAATAAAATACCTTGAGCCATGTTTCTTGCGGCGCATTCTTCTTGACAATCATTTCTGAGAGCGCTACCAAAAAACGACGTGTAATTGTAGTCGCCTGAGGCAAACGTCCCAATGCCCGACACCCTAATGCCCAATAGTTGACACCCGTCTGTCACCTCTGTCGCTATGACATAAAGTTGAAGGTGCCACTATTATGTCACTGCTGGGTACCGGGAAGCACAAAAATATGGGTGTATACGACTTACTCAAAAATGTCCTATGGCATGCCTCTTTATTTATGTCATTGGATTAGGGTTGTGGTATTGTTGTGGTGGATTAATCCATTGCATATTATTAACTTAACGAATAAAATTTTGATTGTAACTTTTAATCAAACAATGATTTATTTGGCATAATTTCTTCAACTATTATTTATGTTTTTTTATGCGTTCTCCTATATAGACAATGATATGCGGAACGTCACATGTATTTTCTTTAACATATTGTATTACATTAGCTGCTCTAGATAAGCTTTGATCCGCGTTAAAAGTAATTTAATATTTTCTGTAATATTACATTGTAGCATTTTATTTTGCAAGAAGTCTTTGCAAACACGTGCTAAGAGAACGCGTTGATGTCTTTTTTACTAAAATTTTCTTATTTAGGCAAACGACCCAACATTTGACATCCAAGTTCTAATGATTGACACTGCTGGTCACCTTTTTTTGCTATGAATTAAGATAGAAGGCACTATTGGGGCAGTGTAAGGTACTGATGGGACATTTACCAAGAATAAGAATAGTTTATTGATCGAACTGTGTACATTTCGTGGTAGCATTTATGAATTAAATTGTCTCAACAGCTTCGACAACACATCATCGACTTAATTCTGTAATTTTTATTACTTACCTCAATTGTATACAGAAGTATTCATTTAGACCATAAAAACATCTACACCTATATACCTACGTACTTAGCGGCTACCGTACATAAGTGTTCCGATTTAAATGACTCCAATATTTAATAAGTTATCTCCTAACATTATTTAAAGTACTAAACTAATTTTCTATTTTAAATTTTAAATTGAAAGCAACATAACCCGAAAAGAATCTTGTAAGAACAATTTATATGGACTTAAAAAACGGGACCCACGAATCCTTACGGGGAGCTTCTTCCGCGTATCACAATTTATATAGTGCCTCATTATTTTTATCTCTTTCTAATGATATGTGAGGAAGGAGGTCAAGGCTACTCGTGGAATTCAGATAGTGTCGGAAACGATGAATTGAATTCTATCGACATTTCTGTTATGAAAATGTCGATATGGAAAACACTGTAGTAGTTTTTTTCAAACATTAACGGTTCAAAAGTTTTCTTTTTGTTCTAATCCTAAGAAAACACATAAACATTACATGGGGTAATATTTACAGATAGATAATTTGGTTAAGTTAGGTATTTTTTTATTTTTAGTCCGAAACATGTCGGGCTAAACTCGACTTATATAATTGAGTGATCCGTTTTATTTCACTGTGGTATCAATCATACCTTTACTAAAAATTTTATCACAAATATAATAAGTTACCTAATTTGAAACTCGGGAATCGAACCCCACGTCCCGCTGGGTTAATGGGTACTTAAGGTATATTATCTTCACTCAGTAGCTTTACCAGTTACTTGCCACTTTCTTAATTAAGCGTGAATGAGGTAATAAATTTCACTTTCTAAGCTATTCGGTAGAAGTGCAGGATAACACATTTTTATAAATTACGCGTTAATTTTAACCCCCGACGAAAAGAGAGGGGTGTTATAAGTTTGACACGTGTATGTGTATTTGTCTGTGGCATGGTAGCTCCTATACGGATGAACGGATTCGGACGCGGCTTTTTTTAGTCGAAAGCTAGTTTAATCGAAATGGTTCTTAGCTAAGTTTCATAAAAATCTGTTTAGCGGTTTTTGAATTATTCAACTTTGAAATGATAATGTCGGGGGTTTTTCAACTTTTCTAAGTTGGTTAGGTTATAAGATAACCCTTAGTCTCTTTAAGGCTAGAGTGAATAGGCTGTTACTGAACCAGTCAGTTACACTTTTGACCTCATCAGTACTTTAAATCAGAGCTTCTAGTGTAATTTTTGACAGAAAATCTCGATCGCGTTAGTACCTATCTCAATTCATCATCATGTCAGCCGAAAGACGTCCACTGCTGGACATAGGCCTCCGCAAGGCTCTCCACTCAGACCGGTCTTGTGCTTACCTCTTATTGCTTAGTATCTTAATTGCTAAAAGCTTCTGAAAATACTCATAAAAAGCCGATGCCTCAGTTATTACTGCAATTAAAACGATTTTTATTTTAACAAAAACTGATGAAAGGAGGCAGTTTGATCACTGAAAATGATGATGTCATAGTTCTGTAATTCAGTACGAACTTCATACTAACGGATCCGATCAAATAGTTTTGACATTTCAAAAAAAGTTGCTGATTTGACCAAGAGGCAACAGGCAACATCCCTATTGTCAATTGCTATGAATGATTTAGATTAAATTAAACAGGTACTTTAGAAAATGTAATTACACTTTAATTTTAGGTGTATTTTATGACATGAATAAACATCATCCGACGTAGGTAAGTATACTATTTTAAAATTTTAAGAGATTTTGTAAAAAATTGTATTTAATATTTAAATGTATTTGTTTTTCTGCCAACTATATACATTTTGCTACGAAAACTGCACGTTGATTACGACCTTTAGGGGTCAATCGCAGATCAGTTTTTTTAATTGGAAACTACAGTATTGTTCTTGCTATAATAAAATACTGCAAAAGTTTTCTTGGCTTTCTTAAGTACCTTTTTCATTGATGCAATGACGAGACGACAGTTTTTACTTTAATCGGTCGCTTAAAATAGTAATGACTCTTAGTTATAGTACATAATTATATGTCTAACAACTCCTTGGAGCTTTTAAACTACCTGTAATTTATCTAGCTAACTGAAAGTATAGTTAAACGATAGATAGGTATTTTAACGAGTTCTTTTACGATGAAAAACTTGATTTTTTATTTATAAGTTCAAGAGGCTAGTCGATGTCACAGGGGATCAAAGAGCAGGCAGCTTTCTCGGTGAGAGGTTAAGCCTAGCTATCCAAATGGATTTTTAGCATACATTCATCATTTACGATGTTACGGTCAAAAATCATGAAATTTATTCCAATAATTAAAATTACAGCAAAAACTGTAATTTTGCTCCTATTCCTTTTAAACTGCTATTTTATGCACAGTTAAGTAAGTATATTTTCTTAAAAAAATATCACTTCAAACTCACCTCTACCAAATTCTTGCGCCGCACCAAAACCCAAGTCCACAACCAGCATAAGCATCACCAATTTTCTCACTAAGAAAACACACCCCCGAACTGTCATTTTGACGTTTCGTTCGCGCCAAAATCAACAAATACTACACATATCGGCGCCTCAACCTCCTTGGCATTTTTTTACTTTTTTTTCGAGACGAGCGTCGCGCGCGGCGTTTGGGAACCTACTAGCCAACTGACCAACTTATTACAGTAAAATAAGAAACATACATATTACGAAGTGTCGCTTTACTAGGACACGGTTCTAAAACTTTCACACCTTTGAGAAAGCGACTTAACCTCTTTAGAAACACGGTTCAACGTAGGTTTGCTTTGTAAGGTGGAACTCTGTTGTAGTTAGCGGAGACTTGCTAAACGAGTGAACGGTGAAATGAGAAATTGTGAGAGACAGACGTATGTCTGAGGGGGATGGGTAGACATTTCTTTTCACAGCGCGGCTGGGTAGAGTGCGGAGTTGGAAAAGTTATGTTTATGTATTAATAATTAGTTTATTGACACAACATGAATTAAAAGTGCGTGCATCTATTTTCTTGCGTAATACATAGGTATTGGGTTAACTAACTTAAAAAAGACAGGTACAGTTATTTTGCTTTACTTGAGGTATGGTAAGAAAGCTGTAACCATAACTAAGACAGTTACAGCTACGTACAAAAAAAGCCAAGTAACTTGCATTGAATTACGTATTTGTCACAATCGTAAGTAGTTTGGATACACAAATAGAGTTATTTTGTTATAATTTTAAGGTGATTTTGAAGCAAATGGTTAATTCCGTAAATAGGTATACAACTAACGCTAACCTAAATAAAGTATAAGAAAAAAAATAGTTTTACCTGACTCGGTGTCTCTGTCTGTTTGTGTGTAGTCTTGAAAGTTAATTTTGAACCACTGACAAATTGTTTTTAGATTGAATGACACTGCGAGTATAGTAAAAAAAATATTAAATGCAAAAAATATTCAATGTAAGAAATATTAAATGCGAAAAATGTTTCGTTTTGCTTTTATTTTCACGTTGGTAATGCTTTGCACATAATACTTTTTATTTAATTTACGGCAGTCTAACTGTTTAGTATTTGAACTGTATTTTTAATTAGTATTTACCTATATCTACAAAATGTAATTGATTTGTGACTAATGAAAAACATAATAAAAGAAATAAAATAAAAAAAGTCTTCAGGTACAACTCTACGTGGCCACTCATAATATATTGCGCATGGTAACGGAAGAATCTCACTTTTTTTTAAACATCCCAAATGACATAATTTGTAAAAATTTTTTAGAACAACCTCCATCTCTACAACCCATACGTTAGACAAGGATAACTATAGTTTTATCGATTCGCCTCTCAAGTAGGACAGTTCTCGTATTATGCACACTTATCCATACTAGCGGCGAAAATCGGAACTAAAAATTTGCGTACTGATTTTACGTCCTTTGTTCTACAGTGGCGACAAACTTGGCTGTCAATGTAATTTTGTGTACGATAAGTTCGCTAATTTGAGTCAATACTATGGGAACGGGATTATAATGACGTAGAGTGCTGAATCGATTTCGAAGGATGTTGCAGAATTTTGATACTAGATGGCGCCCTTTATACTATAGTGAAATAAACGGCTCACTCACGCAATCAAGTACAAGAATAATGTGTAGTCCTTCCTCTGGGAGCGCACGCTTCGATGAAAACGAGGGTAACAGTTTTCGCTACCGTTGAAGCGTGTGTTCCCAGAGGAAGGACTACGGCTTAATCCGAAACATGTCAGGCTATACTCGACTGACATACGTGAGTGATCCGTTTATTTCACTAAATCCCAACCATCTGGCAACCCTAGTAGCATGGACTGCGTTTCCTTTGCCTTTAAGAAAACGGTAAAACCCGTTTGTTCCTGGCAGGTTATGCGTGAAGCCATTCCTTTCCTGGTCAAGCCAGTTCTATAAACGGGTGGTTCCCAGGGTCTTTGCACGTATACCACATGCCGATCCGTAGGGTTCCGTAACTACCAACTACCTTAAGCTAGTGGCTCTGTGAGCTGTAGCTTTCGCGAGCCGATTTTAAAAAAAATAAAGAAAAAAAAAAGTTTAAAAGTGTTTTGAAGAGGTGCAAATTTTTTTTTACGGTCGTCGTCTTAGTAATCGAGGAACTGCAGCTTTTTTATTATGGTTTCCTATCATTCATTAGTTAAACATATTTTTTTAAATGAACGTAATGACATTTGTGAGATTTAATGGCTGATTAGCTTAGTGCCTAGCACTAGCCTAGAATTAAAAAAACAACTACGTCAACTGTCACTTTTGACATTGTCAAAAATGATTACCAAGTCTCGCGGTATATACATATAATTCCAC
Source organism: Clepsis dumicolana (assembly GCA_963691665.1). Taxonomy (NCBI): domain Eukaryota; kingdom Metazoa; phylum Arthropoda; class Insecta; order Lepidoptera; family Tortricidae; genus Clepsis; species Clepsis dumicolana. The sequence goes on along the minus strand of OY829531.1, from coordinate 3,367,214 downwards.
CCCTATATAGGTAATTACTTCGTAGTGACAATGTCAAGTTTCCCAAAGGTCGACGACCCGTATCGACTAACACATTACTCAGGTGAGAGGTGGACTTTCGCTCAGGGTCGTGCCTTATAAAATAGTGAGGGGACACGCCTTATCGATTATTGTTATCGATATCGATAAATCAAGAGAAAAATAATACTTTTTTTAGCAAATAATACTGACAAAGACGGTATGGGAAGCTCCGAGGAAGCGTGTGCTCCCAGAGGAAGAACTCGACTGATATAAGTGAGTGAGCTGTTTATATCACTATGATGATTGATTCTCGCGGTGGTTTCATGTTAAAGGTATAGAAATCGATTAAAATACTACAAGTATGTAGAGTACTAGATAATTCGAAATGACAGTACTTAAATATGAACTCTCTCAAATGTCGATGACCCGTATCGGCTTAGACATTACTTAGGCGAGTTGTGGACTTTCGCTCAGGGTCGTGCTTTATAAAGTAGTGAGTATATGTCGATAGTTTTGTGTCGATGTCGATAATTAGTGTTTCTCTAGTCAGATAAAAACTTGGCGAAAATGTACTTTGGTGCTTTTAAAATAAGCACCAACTACTAAATCAGTAGGTTTATACAGTTTATCTACACACATATCATAAGTCCTCTATAATTCGTTCAGAAACCGTAGAAAATGACCAGCATTGCAGCACGACGTGGCCTTCTCGCCGACAGCGCCAGCCCCAGCACCTCCTCCACCACCAGCAGTAAAGTAATAGTCATTACGACATCGAATTCGATATCGTAATGACTTTTCGATATCGAATTCGATGTTTTAAATTTGAAAACCAACGTAATTTACAATCATAGTGAAATAAAACGGATCACTCACGTATATAAGTTGAGTTCAGTCCGACATGTATAAATAATAATGTGATATTTTTTTTTACAATAAAAAAACAGTTTACAAAACGTCCGCTCGGTATGTTTGTCTATGATTTAAAAAAAAACAATCAAATTCGTGACAGGTATGGGTATGATTCATACCTTCTGCTTCTGAACCCATCTTAGAGTACTTATAATGTGTGTGTAGATAAAGTAATGTATGCAACTCCACATAATTAGGCCTTAAAACACTCGTGTGATCCTATTATGACACTCAGCTTCGCCTCGTTTCATAACAACACACTCGTGTTTTAAGGACCCTCATTATGTTGCAGTTGCATAAACTACTATATCTACAATAGCGTATTGCAGTTTTTCAGTTTTGTGTTCAACAATTATCTTTGATATCGTATTTAAATGAAAATGTACATAAAAATTAAAGTTGTTTCATTTTATTTCCTTTAAATTCTCTGTTATTTTTACTAACGATTAGCTTAAGTGGCGCCATCTAACTAAACCTAATTCTACTAATTGCATTTTATCATCTTAGGCATTTTTCTTCTATATACACGTAGATGCTCTAACATTGGATTAATTTTACATAAATTCATGAGACATTCCAGAGATGGCGTTGTCAAACTAGTATTTAAGAATTGTTTTTAGAAAATATAAAATCGTGTTAATCACTACAATCACTGGTTAGGACTGTCTTCTTCATTATTCCCAGAATTCTTCATTTGTATTTAGCATAATCCGGGCCTTATGATGTCACCCAAGCATATCGGTTTAAATAAAAAAAAAACTGTGTTTAAGTATTTCTCATAATTTTATTTGAATAAAAAACATCAAATAGCTCTACAGTTACTCTTGAGCATCCTACAACATTTACCACTTAAAATCTAACGGGTTTCATTGAAACTTCCAAGATACGTCAACTCTTTTAACATGAAACTACCGTAAGACTGAATCGTAGCGAAATACGAATGCGTATATGAGTCGAATTTAGCCCGACGTGTTTCGGAATAATTCGTAGTCCTTCCTCAGGGAGCTGCCGCTAAATCGTGTACTAAACTCGACGTACTTACATTATAGAGAGTATTACAAAAATACCAGTAAAGCCGAAGGGGGTTAAATAGTCCATTATAAAGAGTCCATTTACAATATTTCAATCACTATTACGAAACAAAAAAAATATATACAATATGCAAACTCTAACCCTTACGAGTCTCTATATCTTTACGAATTTTTTTTTTCTTAAAGCCGACAAATGGGCATGCGGTTCACCTGATGGTAAGTTATCACCGCCGCCTATAGATATCCACAGCACCATTGAAACTGTTATTGGAGTTATTTTGTAACACGTTGTATATGTGAGTGGTCTGTTTATTTCGCTATACGTCGAATCTATCTAAAGTCATCCGCTGGCTGCAATTTTAATCACAATAAATAATAAAATATATATCATGGGACAATTTGACACCCATTAGTCCCAAACTAGGCAACGCCTGTACTATGGGTACCAGACAACGGATAAACATACTTATATAGATAAATACATACTTATATACATATTAAACATTCAAGACCCGAGAACAGACATTCGTATTCATCATACAAACATCTGCCCCGACCGGGATTTGAACCCGGGACCTCAAGCTTCATAGTCAGGGTCTCTAACCACTAGGCTATTCGGCCGACAATCCTAGTTCATCGTCGTTTCTATCGACCGTGTCACATCACTAGCATTATCGACACCGTATTGGACACGAAGCAACACAATAGAAAGTTTATTTGTTCACCGTCGGCAGAAAAAGTCAATACAGTTTGTTTAAATAAGATGACATGATGTTTTTTTTATGTATCTTTTACAATTCTGTCTTAATTTTGATAGGAATTCGTTTTAAAATATTTACTTACAGTGTAAAATAGCAATACTCGCACTATGTCTTCAAACATTTAGTTTGATAATTTAGTCAGATTTGAACTTTAAAATTAAACGTCATTCCAAAAGCACAAAAAATGTTTTAAGGATTTTTCTGCCAGATTATAATTTATAGTTATAATATTAAATTTGAATGTATGAGAAAAGGTTTTTTTTTTCATGAATGTTACCCGTTTTTACCCGTCCGTCAGTTTACTATGCGGAGCGGAGACAAATCCAACAAATCAAAGATCAATACAAATCGGTTCAGCCATTCTTGACTTATAAATGGCGTAACTAGCACGACTTTGATTGTTGATATGAGGTTCGAGCACGACTTTTCGAGTCCTGCGTCACGTAAAATCGAATAGTAAAGTTTGTATGACGTTTGGACCAGCGCCTGCCCGTGAGCGTAATTTGAACTAAAATTTAATATGAGGTTTCTCGATCTCGATACGGTAACCGTAACGTTACGCAGCTTTCGTAAAGTCGTGCTCGACCCTGTGAGATTCCTTCGTCAACTCTACAGTCTAGCACAACTCACAGTGCGACTTCCATCTCGCGCGAGAACAACTTCTCGTCCTTGTCTGTCACTCAGAATGCAACGGGACGGGTAATATAATCTCGCGCGACAAACAAAGACGCGGCCAGTCATGCCAGCCAGACTGGGAAGGTAATTTACCCTTATTTTTCGTACATAACATATAAGTTACATTACGCGCGGTGGATTAAGATCGCTCGGCGAAACTGGTGGGGGCAATTTCGCGCATCTGTACAATTGCGCACAAAATTGTTAAGTTCTGGGTATATTTCTTTGAAACATATTTTTCTTATTTCGCATTTTTTGTAACTTTAGTCAACTAACATATAACACTCGTTTTTAATTGTGACTTATTTTGCTAGTACGTATATTCAGAATCTTGGCAGTATTACCCACGATTTAATTACTCTCCTTTTTAACATAGCTATTCACATCGTAAACCATTTTTCTGGCTTGCCGTGTTAAAGCTTTATCTTTGGACATTTTTTCACTAACTACGACATCATAACGTACTTACTACTAATATAGTAAAACAATCCGTATGCAACAGTACCCAAGAGATACGAGACGAGTGAACGAAGCGAGGGAGGGGAAGAACGACTTGATCTACCAATAACTTGTCGGCGTCAGCGCTCACCCTCCCCTCACCCCTCTGCGCAACCAAATAGACCTAAGAATTGACTTCTGCGCATGCCCCTTCCACTTTTACCGAGCGATCTTAATCCGCCGAGCGACCTATAATGTACCGCTTAATGCGTATCAAGAAACCTTCCTTCTTTGCACATTACCACTTACACTGCCAGTTACGTACAAGGAAGTAATAGCTGATGAAGTGATGATTTTCATACGCCTGAACAGAGGCCTTATTGTTTAAAGCGATCGGCTTCACTTTGGCATTAGCCATCTCTTTCTATGTTGAAAAAACGATTAAAAAAATATTTCGCACGCTTTTTCTGTTGTCCTTACAACAATGACTAAACACAAGCCACAGTAAATAAAGGTGTGTTCCTTTTGTTACCAGCACTAATACTAAAAAGTGCAAAATTCGAACTTCGTATCGTGCCGTCCCGTTCACGCTAAGATTATTTAACACGAGAGTGAGCAGGACGACACGATACGAACTTCGATTTTTGTATTTAGTGTATTTTTGACACAAGAAAACGTCTCGATCGCGTTGGGGTTAACGTCTCAATTAAGTACCAAGGGCAAATTGGCAGCGCCTCTAGCGGCATGTATCGCCAACAAACTACTCACGGGTGTCAAAATAGTATGAGAATTGTTTGTTGTCGATACATGCCACTAGTGGCGCTGCTAATGTGCCCATAGTAATTCAGACGTAAGCGCGAACGCGATCGAGACGTTTTTTTGCCGTTTTTTGCGGCTTTGCCTAGTTTGCGAGAAGGTCCATTGGTGTCAAATTGTTACATGATAATTTTTTTATACGACAAGGAAGGCAAACGAGCAAGTGGTCACCTGATGGTAAGTGATCACCACTGCCCATAGACACCCGCAACCACGGAGGGTTCGCAGATGCGTTGCCAACCTAGAGAGCTAAGATGAAATGCCTCCTGTGCCCGTAATTACGCCGGCTATCTTACTCTCCACACCGGAACACAACAGTGCTTGCACTGTTGCTTAGCGGCAGGATTAGCGAGGAAGATGGTCGTAGCGATCCGATATTGTTATTTATTTATTACAGGTGGCCCCAAGTGGACTCCACCCGTCAGTTTCATTGTGGAAAGTGTCAAGGCAGGTGGCACAAGTTAGCTGGAAAGCTTTCGTTATTGGCAAATAAAGCTCTTTACGGACCTGGTCACTTGGCGGCAGTAAAAATATGAAAATGTATTCGAAAAGCCATAATTACAGTCATAATTGTAAAGTATAGCTAAGAAGGTACACAGCAGCGTTTGAGTAGTACTTAACAGTTACTAACAGATTTGTGATGGGACTTTAGAACAGGAATGGAGATGTTAACGCGCGATTTCCCTCTCGAAAATCTAACATTAAGTATGTGCAAAATGCACAGAGTCTGTTGATTGTGTGCGTGTTTTTGGCATTTGTGTGACAGTTTTGTTTTCGTGCGAGTTTGTAGTAACTTAACAAATTTTGACATGAGCGTAGATGTGTGCTGTACGTGTGTGTTCCTCGCCCCCCTCAAAAATTGGCAGAAAATATTTACTTTTTAAGCTCCCAATTTTAACATTTCTAAGTCAAAAATGGCGGGGCACATTGCTCGCAGGACTGATGGCCGATCGGGTCAGAAGGTTCTCGAATGGCGCCCGCGGACCGGGAGACGAGCTGTCGGTAGGCCTCCAACAAGATGGAGTGACGACCTGGTAATGATCGCGGGACCGCGGTGGATGCGGAAAGCACAAGACCGGTCTGAGTGGAGAGCTGCGGGGGAGGCCGCCGGCCAGCAGTGGACGTCTTTCGGCTGACATGATGATGAAGTCAAAAATATCCACGCGATAAGAGCTTAGTCATATCACAGCTTCATGAAAAGTAACTCACTTATGCTTTTTATTCTACGCTACACTACTGAAGTTAAGGTACTCATTAAGCCTAATTAAAATTTTAATCGCCAATTAATAAGTGGAATAGTACAAATTAAATACAAACAGTGAAGGGACTGCATTAACTGGCCATTATTAATAAAGTTAACCATATAATTATGTTAATTTGACCTTAAAACACAATAAACAAGTAATTTCTCCACGTCTGAGAATTGTGCATTAACTGCATTGTTGAGAGAAAAGTGGACATAGATCAGAAGAGCGTAGCCACTTTAAGAAAAACGCTTGAAAATAAATAATATAAATAAATAAATCATCATCATCATGTCAGCCGAAAGACGTCCATTGCTGGACATAGGGCCTCCCCGCGGCTCTCTACTCAGACCGGTCTTGTGCTTTCCGCATCCACCGCGGTTCCGCAATCTTTACCTAGTAAATAAACAAATATCATGGGACAATTGACACCAATTGACCTAGTCCCTAACTAGACAAAGCCTGTAATATGGGTACTAGACAACGGATAAACATACTTAATATAATTATACATATTAAACATCAAAGACCGCGAGAACAAACATTCGTATTTATCTTGCGAGTCCAGTACAACAATGCGTTCTGGATGTTGTTGCTGCCACGCCATTGCAGTGCGTCGGGCATGTTTGCGGAAGCGCGGACAGACGGATTTCACGCCATCATGCGCAAGCGCGTTGCGTCGTTGCTGCGGCGCGTACGCGACAGCCCAAACAGCCTCCTGGCCACTGTTGCGGAGAGAGTCGATGGCCCACTCCTGCAGGCGTGGGATGCCTTGCATCTGTCAGCAAGAGCTGAGTTTGCTGAGCTGTTTAGTTTTTAAGATTTTTATTTCTATTAATTGTGGTTCACCGATTTTTACTTTTACTAACTTAGGCGTAAGGCATAATTGTTACTAATTCGTTATGGATTCCCATGTCCGATATAAATAAATAATAATAATTATTATTATTATCATACAAACATCTGCCCCGACCGGGGATCGAACCCGCGACCTCAAGCTTCATTAGTCAGGGTCTCTAACCACTAGGCTATTCCGTCGTCACTTCGTCGTCTACCGTTTGTAATTTTATTGATTGATAAAAAGCCGTGGTAGCCTAGTGGGCCTATGGCCTCTCAAGCAAAGGGACGTGAGTTCGAGTCTTGACTCATGCCTCTGTAGGGCTAGCACGACTGGCCACGAGTTTGTTTGTCGCGGAAGATTATCATTACCCGTCCCGTTGCATTCTGAGTGACAGAAAAGGACGGTTAGACGAGATAGAAGCCGTACTGTGAGTTGTGCTAGACCTACCTACTGATCTGAGTTTTTCGGAATGCACATGTGAAATTTCGTTTGTAATTGATCACGAGCTTTTCGATGGAGGGAAACATCCTGAGAAAACCAGCACAATCCTGCGATTATACTTATATTAGAAAACTAGAAAGCATTGGAAAAATTTCTTTGTATTTTTTCTAATGTTTTTTATTTTATTATTAAGGTTTTTTTGTCAGAAACGTTTTGTTCAGGCCCCTCTTCCACCATCTTTACAATTGTCAGTTTTATATGGCAATTCGAACTACATTTCTTTGACAATATGAAGCACACTAAAACAAAAGCTCTTCAAGTCGGCAGTTTACACCGAATTGGCATTGAAAGCTGACTTGTCAAGTTGGTGAATTAGGGGCCAGAATGAGATCTAATACAGCTCAAGTAACCCAAAGTTTTGTCTGAATGCTGTGTGGACTGCTCTTTCTGTGTCATTATACTCTATGCTCAGGTTCACAGGCTTTGACCCGGTGCAAACAGGTGTATTTTGCTCGACGGCTAACAACATTATATAGCGATGTTTTGACATTTGGAAAGTTTTCATACAATACAAAGATTATATTGTACGCGCGGATCATAAAAGTGTAGTTAGCAACAACTAATGACCTACAGTCAAGCCACAGAATGTCAACAGAGCAAGCGGGATGCGAATATTCATGCTCGGGGCAAAAATGCATGAACTGAAAAACAATGAATTTGCTCACCGGCGACCACATGTATAAAATAGCTGCGTATAAGCGACAAATGAATGTTCTCGTTTTACTCGAATTCGATTTTTTGTATCTTGTGCTTTTATCCTCGCTTTTTTATACAATAAAGTGTTTACTACTTTATCTACTAACACACTCTATAATGGGTTCAGAAACTGAGTAGGTAATGACCAGCATTACGACAGTCAGTTTTCATCTTCAAAAACCAACACAATTCAAAAATAGGCTTCAATTTAAAAACCGATATCGATCGATATGTTTGTTTATCTCCTCGTGTGCCTAAGAGCTGCGGTTCCCCTCTGGATCCGTCCGGGGGGAGCAGTGCTCGGGCCGGTGCACCCTGGGCATCGGTCAATGATTTCCTGGCCAAGAATTTATGGAACATCATTGGCCGATGGCTAAGAACTCGACTTGTCTCCCCTTGGGGAAAGGGTTTATTCAGTTTGGCCTATCCGACATCTTTTTTAATGTCAATTTTTAGGGTTTCGTACCTCAAAAGGAAAAAACGGAACCCTTATAGGATCACTTTGTTGTCCGTCTGTCTGTCTGTCAAGACCCTTTTTCTCTGGAATGCGTGGAGGTACCATGCTGAAATTAATATCAAATACTCAAGCCTGCGGTCTCTTGAAGCTGTGAAAAAATCAACCCTCTAAGTCAACGCAATCAAAAGATACAGTAATTAAAAAGGCTGTTTCCATACAAATTGCTGATTTCCAAAAACCTAAAGGGTACTTCCAGATGTCCTACAAATTTGAAATTTGGTATGAAGGTAGCTCTTATAGCACAACCACTCTGGAAAGTCTCAAAATCTTAATTTTTTATGTCTGTCTGTAGATTTCGCAGACCAATATAAGTTAGTTGACCCCATACTACGTACATTTTGCTTAAGAGCAGGGCTCGGCTAACACTATACTTCTTAAAACACTGGGGAAAAGCGTTAAAATCTTTCTACGGAACCCTCGTGCGCGAGTCCGACTCGCACTTGGCCGGTTTTTTTTTTTTACATTACACTTGCAAATTTAATGATTGTTATACGATATATTTACTGACATCGGCACAAGACCTAGAGGCCGCCATTATGAAGGAAGAAGAAGTAGGTCTTAAAGGCGTTTCCTCCGGATGCTCTGCAATGAGAATTTTTGTTATAACTTCCCCGTGTTTTTGCCGAAAAAATTTTAATATCCTTAACACATTAAAACAACGATGTACGCCATAGACCACAGAGTTTTTGCGGCTCCGAAAGCGGCCTATTAGCTACTCAAATATCACTTTTACTTCGGATTACAGTGAAAGCCGCTTTCCCTGAGGTCGGATTGAGGTTCGATATGCTGTTTTTGCAAGTCTGTAACGATTTTTGGGAATCCTTCGGACGGTTATAATAACCTCTTAACCCCTTATAGGGCAAAGCTTTTTTTTATTCACAATCTATCCAATAAGCAAGGATCATTGCTCACAATAATGTGGACACACTCCTAATTAATAACATAATTTCTTGAAATTAGATTTGATTAAAATTTAGACGTGTTCTCAAAATAGTTACCGTAATAAAATATTAATAAAATAAAATTGCACTGTAGGTGAAGAAATTCACATTGGCGATGCAAACGCGATACTGAAAATTTACCCTTATTTCTGTTTCGTTACAAATCGACTAGAAATCGCCCAACTGTCATTTTTGACAGCTATTTCTTCCATAAATATCACGATCACTATTGTCACACTCTAGCCGTTTACCGTTGCCAAATAGCTATTATAAATCCCCCGGACTGGGGGATTCAGGGGTTTTTAACTCCTTGTTTATAACTTAAATTGTGATGATTTTGACATTCTCGCATTGAAAAGCTTATTATTAGATAGGTTTTTATAGATTCGTTAACTAGTTCTTCCAGAATTCCTCTTTTTATTTTTTTATTTTGACAGATGACGGTAAATTCCCATCCATAAAGGCGCCGCCTCCCGAATAGCGTAACCTACAATAGCTATATATATATATATATAGCTTGGTTTTCACGGAACGCTAGAATGAGACTTAAGGTTACCGCGCCGAATAGCAAAACTCGCGTTTCCATAGCTCAGTGCCCTTAGTGTAATCAAAAAGCACAAAATACGTCTCGATCGCGTTTGCGTTAAAGTGTCAAATAGTATGAGAATTGATTAACGCGAACGCGATCGAGACGTATTTCTTGGCCTGGTCGGCGATTACACTAGGCGCTCAGTGCCCTTGGTGTAATCAAAAAGCACAAAATACGTCTCGATCGCGTTTGCGTTAAAGTGTCAAATAGTATGAGAATTGTTTAACGCTAACGCGATAGAGACATATTACTTGGCCTGGTCGGCGATTACACTAGGCGCTATGAGGGCCTAATGTAACCGCCTACCAGGCCAAGAAATACGTCTCGATCGCGTTCGCGTTTAACAATTACTATTTGACACTTTAACGCAAACGCGATCGAGACGTATTTTGTGCTTTTTGATTACACTAGGGGCACTAGTTCAGTCTTACCGTTCGCGGAGTCGTTCCCGAATAGAGGCCCAGTTGTGGTTGTTGTAGTACTTAGATATTTTGATGATATTATATGATGAAGATAGTTTTCCAGTTAAAATACACTATAATAATAATAATGCAAAACCTAATAAAACCTTCTCCTCCTAATAATATCATAACACATCCGCTGTTTTACTTTTTCTTAAAAAAATGTGGACTGCTGGTTTTATTAATATTTTATTGCAGTAATTATGTGTGTAAATTGTCATCTCAACGAATTCAAATGTAATTAAAAAATTAATTGATTGATTGATTAATTAGTTTTGGATTCATGTCCACATTATTGCAACCAATGAGACGCCACTTCTTCCGATCCACGCCAATAAATCATAAGGTTTTGAATAGATTATGTATAAGAGTATGTGAACTAGCAAATTCGAGTCCTATGGATTAACGGTCAATATTTTGTTATAACAATATCTCAAAAACGGCTCAACCATATTTCATAAAACATGTCTAAAAACCATCGCTAGAAAGCTTGCTTTCAAATGAAAAAAAACCTCATTCAAATCGGTTCAACCGTTAATTTAAGCAGATACACAGACACACAGACACAAACTTATAACACCCCTCTTTTTCCGTCGGTGGTTAAAAATACGAATACAAAAACCGTGAACTTTTTGAACCCTTGTCGTTCTGACCGATCGCACTTGACCAATCCACGGGCCGCATTACATCATCAACTGTAATTCGATTATTACAAGCTTTCATTTTCTATTACAAGTTTAATTGTTGGTAAGTGTTTGTTACACAACGACTGAAGTGGCTTTATCGGTTTTTTGTCAGCGTTTTTTTTTTAATTCTTGCAACTTGTTTTTTTAGGTAAGTACCTAGTTAGTTACCTTACAGCATTGGTTATTCGATTTGAACTTTATCTAAGTACCACGCGTAAGTATCACGCGTGAAGTAGGGTGTTATAAGTACATAATAATTATGATTGCAGATTTATTTGGCGTATTGATTCTGAAATTTTAAAAAAAATGTATTCAAAAATTGGCTGATTCTCGTGATATTTTGTGATCAGGTTCAATAACTACATGGTTTTTTTAGATCCAATTTTTGAAATTAAAGAAAAAAAAAAAACAAAAATGTTCAAAACATTGATTATACAGATCAAATACGCAACCGTTTCACCGCGCGCGGACAAGCAATTATAGGTGATTAGGTGATTCGGTGACTTAGTACCCCTTGATGACTAATGACAGCTAATGAGTGAGGGCCGCATTTTGTTCGCGCTGAACCGTGAACAGGTGCGTGGCCCATAGGAATAAATAATAACATTCTTATGGCGTGGCCTACCTATCTTTAATGTTTTATACATCCATGGTTCAAAATGATGTTTGTAAACAACTCAAAGACTTTAATAAAATTGTAGGTGTAAAAAAATATCATGGTAAAAGTGTCGAGACCGGAGCGACTTTCCTTAGTTGCTTAGTATTCTCAGTACGAGTCGAACACTATATTTGCACGCGAGGAAGTGAGTTTGACCCACTGGGAGTTGTATGTAGTACTGGTAATGTATTTTTATGTTTTCACTATGATTGTAGCGTTTTAAAAGTAAACTGAGCCGCTAGTGCAATTTCTACACAAGAAAACCTAAACTTGATTTTAGATTTTTTAGATTTATTTATTTACTCAACATTAAAATTACGTTATATAAATACGTGTCAAAATATAAGAGTGTATCTTATATATAAATATAAGATCAGTATTGCTATTCAGCGAGGCAACGCTGCCAGCCTTTTGGGCACCATGCCACGGGGGCCTTATTTAAAGATTTAATTCAGTTTTAAGTTTTAGTTTATTCAGTTTTAGTTCAGATTTTTTAATGTCATTGTAAATTGCTTTTATTATGTAAATAAATGTATTATGATAATTATAAATATAAGAATTATTGTTGAGATCGTCAAAAAAATCATAAACCAACAAAAATAATGAGTTATAAGTTATAAAACAATGAATAATAATACAATGTTAAAAATAGTTTCTTCCCCAGAAGGGAGTTGTCAAGGCACAAAACAAATTAATGAAGTCAATAAAATAATTTTATAGAAACAATACAAATAAAAAATAAAATCTCCAATAGGGACTATAAAAACATGACTATAATATCCTAACCTAACCAACTTAGAAAAGTTGAAAAACCCCCGACATTGTCATTTCAAAGTTCAGTATTTCAAAAACGGGTAAACCGATTTTAATAAAATCCATCCGCTTGCGAGCTACGATGCCACAGACAGATACACAGATACACAGACACACAGATACACAGATACACAGGTCAAAATTATAACACCCCTCTTTCTTGCCGGGGGTTAAAAAAACGTGGTCGGCTAGAGTAGGTATTACCTATCTGGTGAATCTCCGCAAAGTACAGTTTTTTTTTTCAAAATACAGTTAAAGTGAGCTGGGCACTGAACAGTTTAAAACACTGGGGAAAATTGGGAAAAACCTTTGTACGGAACCCTCGGCGCGCGAGTCCGACTCGCACTTGCTTTTTATTCCCCTCAACCCAACATTTCGAGGATGTTTTGTTGGCAGTAGCTTTGCATAAACTAATAAAATATGGAGTAAGGGAAAGTTCAGAGCGAAACTTGGCGATTTCATGCCATTCTGCCGACTGCCGTGACTTGACTTGGAGCAATGTGACCTCTGGACAATAATTATGCACTTATGCATCTGCAGTATACTCTACTTGCGTTAGTCGCATAAGCCTCTAGGGTAATTGGCGACCAAAAAATACTTACGTCTCGAACGCGTTTGTGTTTAAACGTCGAATGAAAGGTACACGGAAAGAACAATGTCTAGTCACGTCTTTTAGGGTTCCGAAGTCAAAATGGCAAAAAGGAACCCTTACGGTTTCGTCATGTCCGTCTGTCTGTCCGCGGCATAGCTCAGAGACTATTGGTACTAGAAAACTGTAATTTTGCATAGATAGACATGTTAATTAGGCCAAAAAAGTGCTGGAATAAAATCTTGAAAAACATTTTTTTTGGGGTACCTCCCCTACACGTAAATTGGGGATGTTTTTTTTTATTTCTCGCCCACCCCATAGCGTGTGGTATCGTTGAATAGGTCTTTCAAAAATATTAGGGGTGCTCAAAGATAATTTGTCGATAAAGTTATTCGGTTGCGAAATATTTAGCTTTGCAGTGCTCATCTCTGTTGGAGTCCAGTGTCCCCCCCCCCCCTCTACACGCTCTTGCCCGGAGCACTCAATAGACTTTAAGTTACCACTCAGTTACAGACAAAAATATTTATGTAACTTGTCTCACTCACTTGTGTAACTTGTATCACTTTAAAAAAAGATGTACTTAATACGAAAATCATATATTAAGGCTGATTACGTCGTTCCAAACCATCAAATCGCGATAACTCAAAAAGTTGCTAAGGTGATTATACATGTTTTTTCCGTTTACCCCTCAAAGTATGAGAAATGTTTGTTGCCGATACGACCACTAGTGGCTCTGCCAAATGCCCCTAGTTACTTAAATAACCAACTTAGGATAGTTGAAAAACCGCCGACGTTGTCATTTCAAAGTTCAATATTTCGAAAACGGGTGAACCGATTTTAATGAAACTTAGCTAAGAACCATCTCGATTAAAATAGCTTTCGAACAAAAAAAAAACGCATCTTAATCGGTCCATCCGCTTGCGAGCTACGATGCCACAGACAGATACACAGATACGAGGGCTGTTTGATAAGTACCCGTTTTCAAAATATGTTAATATCACTGGCCGCAAATAAGTATACCACCTTTTTAAGCCATTTTTCAGAGGCGGGAAATTTAAAAAAAATGCCATTCTTTTGTTTTTTTTTTCTCATTTGACAACGAAATGAAGTCGTGAACTTAAAATTGTTAAAATGGAGAAAGAACAGTATCGGTCTGTAATTAGATTCTTATTTTTGGAAGGAAAAACATGTAATGAAATAAAAGTAAGAATGCAAGCGGTTTACCATGAATGTGCTCCTTCTATGACAACCGTCAGAAACCGCATGCCATACGATGCCACAGACAGATACACAGACACACAGATACACAGGTCAAACTTATAACACCCCTCTTTTTTGTCGAGAGTTAAAAAGTAGTCGATACGAAACGTCAGCTCGGTATGTTGGTCTACCTATAATAGCAAAAAAAACTGGACTCATGCACCGAGGGTTACGTACAAAGATTTTCCCGATTTTCCCTAGTTTTTCGAGTTGTCCTTTGTTCGCAGAGCCCTGCTCCTAAGCAAAATATACGCATGTGAGGTTGTTTTGTTTTGGTCTGTGGCATACAGACAGACATAAAAAAATTGCGTTTTGAGATTTTTCTGAATGGTTGTGTTATAAGAGCTACCTTCGTACCAAATTTAAATTTCTAGGATAACTGGGACTGGGAGTACCCTTCGGTTTTGTGTAAAGATTTTGTTCTAGACGAGTTTGCAGGAAACTATTTTTTTTACGTAGCTAAATGGCAGATATATAAAGCGAGGGTAAGGCAGCTCCCGTCCTAAGCGCTTTTGGCATCCCACCATATTCTAAGCTAAATAATTTCAACAGCATACATTAGCTTAATTCAGGGTTTTCTCCGGTAACATCACCCGACTTTCCAGTTTTCACTGCATACTGTACGCCAGGGAATTTAGCGTATGCTTGGAAAGGCGGGTCGGTTCACTTTCTATGACATTTGCTTTCGTTTTATGCATGTTTACACTCTTGATGGTGACATTGTATGTTTTTTAGGGGACCGTACCTCGTATTGTTTCCGTCTGTCTGTCAAGACCTAGCAGGAAAGGAATGGAGATGTTGACGCGTGAATTCCCCTCTGCCAAAACTCTAACATTAAGTCTGACTAAAATGATCAGGGTCTGTTGATTGTATGCGTGTTTTTGGTATTTGTGTGACAGTTTTGCTTTAGTGTGAGTTTGTAGGAACGTAACAAATTTTTTTTTTTTTTTTTTGCTGTACGTGTGTGTTCCTCGTCCCCTTCAAAGAGTGGCAGAAAAATTGTAGTGCATAGATAAGCCCAAGACGCCTCCCGTCTGTCTGCTCTATGGTTTATTATTAATTATAGTAATTACTCATTACGTTTTCTAACTCTACAATTACCTACCCATACATTTTTTCTGGTTTCTAGTCCCACTGGATCCTTTAAAATAAAATAAATACTTTTTTGTATCAATGCAATTTATTTTATAGAAATTACCTACTCGATTAAATTAAATGATACATTTCTTATTCCTAACCTAAACTCTTAAGGTAACTTCAAGTTTGAATTTCTGGTAACCATTCGAAATCACAAACGTTTTCAATTGTATCCAAATACATTTAAAAAAAGGGGATTGATAACATTACCGAGATAAGTACCGTTATTTGTCGTATATTTACCGGTATTTTAGAGAGCTAACGTTATTTCGGTAACGATACCACAAATATAAAAATAAATATCCATCTTGGTATCGATACCCTACATCAACGTTGCCAACGTTGTCATCTTACACAAAATACCGTTACCTTAAAAATTAACCGGTACATTTTGTAACTTTCTTTTTTACCGGTATTCCGATCCCTGATTTAAAAACAAAAATAGCTTATTTTAATAATGTCTACGCTTTTATCTATCCGTTCTCAGAAACGCAAACAACACTAAATGAAAAGCTCAAAATGAAACTGATATCGGTGTACCTACCTAATGTTATTCTATAAAGCAGCCTTTATCGTAGCTTCGAGTTCTATAGATCTAATAAAAAAAATCTAAAAAATGACATAAAAATGACAACCCAATTGACACCTTCAAAGCTGAACTAGCAACAGATAACCCTACAGAATAACGCTCCTGAGCGCAGTTGTCAATAATACGATTAAAATAAATAAATATACCAACTATAGTCTAATTTTTAAACCATCGTCAATCCAACACAAATACGATAAGTTTGTGATCAAACTGACAATATCCTCATTATTTCCAAAATACCCATTAATTCTAGAATAAAAACATAGACAGGTAATTAAAAAAAAATTTGCGAGTAGCAATATGTCAGAAGATAGGCAACCATTATAGGCACATTGATGTGTGATATGCAATCATAATCAAGTACCATCTATTATTGTTTTTGTCTTTCATTAATTTCTTAAAGTACAGAATGAGAAAATTATCTTACATATTCTTACAGAATGAGAAAATTATCTTACATATTCGTAATACCTGATGTTGATTGAATAAAAGCTTCTAAAAGACGAAATTGCGTATTCTTCAATACAGGCGCTTAAATTTTACTTAGTCTAAATTTTTGTTACATTACAAAATTATGATCACATCTCAATTTTTCGCTGCATCCTTAGCTTCTTTCAAACTTCTGTCTCTTTCTAGCAATCTCCTCCTTACCTCCTCTGGGTTATACCTCTTTCTATAAACCCTTCTCACTCTTCTTACCGGATTCACATTTCTTGCTTTAATAACTTTTTTCTTGCCATAATTCGAATTGCTTATTACCGAAGGAGCTCTTGAATCTTCCAAGTGTCTAAAATTTCTCGACTTTCTTGTCAAATTGCTAAAAATATCATGATTATTATTCGTAACTGCAACTGGAGCTCTGGTTTCGTCTAAATGCCTAAAATTTCTTGACTTTCTTGCAGCATTATTAAAAAGGTCGTAATTATTGTTTGCCAATGGAGCCTTAGTGTCTTCTAAGTGTCTAAAATTTCTTGGTTTTCTTGTGGCATTGTTATAAATATCTCTTTGTTCCCTGATAGTTGCATCGTAGAATACCTTGCCATTAACTATAGCTTTTCTTATGTTTTCTGTAGTACTTAAAACTCTTGGAGGTCGAACGAATGTAGTTTCACTTACTTCTAAACTCTTGTCGTCACTGAAGCGTTCTCTTTCTATTTCATCTTTACTTATTTTCTTTATTATACCTCTTCTTTCGGTAGTCGGAAATCTATTGCCAAAATTGAACTCGATCAAATCTTTATCAATGGCAATATTTTTAGATTCCAAGTCCTTTTGTGATCTTTTTTCCAGAATTAATTGACCACCACGTCTAGAAGCCAGTAATCGACCTAAAGCTTCGATTTGTCTCTCCTCTGCTTCTAAGGTTTTAACATCAGGTTCTTTATCACCTTTCTTAGCATCTTCGATGTCCAAAACTTCGATAGAGCCAGTTAGATCTTCTAATTTACCATCGATACCTGTTATTTTATCACTATCCTTGTCTTTAATAGTTGGTTTTATTATTTCTACATCAGAAACATTTACTTTTACTTCTGTTTCTGTTACTTCTTTTGATTCTTCATTCCTAGCTTCAACTTTTGCCGTAGTCGTCGTAACTTTTTCGAATCCTTGTGGAATTTCATCAGTTGCATTAGCAATGTCTCTAGTTTTTTCATCCCTATGCTTTTTGGTGTCACTATTAGGTTTTTCTGTGTTCACTTTCACGAATTCACCCGGTTTTGGTCCAGGAAATTCTGGTCTATCTATTCTGTCTATTTTATCTGGTCTTTCTAAGTCTCTAACTGGGCCTGGTATTTCCGGTCTTTCAGGTCTTTCAGGTATTTCCGGTCTTTGAGGTCTGAAGTTGTTATTTTCAGTCGTCGGCGCAGTTTCGTTGTATCTAAAGTAGGTTATGTTTGGTGGTGGTCCCTTGTGAAGGTAGGCGACTGGCCAATATCTGAAATTTATAAAAAAAATGTGATATCAACTACAAAGTAATTTAATTTACGACTTCTATTTATGGCTGTAGATAAATTGCTGTGAAGCTATTGCTTCCAAGGTTTTTTGTTTATGAAACGATCCAATAGATCATGTACTGAGAGCAAGTGATAAATCCGCACTGGAACACAACAGTGCAAGCACTGCTGCTTGGCAGGAAAATGAGCGATTAAGATAGGTATCAGATTAGTTTATTATACGACATTTTGTATTGCACTGTCTTCTCTGGAATCTCCACTTTTCATCAACATCATCACCAGCCTCTTTTAAGTCCCAGTGCAGGGCACAGGCCTCCTCTCGGAATGAGAGGGCTTGCGCTATAGTTCCCACGCTGGCCCAGTGCAGATTGGGAACTGTACATAACACACAATAGGGATGTTGCCTCTTGGTCAAATCAGCAACTTTTTTAAAAAGTTAAAACAATTTGATCGGATCCGTTAGTATGAAGTTTGTGTTGAATTACAGAACTATGACGTCATAAGTTTCAATGATCAAACTGCCTGCTTTTATTCGTTTTTGTTGAATTAAAAATCGTTTTAATTGCAGTAATAAGTGAGGCATCGGTTTTTTATGGGTATTTTCGGAAGCTTGATACTTAAGTGAAAATGTAAAATGATTTTATTTTGACAGCAGTCAACTACCCTATTGGATAAATTTTTACTAATATTGAAATATTGAGAAAAAACTATTAAACGCTGACTACCTTGGCACCCCCAGACCGCCGGGTACGGGGGGGTCCAACTCGTGTGGCCCCTCCAAGGCCAGCGGGGCCCAGTGCCCACTGCTGGGCCGCGGGTAGTTGTGGTGGTACTTTATATGGGGCCGGCTGATGGGTGGGACGCGGGTGTAGCCTAAAAAAAATTAAGAAAATCTGAGTAATGCCTTTTAATGTACAACTTCATTTATCAGGTAAGTACATACATAATTAAGAAACTTGTGACCAAAGGGCTGGCAGTTTTCTCTCTCAAAGAATCAGCATCGCTATTCAGCGAGGCAACGCTGCCAGCCTTTTGGTCACTATGCCACGG
This sequence comes from Clepsis dumicolana, assembly GCA_963691665.1. Lineage (NCBI taxonomy): Eukaryota > Metazoa > Arthropoda > Insecta > Lepidoptera > Tortricidae > Clepsis > Clepsis dumicolana. The sequence continues at coordinate 3,348,054 of OY829531.1, read as the reverse complement.
GGGCCTTATTTAGATTTAATTTAGTTTTAAGTTGTAGTTTATTTAGTTTAAGCTTATATTTAATGTCATTGTAAATTGCTTTTGTTATGTAAATAAAGTATTTCTTTGCTTGTATAAAAAAAAAATTAAGAAATGTTTTTCTCAAGACACTGTTTTATAAATTACGTTTTTTTTTTATACGACAAGGAAGGCAAACGAGCGAGTTGGTCACCTGATGGTAAGTGATCACCATTGCCCATAGACACCCACAGATGGGTTTGCAGATGCGTTGTTAAACTAGCGAAGTAAGATGAAATGCCTCTTGTGCCCGTAATTACACCGGCTGTCTTACTCTCCACACGTTTATGTAGGTATATAAACAACTATGTTGTATGCATGCAGTCACATTAATGCATGCAGAGGAGTAGGAACTTTTCACAATAAATCTCATAAATCACACGCCAATGTTATTTATTGGATGAACCACGTAACTTTGCTGTGAAAAGGTTCCCCGTTGCTCAGTATTAAAATTGAAGGACCGTTTCAATAAATACACACCCGGCAAGGGATTTCCATATCTATCGTAGTACGCTTTAGGTCCATTCTTGTACAGATCGTCCCAGTATTTTCTGTCTGCCTCAGATATGTAGGGGCCCAGTATCGGTTTGTCTCTGTCTTCCGAATAAGATGGCCTGTTGTTCCATGGTCTACTCGGGTAAGGGATTGGTGGCTCTAAAAGTTAAGACAGAATACAGTCAACAGTAGTGTACCTACGTGTGAATAAAAGTATTTTTTTAACTTTTGTTTTATTTTAATTTCATTTGTTTATTGCATTTTATTTTTAACCGACTTAAGAAAAGGAGGTCATCAATTCGACACGTATGTATGTATTTTACGAGCTGTTATAGAACTTCGTTTGTGAATGTCCGTCAAATTTTGCAACTGAATTCGTAAGCAGTTGTCTTCAACAGATTGAGATGAAATTTGGCACAGTTATGTAAATCCGGTGACAATACATCTGCTAGTGAAATTCTGGTGACTCAGCCAGAGGGACTACTACGAAATTCGAAAATCGAAGTTCTTATGATATCGTCCCGCTCACTCTCGTATTAAATAATATTAGCGTGAGCACGGCACGACACGAAGTTCGAATATTGCACTTCGTAGTATAGAGGCAGGATTGACTCCGCAGGAGGGAACTCTTCAACGGTTAATGGCATCGACTCGAAATTTGATTCGAATATGTAAGTTAGACGCCCATACAAGTATAGACAACAGAAAGTATGGTCGGCAAAAAAGATTGCTTTAAAAATTAAATTACTAACAAAAAAAATATTCATGATCTCAGTAGGAGTATCTTTTTGTATTTTTTCTCCCAATTTTTTATTTTTACGGTTTTCCCGTGAATATCAATTATATTTTTTATAAACTCACTGAAACATGAATACACAGAAAAAAACCAGAAAAATGCCAACCCCGGGAATCGAACCCAGATCCTCGACACTCCGGGTCGTGTGCTTTTCCCCTACACCACGGCTGGACATAGAGGAAAGGCTGAATTTTTTCCATGTATTCAAATCTTAGCTTGTTTTTATCACTTTTTGCAGTGACTAGCGCCATCAGCCTTTCCTCTATGTCCAGCCGCGGTGTAGGGGAAAAGCACACGACCCGGAGTGTCGAGGATCCGGGTTCGATTCCCGGGGTTGGCATTTTTCTGGTTTTTTTCTGTGTATTCATGTTTCAGTAAGTTTATAAAAAATATAATTTAAAAAAAATATTTTTTAGGCATAACATTTTTTTTAACAGAAAACTTACTATTTTTAGACTGGACTAACCTCTGTTGCCTTGGGAAGGGTGAGGCACATTGTGTTGGTGGTAAGGATAGTACTTCTCGCTGCACGGACGCCATTGGTCGTTCTCGGGGCCTACGTAACACCTGGAAATAAAATTACGAGGTATATCATGAGAATACACCAGTAATCTCGTAGTATTTAAGTAACACTTGACAGTTAGGTACTAAAAGATTTGTGATCCGACATGTTGTTGAACTGACTTTTAACATGAAACTACCGTGAGACTCAGTGTAGAGCAGGCACTGTATTAGTTATGTATAAGTTTAGGTGGTAGGTAGGTTATTGAAGAATATTTGCGTTTAACCGACGTTTTTGCGACCTTTCAACTAAATCGGCGGTACACATTGAAGGTTGTCCAAGTTTATACACCAACAGCCGATAAAAGCGATGAGGAATCAGAGCTCTTTTACGAAGACGTCAATAAAGCCTTAAATGAAGATCCCGCTTACTACACCATAGTCATTGGAGATTTCAATGCCAAGCTAGGGAGGAATTCGGAACAGGCAGAGTATTTTGGCAGTTTTGATTTGGGACAAAGGAACAACAGGGGCCATTACTTGGCAAACTTCTTACAACACCAAAAACTGTACGCAATGAACACTTTCTTCAAGAAGCAGGACCAAAGGCTCTGGACATGGAGAAGCCCAGATGGTAGAACGAAGAACCAAATAGACTACGTCCTCTCTAATAGGAAATGCATTGTCCAGGACGTCAACGTCTTAAACCAAGTGAGTGCGGGGAGCGACCACCGAATTGTCAGAGCTCGGATCCGCATCGACCTGCATACGGAAAGAAGACGTTTGGTGGAGACTATTAAACGGCCGAATGGAAACGAATTTTTAGTAGCTCAAAAGCAATATTACCAGGAAAGGCTTGCTGAGAAACTAACTGCACTGGATAACTGGAATATTGACGATATAAACCGGCAACTAGTCGACACCATAAAGGAAACAGTTTTGGAAGTAAGGCCCGCACAAAATAGCCAACCTAAGACGTCTTTGGACATCAGCGGGCTCCTGGAAGAACGGAAGCTACTGCTAACGACACCAGACCAGCAAGGGATAAACACTCTTACTTAAGGCGAAGCGAGTCCCTTTAAACCTCAAACGTCGCATGTTCGAGCAATGTGTTCTCCCTGTGATGGTATATGGAGCTGAAACATGGACGCTCACCAGGCAATTGATACACCAGATGCAAGTCACTCAGAGAGCTATGGAGAGAGCTATGTTGGGCATTACTCTTCGCGATCGGGTACGAAATACCGAAATCCGATGAAGAACGGGACTAACCGACATAGCAAAAACAATAGCCGTAAGGAAGTGGAGGTGGGCGGGTCACATATGCCGCAGGCCTGATGGAAGATGGGGAAGGAAAGTGCTGGAGTGGAGACCACGGACTGGGCGCAGAAATGTAGGAAGGCAGCCCGCGAGATGGGCTGACGATCTCACACAGGTTGCAGGGAGGGACTGAATGCGAAAAGCACGTGACCGCACAGCCTGGAAGAAAATGGAAGAGACCTATACTCAGCATTGGGTAGTAATAGGTTGAAGAAGAAGAGAGAGAAGAAGAAGTTTAGGTGGCTCAACTGGGTGATATATGCAAATAAAAGGCACTTGTTTTATAACGCGTTTACTCCGCTAAGAAACACAGGGAAGAGAGAGAGGGCGATACAATACAGATTATTTATATCTATATATACTTGTTGGTGTTGCCAACACTCAGTCATTTTTAACACGAAACTACCGTGAGACTCAGTCATTTTTAACATGAAACTACCATGAGGCTCAGTCATTTTTAACATGAAAGTACCGTTAGACTCAGCCTTTTTAAATGTTAGTTGCCCTCACCATGGCTTGTTGAAACCTTCGCTGTAGCCACATCGATGGCTGGGAGCACAGCAGTAGTCCCAAGACCCTGAAATAAAACATGCATAAATTTAAATCAAGGACGATAAAACCAAGGGACTGCCAATGCCTATACAATGTCGCGTTCCTTTAAAATAATAAGCCTGCTGTAGCTAGTTTCACTATAAACAGGTCTCTGTTTCATTCGTTTCGTATGGAACTAAGACCTCTGCTTAACACAATAGCACCATCTATGTAGGTATATTAGTTTTTCATTGAGTTCAGAGAACGGCGTTATAATGGTCTGGACATTGGCTGTCCTCTTGATTTTTAACCGACTTCAAAAAAGGAGGACGTTTATAATTCGCCTGAATCTTTTTTTTGTCATCCTTGATTTAAATAAATAATAGTCCAAAAATATTACATGATTCAAACATTTATTTCACGTGTCACTAGGATTAAAATTAAGTGTTAGTTGTAGCTCTGTTACCGATACATTGAGTGCCGAATTAATTTGTATAAAAAGAAGTTTTGTTTTTTTAAGCTTAAGATTAAAACGTTCATTAGGGTTCACTTTCAGCTCTTAAAATAAAAAAATAAATAAAAAAAATAAAAAAATAAATGTTTGATGATTGTTTGTTTGATGTTTATTTGTGTGATGTTTGTATGAATGTCACACGCTGTAGGTATACCTCTGGACCCCAGCACGGTAAATTTTAATAAAACAAAGCAGTCGTCACTTTCTAGCAAATATGCAAGCGCGAGAAGGACAATGCTTTAATGTTGTCGATAAATGTTAGTGTGCTATGGGGTCAGGATGGTTTTAGACAGACCAGATGAAAGCCTCGGTCAGACCAAGGTTTCTCTTACCGACTTCCCCCCTTCCGGCTCGCAGGTCCTGTGTCCGGCGACCACGTCCTGCGCGCACGTCACGTCTGTCCGGCTCTAACCCGGACACTGTATTCAGACACTGCTAATGTTTATTACTTACCGACTTTCCCCCCTTCCGGCTCGCAGGTCCAGTGTCCGGCGACCACGTTCTGCGCGCACGTCGTGCCCGTTCGGCACTATCCCGGACATTGTCGTGAAGGACACTGGTAATATTTTAACTTACCGACTTCCCCCCCTTCCGGCTCGCAGGCCCAATGTCCGGCGACCACGTTCTGCGCGCACGTGGTGCCTGTCCGGCACGGGAAACCGGAAACCGTGTAATGGCTCCACGATACTGCGACTGTTAAAAATGAAAGTCATTGTTTTTTTCTTTAAGTTTTTGGACACAACATATTTGTAACACAATATAAAGTTTTTGATAGCAAAAAGTTTTATCTGAACTGAATATTCTTTTAGAACTGTGGAAAATGGAAAATGGATACCGACTTTCTAATACATATATTTCAAATATTTTAACGGAACTAAGTAGGCATAATCTCAAATAAAAAGTACTGAAATTCTCAAAAGATCGTTTTTGTTAGTCCTATCCTATTATCTAAGGTACAGATGATTTTCAATGAATCCAAAACATTTATTGCAAATGATTGTTGAAAAAAGGCAGTGCGATCTCAACGTGGAAGACTTTGCAATATAGCCACACAAATAAAGATGAATGTGATTATCCTATCTACACATGATATCTAACTAAAGCAAGTGCAATTCCAGTTTCAATCTACGTCTATCATTACTACAATGAAATGAATTTTTGACCTGCAACAAAGTATTTAAAACATTTTAAAAATGCATCAAAAAACAAAATCAAAGGTTGTAAAATAACAGTTCGCGTCTTCATGTCGTATGTCTCATTTGCGTCTCCGCACACATTTAATCTTACAATTTTAAAACACTTACTTGGTCCATCTTCCTTGTCAATAGGGTAGGGTTTTACCATCGGCCTTACCACTGGCCTTGGGTCTGGCCTTGGTATAGGCCTTGCAACTGGCCTTAGGTCAGGCCTAGGCAAATATCCAGGCTTGTAATCCGAATAACCTGTTTGACCGGGATATCCTGACGCAATTGGGTTTGAAGGTAAATAAGGTTCATAGGGTTTATAACCAGGGTAACTCGGTTCATAATCCGGTTTGTAGCTTGGGTAACTTGGTCTGTGCTCTGGGTAAGGGAAACTAGGTTTGAAGCCTGGGCTGGGTATGGGTTCTAGATAAGGCTTCTGTGCAGGCCTGTAAGGCCCGACCGGGCCAGTTGGGCCTGAAGGTGGGCCAGACGGCGGGCCAGATGGTGGGCCTGAGGGTGGGCCGGATGGCGGGCCAGAAGGTGGGCCAGAGATGTATGAAGGCACTGGAAAGAAATGCGAAAATACAGAATCCAATTTTTAAAAACACAATCACCTCGTGTTCTCGTTTTCTTACATTTGTAATTTATCGTGGACTTTTCGGTGAAAGAAAACATCGCCAGGAAACCTGGATACTCCTGCGCGGCAATTTAACGGTGAGTGTGAAATTCCAAATCCGAACTATGCCCGTGTGGGAACTATAGCCCAAACCCTCTCATTGTGAGAGCAGGCCTCTATGCCCAGTAGTTGGAAGTAAATGGGCTGATGAATCATTAGCGATGTGATGATGATGTAAAAGACTACAATACGAACAACCCTTCTTTGTGGGAAATAAAAAATAACTTCCTCTCGAATAAGATCATCATCATCATCATCAACATCATCTATGTAAGTTTCCGGACAGATACAATCTTGATATCTTCAAGGCTAGAGTGAGGCTGTGAATCAGTGAGTTACACCCTTCGCCTCGTCAGCACTTTTCTCATTCTTCTCACTTTTCTCATTCGTGGAGAATGACAAATAGATCTCACTTTTCACACTAAGTATTCGACAGTCGTCTTAGTTTTAAATAGTTCTTCAGTAAACATACAATGACTATGCAAAGTAAAATCCGTTAAGCAGCTGGCCTCAGGTCCAGCTGGACCAGCAGGATTTTTCTTTGCATTGTCATTGTATGTTGAATTTCATTCTATGAATGTTTCATAAAAATAAAAACAAAAATAATCAATAAAACTCGATTATTTTCAATAGTTCTTCAGTATTTTTTTGTTTTATTTTTACCCCTGACCCAAGAGAGGGGCGTTGTAAGTTTTACCTGTCTATTTGTGTAGTATGTGGCATCATAGCCCCCGAACGGATGGACTCATTTCGATGCGGTTCTATTCGAAAGCTAGTTTAATCGAGATGGTTCTTTGCTAAGTTTCATTAAGGTCAGTGTGCCCGTTTTTGAAATATTGAAGAAATGACAATGTCGGGGGTTTTTTCAACTTTTCTGAGTTGGTTTGGTTATATTTCATGTTTTTCAAATGAACTTTTTTGTGTGTGTGTGTGTGTGTGTATGTCGAAATTCTGAAAATAAATCTCTCTCTCGGTCTCTCTCTCAATGTCGGGGGGGTTTTCAACTTTTCTAAGTTGGTAGCTTATTAGTAGAGTTGGGATGTTTGGTGGCAAATTAAGAACAGGTATAGTGGAGTAGTTATTATAGATACTTTTATGATTGAAGGAATGAATTAATGATTCGTATTAATTAAATTTAAAAAAATGCACAAACTTTAGAAAAAGTCTGGTTGGTCGCCACAATTAATTTGGCGATTAGTAGTACTACAGTATAGTTACTTACTGTTTATGTGTTTCATTAGGTTATTAGATTCACTGTTTGGTTACCTGCTGGTGCCGGTAGGTACCCTGGTCCACTAGGTAAGTCGGGACCTTCAGGACTTGACGCGTATGGTACAGCTGGCAGCAAGGGTCGAGGCAGTTCTAGAGCATGTTCACTGGAAACAAAAATGACGTAGTAAATATTCCTACCAATTAAGAGGCTTCCCTGAGAGGATAACCTTGAACATTTCGCCTGTTCCTCACCCCACCTCTCTTCTACTAAACAACGTCGTTTTAGTGGCGCCATCTATTAAATATCGGTCTAACCTCATGTTACACAGTGTTATCACAACTAATGCGTCTTTTCGCAAAAAAATATTCGTTCAGAATTTGCACCGAATACGTAAATTACAAGTATTTAAGGTATTACTATAATGAAAAAGGTATGATAATAATGTTAAACGTGGTACTCGTAGCCTATTAAATTCTCTATACATTGGTGTATGTCACAAGTCAAAGTAAATTATGCTTATTATGTAGTGACGGAAAATAAATTGCGACTTGAATGTTTACGACTTGCATGTGATGCAGATATCGTAAATATTAAATACGAAAAAAAAATGGAACATGGAAAAACAAGTTGAGATGTTATAGATACTTAGCGTATTTTTATGTTTTGTTTTTATCGTTTAAATAATGTACAGAATGGCTCTATAAATTTGAAAAATGCAAGTGTTTCAGTGTCTGGTTCAGGCGAGACCCTTAAAATAAATACATCGATTTGTATGGGAACAGAGCTGACAACATTTTGCATAGGTATTTTAGGACTCTTACTTACCGATGAATCGAAATACCTAGATTCGTAAAACTTACTTAATACCCTGTGGACCTTTCACCAGCACTGACCGTTGAACCTCGATTCGTAAAACTTACTCATAATACTTCCTGTGGACTTTTCGCCAGCACTGTCAGTTGAACCTCGATTCATAAAACTTACTCATAATACTTCCTGTGGACCTTTCACCAGCACAGACCGTTGAACCTCGATTCGTAAAACTTACTCATAATACTTCCTGTGGACCTTTCGCAGACACTGTCCGTTGAACCTCGATTCGTAAAACTTACTCATAATACTTCCTGTGGACCTTTCGCCGGCACTGTCCGTTAAACCTCGATTCGTAAAACTTACTCATAATACTTCCTGTGGAACTTCCGCCAGCACTGTCCGTTGAACCTCGATTCATAAAACTTACTCATAATACTTCCTGTGGACCTTTCGCCAGCACTGTCCGTTGAACCTCGATTCGTAAAACTTACTTATAATACTTCCTGTGGACCGTTCGCCGGCACTGTCCGTTGAACCTCGATTCATAAAACTTACTCATAATACTTCCTGTGGACCTTTCGCCAGCACTGTCCGTTGAACAGGTCGAAGGCGAACAGCCAGTCGTCTGAGGAGTGTTCGTAGTCCACCCCCTTCTGAAGGTCGAAGAGGCGGATCTCCGAGAGCAAGCAGTTGTCGACTCCCGGCGGTGCGTTGTTGCTGGAATAAAAGAAATGGCATAAACGAAAATGGGATGCGAGCTGTTTTATAAAAATTAATAGTTGTACGTACACAGATTTTTCCAGGATTTTGAACATTTTAACTACTTAGAATCACTAGTAGGTACGGCGCGTCTCGATAGTAAACTATTCTCTTAGTATTTGACATTAACGCAAACGCGTTCGAGACGTATTTGTTGACCGTCAATTACATTAGAGGCCAGAAATATGTTTCCAACGCGTTTGCGTTAAAGTGTCAAATGATGAGTATGAGAATTGTTTGTTGTCGATACGTGGCACTAGGGGCGCTACCAATTTGCTCATAGAAATTCAGACGTAAACGCTAACGCGATCGAGACGTATTTTTTAACCATCGATTACACTAAAGGCTCTGTAAGATATACAATTTACTACATGAAATTAAACACAATTCATGGTAAAATAGAATTATAATAACTGACAGCTATCAACACCAACTTTCATAAAAAGGCGCCAAAGACAGGGGCCGTGTCTTCCGGCCTTTTTGGCCCCTACATCAGCCCCCCTCGGAGACTGATACTCCAGAGAGGAATCGCGATGGACGACGAATTAAACGTCCAGCACGCGTGGCCTGTTCTGGAGCTGTAGGTAAAGCCATTCCTGGCGCAGGATCAGCAGATGGTGCATTCAAAATTGATGGAGCTGCAACATCTAGCCGTTCATCATCTTCAATTAAATGGGCCGGCTTAACCCGATCAATGGACACAGTAACTTCCTTACCGCCGATATCAAGCTTCACTGTCTTGGGTCCTCGTTCTATGACCTTATATGGGCCAACATAAGGAGGCTGTAACGACCTACGAGACATACCTTCTCGCAAAAATACATGAGTGGCGGTCTCAAGTCCTTTAGGAACGAAAAACGTTCTATTTCCAGCATTCCACGTAGTAGGCCGTGGTAACAATCTAGACATGTGGCTTCGCAGACGAGATGTAAAATCAGTAAAATCCATTGAATGATCATTACCTTGTACGAAAAACTCCCCAGGCAGACGCAATGGCTCGCCATAAACTAGTTCTGCCACAGACGATTGAAGATTCTCTTTCCATGCTGATCGAATACCAAGCAGAACTAGGGGAAGTACCTCAGACCAGTCTGAATTTTGATGGCACATAATGGCGGATTTTAAATGGCGATGCAGGCGCTCGACAATTCCATTCGCTTCGGGGTGATAAGCAGTAGTTGGTGAATGCCTGGCGCCAAGAATATTTGCCAAAGACTTGAACAGTTGACTTTCAAACTGACGACCTCTATCCGTAGAAATTTGCACTGGACAACCAAAACGAGACACCCACTCGGCAACAAAAGTTTTGGCAACCGATTCTGCTGTTATGTCCTTCAGCGGATAAACTTCTGGCCATCTAGTAAACCTATCTATTACCGTGAGCCAATATTGAAAACCATTCGACATCCGAAGAGGCCCCACTAAATCCATATGCACGTGTGCAAACCGTTGAGTAGGAGCAGTAAAAGCAGTTATGGGTGCCTTAACGTGTCGACTAATTTTACTGCGCTGACAATGTAGACACCGTCTTGCCCACTCCCTGCAGTCTCGTCGCACACCCGGCCATACAAAACGCTGCGCCACTAACAATGCTGATGTTGAAATGCCGGGATGGCTTAGATTATGCAAGGTGTCAAATACCATCTGCCGAAATTCGGGCGTAAGATAAGGACGAGGCAATTGTGTCGAAGTATCACAGAATATTACTGAGCTAAACCCTGGAACGCTTATTCTTTGTAATTTTAGTGCAGTTCCACTACGAAGAAGTTCTTGCAGCTCATGGTCTTGATCCTGAGAACGTGCAAGAGCAGCGTAGTCGAGAGGTACCGCAGTTATTGCATCAGTGCGAGAAAGCGTATCAGCAACAACATTTTGTTTCCCGGATACATGCCTGATGTCGGTACTGAATTGGCCAATAAAATCTAAATGCCTGAACTGACGTGGCGAGCAATTATCACGACGTGTGCTGAAGGCAGATACGAGTGGCTTGTGATCGGTGTAGATGGTAAAAGTTTTAGCCTCTAGCATGAACCGAAAATGCTTCACAGCGTTGTAGATAGCAAGAAGCTCTCGGTCATAAGGACTATACTTTTGCTGTGCCGGATGTAACTTCTGAGAGTAAAATCCTAGCGGCTCCCAACGATTACTGTTACGACTTCGTTGCTGCAAAACTGCGCCTACAGCTGTGTCTGAAGCATCCGTAAATAAGGCTATTTCAGCTGAGGAGTCAGGATGTCCAAGCAATGCAGCATCAGCCAAACTCTTCTTAGAAGTAACAAACGCATCAAGCAGTTCCGCAGTCCAATGAATGAGGGCTGAAGGCCTGATCTTAGGTCCAGAAAATAGCTGATGTAACGGGGCTTGAACATGCGCGGCATGCGGCATAAATCGCCGATAAAAATTCAGCATCCCTAAGTAACGTCTAAGCTCCCGATAAGTCTTGGGCTGAGGGAATTCTGCGATAGCTTTAACTTTATCCGGAAGTGGTTTGCTGCCAAAACAATCAATATGGTATCCCAGAAACTTAACGCTTGACTGCGCAAGAACGCACTTAGCCGGATTGATCAAAACGCCATACTTTGTAAATCGCTCAAAAACTTGGCTCATATGTCTCTCATGCTCTTCATTCGACCGAGAAGCGATCAAAACGTCATCCAAGTATGGAAAAGCAAATTCTAGGCCCCTGAGCACTTCATCCATAAACCGCTGGAATGTCTGGCCTGCGTTTCTTAAGCCAAAGCCCATGAAAGGGAACTCAAACAAACCAAACGGCGTTGTGATGGCCGTCTTTCCAATATCCTCAGCGTAAACTGGAATCTGATTGTATGCCTTCACCAAATCGAGAGTAGTGAAAATGTTGCATCCAGATAGTTGATTGGCGAAATCTGCAATATGCCTTATGGGATAGCGATCCGGAATAGTTCGCGCATTCAGCGCACGATAGTCTCCACACGGGCGCCACCCATCGTTCTTCTTCGGAACTAAATGAAGAGCTGAACTCCATGGACTATCCGATGGTCTGGCTATACCGTTGTCAATCATGTCTTGGAATTCTCGTTTGGCAATCAGGAGGCGATCAGGAGCAAGACGACGTGGCTTACATGACACAGGATGACCAAGGGACGTACGGATATAGTGAACCGTGTTGTGTTTCACTCGTGCTTTATGAGGGTTGCACGCCGGACGAGTTATATTTGGATACCGCTCCAATACATCGTGAAAACGTGATGCTCCGAAAACGGCTTTAACTTGCGGGATAGGATGATGCGCAAGAGTCCCTTCGGCGCTGCGCAACGTAGTACCATCAATTAGCCGGCGATTGCGAGTGTCTACCAAAAGGTTGTAAAACGTCAACAGGTCCACTCCAATAATTGGTTTTGTAACCTCAGCTACTATAAATCGCCAGGTAATGTCGCGTTGAAGCCCGAAATCTAAATGCAGCTGGATCCACCCGTAAGTTTCAATTACAGTCCCATTGGCAGCATACAGTTCGTAATTTGTCCTTGCTCTGCGATCAGGTAGCGCTTTTCGAGGATAAACACATAAATCCGAGCCAGTGTCAATAAGAAATTGTTGTTTACTTGACCGATCTGTCACAAAAAGACGAGTAGGGCAGCCAGAGTAAGATGGGCAGAAGCTATCCGCCCCTAACGCCTGCCCGTCGCATTTCCCGACGTCAAAGTGTTCTTCCATGCACAAGGCGGAATGCATTTAGTTACTCGATTTTTAAAACAGCGATGATACCAGCACAGTTTAGATGACTTAGAATCCGCATCGCCGAAACGGTGGTTGTTGCCTTGACTCTTGCGTGGTTGGCGAAGCCCGTCGACCGACAACTCTGCCACTTGTTGCGAAAGGTCGTCAAAACGTCGTACTAACGCTTCTAGTATGTTGGGCGACGTAGGTGGCGAAGGCGTCGGTGGCACTGCGGCACTTACTTGGCTTAATACAGGCTGCATCGATACTTCATTCACCTTATCTGCCAGTTCAGCCAAAGTATCCAAATCCACAGTAGAAGATTGAGTCGCTATGAATGCTTGGACTTGTACCGGCAAACGAGAAGACCACAGGAATAATAACATTTCGTCTGTCATGGCTGATCCTCCAAGACTGCGTATGTGTCGCAAAAACTGCGAAGGCCTACGGTCGCCCAACTCTTCATATTTCACGACTTGATGAAGACGATCCTTATTAGATGGACGTAATCGAGAAATCAACGTACTCTTGATTTTTTTGTACTTTCCATCTGCGGGAGGTTTGTTTACTACGTCGTCCACTTGAATTAAATGTCTCTGTTCTAACTGCGAGATGACATGGTAGAACTTGGTGCTGTCCGCAGTAATTCCAGCAATAGCGAATTGCGCCTCCAGCTGGACGAACCACAAGTCGGCCCGCTCCGGCCAGAACGGCGGAACGCGTACTGATACCCGGCATGCACCATTTGATGATTCGCCGTCGTTGCCCATGTTAAAAGTTTGCTCAACTTAAACCAGCGAAAAGATGGCAGAATAGTTCTAATTCACACGGGGTCACCAGTGTAAGATATACAATTTACTACATGAAATTAAACACAATTCATGGTAAAATAGAATTATAATAACTGACAGCTATCAACACCAACTTTCATAAAAAGGCGCCAAAGACAGGGGCCGTGTCTTCCGGCCTTTTTGGCCCCTACAGCTCAGTGCCCTTAGTGTCATCAAAAAGCACAAAATACGCCTCGATCGTGTTTGCGTTAAAGTGTCAAATAGTATGAGAATGGTTGGCTGTCGGTACGTACTAGTGGCGCTGCCAATTTCCCCATAGTATTCAGACGTAAACGCCTACGCGATCCAGACGTTTTTTTAACCCCCGACGAAAAAGAGGGGTGTTATAAGTTTGACATGTGTATTGTATTGTTTGTGTATCTGCCTGTGGCATTATAGCTCCCAAACGGATGGACCGATTTAGATGCGATTTTTTACAATCGAAAGCTAGTTTAATATAGATGGTTTTTAGCTAAGTTTCATTAAAATCGGTTTACCCGTTTTTGAAATATTGAACTTCGAAATGACAATGTCGGGGGTTTTTTGCCTGTTGACTAGAGGTTTAGTAGTGCCCCCGTGAGCCGTGCAGCTAGGAGATGTTGATACCCGCCGAGGCATTTAAATTCAAATTTAAATATATATTTTTTCGCGATTAACTCCCGAGTTACCCGCGATAGCCTAGTGGTTTGACCTATCGCCTCTAAAGCAGAGGGTCGAGGGTTAAACCGCGGCTCGCACCTCTGAGTTTTCGGAATTTATGTGCGAAATTACATTTGTAATTCATCATGAGCTTTTCGGTGAAGGAAAACATCGTGAGGAAACCTGCACACTCCTGCGAAGCAATTCAATGGTGTGTGTGAAGTTCCCAATCCGCACTGTGCCCGCGTGGGAGCTATAGCCCAAGGCTCTCTCATTCTGAGAGGAGCCCTGTGCCCAGCAGTGGGACGTAGATATGCTGATGATGAAGTCCCGATTATCATGATGGTCTTAGTAGTCTAGCTAGTCACTTACTTGAAGGAGAAGCTCAGGCATCTGAACGGCGCGTCGGTGCACGCTATCCCACAGGATTGCTCGTCTCTCACCCTTGCATGCCCTCTCACGGCGGCTCCAATCAGCCTGGCCGCGTTGTCATATTGGAGGTAACACTCTGCAAAGAAAACAAAATAAATATTCATCATCATCACCATCATCAGCCTATTTATGTCCCACTGCTGGGCACAGGCCTCCTCTCAGAATGAGAGGGCTTGAGCTTTAGTTCCCACGCGGGCCCAGTGCGGATTGGGAACTTCACACACACCATTGAATTGCTTCGCATGTGTGTGCAGGTTTCCTCACGATGTTTTCCTTCACCGAAAAGCTCATGATAAATTACAATTTCAAACTGAAACTTAAATATACAGAAAAACCAGATAAAAACATTTTCGAACTGGGATTCGAACCCAGGATCTCCACCATACTGAGGTGTCGCGATACCAATAGCCTAAAAACTACCCATCCACCAAGAACGTATGGCAACACCTGCGTGGTCGACTCGTTTATACTCAACTAGCTTATGCCCCGCGCCTTTGCTCCCGTGAAATATTTCAAAATGGGCTACTTCCCTATGCCGCGGGAATTTCGAAAAATCCCTTCTTAGTGCACCTCTAGTTTACTCAAGGTACATAATTATGTTTGCCAAATTTCAAGTCTCTAGGTCTAGAGGTTTAGGCTGTGCGTTGTCTGTCAGTAAGTTGATCAGTCAGTCAGTCACGGTACTGTTTTATAGGTATAGATAGAAGAAAAAATACAAACTTGCTGATTACTGACGATGCAAAAACTTACCCTTTTTAGGTTCCCCAGCGACATCATTATCGAATAAGGCAGGCTCGCATCCTCTGCCGTAGTTTCCTCTGGCGTACAGCTCGTGTCCTCTGGAGAGTCGCAGACCCCTGCCCGCAGACAGAGAGGTGTGGGGCGAGGCAGTCAGGATGCAGTTAGGGAGGTCCTCGCCTATCGTTGGTGCTGCGAAGCTGCAGAGGAAATTAGATGGAAGTCTTAAGTCAGCCGAGGTAAGGTCATAGTATTTTGGCTTATGCCATCACACAAAATTAGTCATCTCACAAAATTAGGCCGCAATCCCGCAGGGTTTGCAGATGCGTTGCCAACCTAGAGAGAAATGCCGCTTGTGCCTCTAATTAGACCGGCTGTCTTACTCTCCACACAGGAACACAACAGTGCAACCACTGCTGCTAAGCGGCAGGATTAGCTAGTAAGATGGTGTAACCTCGCACAAGGTCCTACCACCCGCGAGGATGACCCCCGCGCTCATCCGCTTCGTCGCAGATGGGAAGAGAGGAGGCGACGGCAGTTTGCTGCGCTCCTGATCCCAGTATAGTCGGCCGGCAAAGGATGGGGACCCCGAGCCGGCATAACACCATCGACTCTAACCGCCTAAGGGGAGGATCAAGCGTTGTGATCCTCCCTTTAAGAGCGGGAGCCCTGGCGTTTAGGTTAGGGTGACCGGAAGGCGTCGCTGTTGCATAGGAATCCCCCGGCACCTACCAACCCGGCAGGAGGACAACACGGGTGGGTTTTAGTGGATATGCCTCCCCCCCTTCCCTCTTTATGGAGAGAAGCTCCGAGGAGGTGAGTCCCACATAACCACCGCGGCGTCCCCACGGCGCGGGTGTATATGTAATGCATTTAACATCGTTAAAAAAAGGGTATTTTGGCATGCTGCTACATTAGTAGTCCTGTCATAGAATAACTGCCATTTAAGCACCATTTCCTCTCCATAGTCCTGTTAACACTATTCTACTTGGTAATCCTAGCAGCAATGTTGGACTGTTTGTAAGGTAAGGCTGACACAAGAGGTAATGTCCTCTTCATACCACCTTCATACCATGAGGTGAGGTGCACTGCAGGACAACACTGCACTCTGCAGGCGTGCACGACACATCTTGGTATGAGGGTACCTATCTCATACCACAACTGCACTAAGATCGTGCGCGCACTGTAGAACTGATGGCCGTTGGGGCCGTAAGATTCTAGAGCAGTGACCGCGTACTACCTGATAAGTGATGATGAGCTGTTACAAACTTACCAATAGCTGTTTGTGTGCCTTGCTCTTGGTCATTGTAATCCTTGTCTTAAACAAAAGAGCTATGATCTTACCGGAAGCTGAAAACTCTGCAGAAGAATCCCTGGGCCCTGATGCATTCGGCCTCGCAAGCTCCTAGCCCCGCCACGGTTAAAGCAGCTCTTGCCGCAGATTCCGACACTGCTACGCCTGACCGCACGTGCCAGAAGCATTCTGAGAAAATGAAGTTGTTTTTTAGGCTTCCGCACCTCAAAAAGAAAAACTGAACCCTTATGGGATCACTCTGTTGTCCGTCTGTCTGTCTGTCTGTCAAGACCCTTTTTCTTTTTCTACGCGCGGAGAGAGCATGCTGAAATTAATATCAAATACTCAAGCTTACAGTCCCTGGAAGCTGTGAAAAAATCAAATTTCTAAGTCAACGCAATCAAAAGTTACACGTCATTACAAAGGTTGTTTCCATACGAATTGACGTACTGTCAAAACCTAAAGGATACTTCCAGTTGTCCTAGAAACTTGAAATTTGGTTTGTAGGTAGCTCTTACCACACCACTCAGAAAAATCTCAAAATCTTAATAATTCGGACGTGGTTCGATAGTATATCGGTGAGTGAGCAGACCTCAACACGTAGTACCTCGGTGACCTCGGGTAGTCCTTACTAGAGATGCAACGGATACGGTCACTATCCGGTATCCGGCCTATCCGGCCACATTTTACTATCCGGCCGAA
Organism: Clepsis dumicolana; assembly: GCA_963691665.1. Taxonomy (NCBI): domain Eukaryota; kingdom Metazoa; phylum Arthropoda; class Insecta; order Lepidoptera; family Tortricidae; genus Clepsis; species Clepsis dumicolana. Next base: position 3,330,864 of record OY829531.1, on the reverse strand, counting down.
TACCGGATAGTTGCGTAGTATCCGGCCGGACACCGGATATCAAACCATAAAGTAAGCAAAAAATTGCCTACAATGGCTACAAAATGCCTACAAGTAGAAACATGTTACAACCTGGACCGCGCATTGCGCCCGCGCGCCGTCGAATTTACTCCATTTAGGTATTTTAGGTAAAAAAGTTTTTGCCGGATAGGATAGTATCCGGCCAAGCCACTATCCGTTGCATCTCTAGTCCTTACCACTCTCAACCCAGGGTCTGTGTGCAATAGCGCAGCCTTGGGGCATAGCGTAGACATCAGATCCCGTGTCTGCAGACAGCTCCAGGCCTCGGTAGGGACGCTCGCTGAGGAAGCAGTTGTCAGAGCCATGGGAATTGGAGTACCTGAGGTCAAGGAACATTATAAAAGATTGGACATAATGAAAACGGGGGTAGATACTAATATTGCATAGACCGGGCTACCCGTGATATTGGTGCATGTAACTGCGTCAACATATCGGGAGTGCCTCAAAATTCCCTCTCACAATCGCTAGCGTCGACTGAGGTCTACCTGTCAACTTCCACCAATCATAGGCAAGTAGCTGGTCTCTCATTGGCGGATAAGGACAGATGGACCTCTCTCGACACTGGCCATCCTAGCCGATATTTGACTCGAGATAGTCCTCATTGGAAGTTTATAAGATGGACACAGATTGGCCACTTCAAGTTTTTAGCATTGTCTAGTGTTGACTTTATATGTACAAGACCATAGTCTGATTGGTATAATACACTTTAAATATTAGACCAAAATATTGAAACATACCGGTAGCTATAAGAAACGCATTTGAACTCCCTTTCCTCGAAGCAGGCCGCTTCACACTCCAACACGTTGTGTGCGTGGAGGGACCTTCTGATGGATCCTGTGCTAAGAGACATTCCTGGTTGACGCTCTGATGTGCATTCTTCACCTGAAATAGACAATTTGTGTAGTTCTAAACCTTGAAGCCGTGGTAGTGTTTCGTTCAGTCAGTGAGAGTGACGGAGGCCCGATCCCCCTTCCTCTATCCGTTTTCATCCTTAAAGGCCGGCCACGGACTAGAGTCTCTTAGGATTGCTGGTTCTCATGGGTGGCGGTGATCGCTTACCATTAGTACAGAAACTACATTGACGATTTTACAAAAAAAAAATCCAAAACACCTTACCACCTTTCCTATAATCCGGCGGTCCATACAACGGCTTTGGTGGCTTATAAAAATCCGATTCCCCGTAATCCAACCCATTGGATGTGCCTGAATTGTTCCATCTCCCCCTCTTCCAAGACCCATAGGAATACGGATGGATCTCATCGTCCCCATCCCTTCTGAGGTCGTTATAGTTGAAGTCAGTCTTCATGGGCCACGGGCTGCCTTTGGGGACAAGGTCTGATAGCCTCCAATGGTTGATGGATTTGTGGTAGTCGTTCCGGTTTTTGTAGTAAGAGTCGTAGCCGCCGTAGACGCCTCCGTACTGGCCCCAGGAGATTTGGTCGACGTTGCTGCGGCCTATACCTTTGGGGGAAAAAAAAAAAATACTTGACTTGTCTCATCATGAACTAAAAACAATTAGGTAAGTACAGTCAAGGAGCTTAATTCCTGACCCACCATAGAACATTTTCATAATAAACCGCATAACGATTTTCCTTGTCAAGCAATGCGATGTCTCTATGACGTTTATTGTGAAAAGGTTCCATGGTGGATCGGGAATTAATTTCCTCGACTGTACTTTGCTCACCCGCGACCACAAGTGAAAAATAGGGAAGACGCGTGAAACATCGACAAACGTGTCATAACTGTATCATTTCATCGCATTTTCATTTCATAGAAAACTATTTTCTGCCAAAATCAGGATAATTTTAATGTTTGTTGTACAGGTTAGGTTAGTTTTTAAATCAAAAGGTTAAGAAAATACGTCGAAAAATAGCTTTCGATGAAATGAAAATGCGATGAAATGAAACGGATGAAACGTGTGTCGGCAATTCAAGTGTAAACCGAAAAATAGTTATATCTTTGTTGTTGGCAAATGTTTGTTTCCAAGCAAACAAAAAAAACCGGCCAAGTGCGAGTCGGACTCGCGGACGAGGGTTCCGTAGAAAGATTTTAACGCTTTTCCCCAGTTTTTTAAGAAGTCCAGCGTTAGCAGAGCCCTGCTCGTAAGCAAAATGTACGCAGTGTGGGGTCAACTTATATTAGTCTGTGAAATCTACAGACAGACATCAGATTTTAAGATTTTGAGACTTTTTGGAGTGGTTGTGCTATAAGAGCTACCTTCATACCAAATTTCAAGTTTCTAGGACAGCTGGAAGTACCCTTTAGGTTTTTGGAAATCGGCAATTTGTATGGAAATAGATTTTTAATGTCTGTATCTTTTGTTTGCGTTGACTTAGAAGGTTGATTTTTTGACGGCTTTAAGGGACTGTAGGCTTGAGTCATCATCATCATCATCATGTCAGTCGAAACAGCTCGTCTCCCGGTCCGTGGACGCCATTCGAGAACCTTCCGACCCCATCGGCCGTCAGTTCTGCGAGCAATGTGCCCCGCCCACTGCCACTTAAGTTTCGCAATTCTTCGGCTTGAGTATTTGATATTAATTCCAGCATGCTACCTTCACGCGTTCCAGAGAAAAAGGGTCTTGACAGACAGACAGACAGACGGACAACAAAGTGATCCTATAAGGGTTCCGTTTTTTTCCTTTTGAGGTACGGAACCCTAAAAAAGCAAAGCGAAGCTAAGCAATTGTTTTTGTTCAATAAATGACATGTCTCATCACTAATCTGTCAAGTGCTACCTAATTGCCACTAGTTACCGATGTGTGTATAGAATAATTAAACTAGCCACAGCAATATCAGACTGAATATCAAAGAAACACGACATTGTATAGAGATTTTAATATAACAGGTAAGCTTGAAGCCTCCAATATTACTGCAAGACTTACCAATCTGATACGGCACATAGAACTGGTCCTCCCCTCGTCTGTTAATATTCCTGTTCCTTTCATCATAGAACCCGTTGTACCCCCTGTATCCTTGGAAGTCGACTCTGTCCCACTTATCAGACCCTGAAGCCCACTTGTCCAGGGCTGGGTAGTTGGCTGCAGCCGCAGTTGGTTTGGATGAGAGGTAGCCAGAGTGGAGGTGACCTGGAGTAGGCAAGTGTAAATATTTTTATAATGAGTGGTGTTAAACTGCCAAGCGCCAAGGGGTGACAACAAGTCATTAGTATCTACTTATAGCCAAAGAATGCGCACAAAATCTCCCTCTTATTCATTTATTTAATTCATTGCACATCACATTTAAACATAGCAGGTGTTACAATTAGTTATAGTCATATGTGACGCCCTGCAAGGGCACGGCAATATGAGAGAGGTTACTATCTTAATACAATACTACTTAAATATACGTATCAAAGCCGACATCATCGACGACCGAATAGCCTAGTGGTTAGAGACCCTGACTATGAGGTCCCGGGTTCGAATCCCGGTCGGGGCAGATGTTTGTATGATGAGTACGAATATTTGTTCTCGAGTCTTGGATGTTTAATAATGTCGTATATAAGTATGGTTATCCGTTGTCTAGTACCCCTATGGGTACTATTACAGGCTTTGCCTAGTTTGGGACTTGGTGTCAATTTGTCCCATGGTATTTATTTATTATTTATCTTAATTTCTTATTATAATATTTAATCATTTATTCTTATTATAATCCTGAATAAATATTCTACGTATTCAACATTATTAACATTCTATTTATCTACTCTCTGCTCTCTTCTCTCTTCTCTTCTTTCTCTCTTACGTGTTTTATTTTAAGTAGGAGTACTCTGCTCAATAGGTACAAAGCCATCCGCGGTGCCAGTCAACCGTATGCTGTGTATGCAACCGTACCGTGGTGATGAATACTAGTTACCTGGTCCCCTCAACGTCTCCGGGCAGTTAGGCTCCAAGCTGTTCCTGTCGACCTCATAGAAGTCGTAATCCTTGTCTTCCACGAAGTCCCGTCGAAGGTCGAAGGCTTCTATAGGCTTGGTCATCAGCTCGCAGAGACCTTTGCCGCGAAAGGAAGGATCCAGTCTGTGGGGAGATAACATCATTATTGATGATAAGGATCAGGATGATGATCATTAATAAATGATTCACGGTTCTCCCAGACGTCTCTGTTCTCACCTCCGGAATTAACAAGGTTCGTCCTTGAAGTAGATTATTTTTTCTTTATTGCTGGAGAAAGTTTATATTCAAAAAAAGTAAATAAATTATAATGAGGTAGGTACATTATAAAACTTAAAACTAAAATTTAAAATACTTACTAACTAAAACTAAACTAAAGGTAAAAAATCTCTCCCAGATCGCCGCCAATGGGAAGGGTGCCCAGAAGGCTGGCAGCATTGCCACGTTGTATGGCAATGCTGATTCGCTGAGCGAAGTATTGGCCAGCCCTCTGGTCACGGGAGGCCTCTATAAGGCGCGCGGAGAGATCTTTATACAAATGGCGCGCGCTAGGCCCCCAAGGCCCCAGAGTTTCGACCCCAAACGCCTCAAATATGTAACTAGCTCCAAGGGAACTATATTTGCGGCGTTTAAGGTCTTCTGCTGAGGCCGCGGCAGAGCCAGCAACATTTTGGGTCCTTGAAAGGTGGGTCGGTGCGAGGGTATCCACACAAGTGGCGTCCCATACCAAAGGCCGACCCATCCGCCAAGGAACCAGTGTCAGACCGTCGGGCCTCTTACCATCGTGTCTAGCCAGGCCGTTAGGTTCCAAGACGGCCGGCACTTGGACGCTGACAAGTGCCCTACGGATGACATCATTAATGCTGGCGTGGCGCGGTATACGACCCGCGCTTCTGCCGCATGATAGGCCATGGTATCCATGCCTATCAGTCATTTTCCCACATTGGCAGCGATTGTAAACCGTGAAGTAAACGTCAAGAATAATGTTAGACATATTTAGAACGGGATATGAACCGTGAATACCTTACCTACTAGGTTTATAGAGCTCCCGATATTCACGATCACGCGAGCTTGTACCTTTTTGTGTATTTAATTTTGTGCTGTTATTAGGGTTCCGTACCCCAAAAGGAAAAAAAGGAACCCTTATAGGATCACTTTGTTGTCCGTCTGTCTGTCTGTCTTTCAAGACCCTTTTTCTCTAGAACGCGTGAAGGTAGCATGCTGAAATTAATATCAAATACTCAAGCCTGCGGTCCCTTGAAGCTGTGAAAAAATTAATATTCTAATTCAACTCAATCAAAAGCTACAGTCATTAAAATGGTTGTTTCCATACAAATTTGGCCGTAGCCCGAAAACCTAAAGGGTATTGTCAGTTGTCCTAGCAACTTGAAATTTGGTATGAAGGTAGCTCTTATAGCGCAACCACTCAGAAAATTCTCAAAATCGTAATTTTTTGTCTGTCTGTAGATTTCAAAGACCAATATATTAAGATGATCCCACACTGCATGCATTTTGCTTTGGAGTAGGGCGCAGCTAACACTGGACTTCTTAAATCATTGGGAAATGTCCGGTTTTTCTATATGTTTCTATTGTTCTTCACGGGGCTGACATCGCTGATCAAAGCCCCTAAATAAATATAGATTAAAAAAATATCACGGACAGACTGGTAGAACTATCGAGAGCTCAACAAAGTTCAACAAACCTATTTAGTAAGGGAATCACGGTCAATATCCCGTTTTAAATATGTCCGATGTTATCCTTCATAGGTCAGGGACGAACCATGTTAATTCCCGAGGTGAGAACGGAGACAGTGGCAGAACCAAACTTCGTCTTAAATATACGTTTACTGGGGGGCGTTGTTAATCGCTAGGTCGTTGGCTGTTTCACCGTCGAAAAGTGATAAATTACTTGTAATTTAGTGTCGAGAAGTGACATAGTGCTCGAGATTAGAGTGAACGTGTAGAATTTAATTGAGAGCATACCATAAGTGTAGTGAAATAAACGGATCACTCACGTATGACAGTCGAGTATAGCTAGACATGTTTCGGACTAATCCGTAGTCCTTCCTCTGGGAGCACACGCCACGCCGGTGGCGAGACGTAAACTGAAACGTCTACGTTTACGTCTCGCCATCGACATACGTATACTCGACTGACATACGTGAGTGATCCGTTTATTTCACTATGATTGAGTCTCACGGTAGTTTCATGTAAAACTATAAGTGTATTTTTCAAGAGCAAAACACATACAGGGTGCGTTGTATAAGTACAAACTTTACAGGGGTTTTCATTTAGACTTACTGAACCCCTGGTTGCGATATGAAATCTTGACGGTTCATCAAATCGCAGCCTGTGTAGTTGTGGTCAAAATTGTTGCCCTACGAATATTATGTAATGTTAACTGTACTTTGTAACTACAATGATTATCATTAGATCATCCGTCCTCCAATAAAGTGGACTGACGCAGCCTTGCGTCTGACCTGATTCAGCGCACGCGCAGTTTGTATAGATGATGGGAACTATTTATGCTGAATTGCCACTCGACTGACATTGGCGGCATTCTGTTTGGGACCAACTGATAACTGAAACTTAAACATTAACGGCGCGGTGTTTTTACCCGACTGTTTAAGGAGGGTTATGTTTTTCGAGCGTTATGTATGTATGTATGTATGTCTAATTCTTTGGCACGCTCTACTATGAGATGGGGGTGCGGGTCGGGTTACCTCCTCGTGTGCCTAAGAGCTGCGGTTCCCCTCTGGATCCGTCCGGGGGGAGCAGTGCTCGGGCCGGTGCACCCTGGGCATCGGTCAATGATTTCCTGGCCAAGATTTTATGGAACATCATTGGCCGATGGCTAAGAACTCGACAAAGGGAGGGGGTTTATTCAGTTTGGCCTATCCGACATCTTTTTTCAATGTAATTTTTTTTATATTACATTACTCTTGCATAAACGATTGTTATACGTGTTTATTATATTTACTAACATTGGCACAAGGCCAAGAGGCCGCCATTACGAAGAAAGAAGAAAGAAGTATTATGAGATGTCATTGGATTCGTCTCAGTTGAGGGAGTGACATAGAGTATATTTTTTCCCAGAATTGCAGTTGAGTTTTCTGTTTTTTATTGTATGCTGGTTATGTTATTAAATATTTTGATACCGACATTTGGAGATAACCTACGAGATAACATGGCCGGCCCCTTCGTAATTCAAAACGCTTCAATGTATTTGTGAAAGTGTTTATAAAGCATCACCAAGACTCCCAACGCATGTCTGCGTGCTGAGACAGCCGTCAAACAAACACAAATACTCGGATTAGTTGGTCGACTAGTCTTCTCACTAAACACATTGAAATATGTAGTAATTTGTAGAGGCGGGCTATGCTATCGTAGTTTATCGTCATTAATTGACTTTAAAATTATACGATTTAATAACAATTAATGCTACGTTTGACCGGCGTCAATTTATATTCGAACCCTGTCGCTACATTGAAGAAACAAAAACGAATCGACATAAAAATCTGAGCAGATTTAGTAGATTGTTATCGAACCGCAAAATTTCACGAAAATCGGCTGAGTAATGCGACTTGAAAAGGAGAACAGTGTCTGGACATAACGCCGGAGACATACGAAAGCATTTTTGTTCAAGCCGAAACGGGGACGACGGCCACGCTTCGCTCAACTAAGTAATTACAACCAACTAAGAAAAGTCGAAAAACTCCCAACATTGTCAATTCAAATTACAATTTATTTTAATGAAAAAGATTTTAATGAAACTTTTAATGAAACCATCTCGATTAAACTAGCTTTCTAACAAAAAAAACAGCATCGAAGTTTATTGTATAGGTTAGGTTGGGTTAGTGTTTAAATCAAAAGGTCAAGAAAATAAGTCAGAAAATAGCTTTCGATGCGATGAAATTAAACAGCTATGTAACGCAATGGCAATTTAATGTTAAACCACACTAAAACAATAAACCACCGAACATTCTTGCGTTTCATTTCCAGTAGGAAATAAAAAAATAGCCTCGAAGCTATCTCCCATATGATCGCCATTGTCTGACGATTGCCTTGGTGATACGGCGGACAGAAAACCCGTGTGTTCGTTGATGAATGTAGCGCTTGCCAATGGAGTTAGTGAATACAACAGAAAAGTTGAAAAACCCCCGACATTGTAACTTCAAAGATCGATATTTCAAAAACGGGTGAACCGATTTTAATAGAACTTAGCTAAGAACCATCTCGATTAAACTAGTTTTCGATTAAAAAACCTCATCGGAATCGGTCCATCCGCATGCCACAGACAGATACACAGATACAGATACACAGACACACAGATACACAGGTCAAACTTATAACACCCCTCTTTTTCGTCGGGGGTTAAAAAACCGGAGAACTGGTGGTTCTGAGCTGTAGATCTCGCGACCTCATTTGAACATTTTTTTTATACGACAAGGAAGGTATATGAGCAAGTGGTTCACCTGATGGTGAGTGATCACCACTGCCCATAGACACCTGCTACCCCGGGAGGATTGAAGATGCGTTACCAATCTAGCCAGCTAAGATGTAATGAATAATTGAGTAATTTATTAATAATTTAGTTTAATTTAATTATCAATAATGTAATAATGTCTTCAATCATGTAATTCAATCAGGTGCATTTTTAAGTGTGTACTTGACATAAATGTAATACTTAATTGTAATTTAACGTGTACAATTAGTAACTAAATTTAATTCATAGGTAGTTATTGTAATTTTATTGCATTTTTAGTAATTTTAATTAACATGCATTAAGATTTATTAATCCTAGCTAAAGTAATATTATAATAATTATGCTATTTTAATATGCATTATATTTAATTAATAATTATAAATCGAACGTAATTCTTCTAACATTGTGAATGATTTGGTCTTAACTGTTAATTCACCATGTAATAATAAATAAATAAATAATGTATTCCATAATGTAATAATGTATTGAGCTTAATGTATCTAATAATTCCGTTAATTCTTTCAACCTATCAACCTGTAGGAAATAAAATTGCATGCCAATATATCCGTTTGGACATGTCACTGCACAATAACTGTTTATAACATAATTTTTGTACCATGTCAAAAGCAAGTAAATACTTAAATTTCATTTCATTTCATTTCAATGCCTCTTGTGTCCGTAATTACACCGGCTGTCTTACTATCCACACCGAAACACAACAGTTCAAGCACTGCTGCTTGTGTGAATAAATAAATGTCTGTCGGTCTCTTAATAACGTTACTACTCAATTACGTTAAGTAGCAGTCGAATATTCGTACTCGAGGCTCAGAGGGTCGAGCACGACTTGTCGAACGCTGCGTAACGCTACGCTTATCGTATCGAGATCGAGAAACCTCATACTAAATTTTAGTTCCAAATAAGCGCCCTTAGTGTAATCAAAAAGCACAAAATACGTCTCGATCGCGTTTGCGTTAAAGTGTCAAATAGTATGAGGATTGTTAAACGCGAACGCGATCGAGACGTATTTCTTGGCCTGGTCGGCGATTACACTAGGTGCTATGCTCACGGGCGGGCGCTGTTCCAAACGTCATACAAACTCGACAACGTTTAATATTCGATTTTACGTGACGCTGGTTTCGAAAAGTCTTGCTCGACCTTCTGTACGTAATTTGCAAATCATAAAATCACGTAGAAGGTATCATTCAGTGAATTATGATACACGCATGCACAAAGAAGCAGTGAGAACAGATCGTATCGCCTGTAAGTAAGACCTAGGTCCTAGGCACATGGTGAGCTAGGGCTAGCCATTTAAAAGCATTACTTTTAGGTATTATTATTTTAACCGTGATAGCCTGGTGGTTTAACTTACGGTCACTAAGGGTGACAAGGGTCACACCACACCAATTAATCGATAATCGATCGACGGTAGAAAATGGAACAGTCGACGTCGATCGATAGTTTCTACTCGACCACAGCAATCGAATCGAATTAGTAATAGTGATGACCGGCTGGCCTAGTGGTTAGAGACCTTGACTATGAAGCTTGAGGTCCCGGGTTCGATCCCCGGTCGGGGCAGATGTTTGTATGATGACTACGAATGTTTGTTCTCGGGTCTTGGATGTTTAATAATGTATTTAAGTATGTATTTATCTATATAAGTATGTTAATCCGTTGTCTAGTACCCATAGTACAGGCTTTGCCTAGTTTGGGACTAGGTCGATTGGTGTCTATTGTCCCATGATATTTATTTATTTATTTATGTCCGTCGATCAGCCAAAGGTAAAACACTGATCGATCGCAATCGGTCGATGCTGATCGATGTCATTGATCGGCGATCGATGGATTGGTGTGGTAACACCCTATAGCAGAGAGGCTTGCACCTCTGAGTTTTTCGAAATAGATTACGTTTGTAATTTATCACGAGCTTTTCGATGAAGGAAAACATCGTGAGGAAACCAGGACACTTCTGCGGTGCATTTTAATTGTGTATGTGGAGTTCCCATTCCGCAGTGGGCCCGCGTGGGAACTATAGCCCGAGCCCTCTCGTTGTAAGAGGAGGCCTGTGCGTAGTAGTCGGACGTAAATAGGACGATGTTGATGACGGTTATTAATTATTATTTTAACCGACTGAGGTATTTTTTTTGACGACCTGATAAGTTCTAGGTTCGACCGCGGTCGGGCATATAATATTCGAATGATGACTAAGAATACATGTGTCTTATTTACATAGCAAAAGCAATTTACAATGACATTAAATTCAAGCTAAAACTAATTAAACTAAAACTTAAAACTAAATAAGGCCCCCGTGGCATGGTGCCCAAAAGGCTGACTGCGTTGCCTCGCTGAATATTGATGCTGATTATTTGAGAGAGAAAACTGCCAGCCCTTTGGTCACAAGTTGCGTATATTAGTTCTAGAGTCTTGAATGTCTGATGTTGAACGGTTGTTGTAGTGCTTCGTTAATGGCTTCGCGGAGAGTGCCGAAACGCGTCAGCGTTTAGTTTAGTGGTGGTGGTGATAGTTGGGTCTGTGTGGCATGTGTTGATTCGTGTCGCAGTGGAGGCGGAGATGTTGCATGGAAACATACATTTGCCGCACACATTAACTATTTTTCACTTGTGGTCGCGGGTGAGCAAAGTAATTGTTTTTAGTTCATAATTATAGACCTCCGCAAAGTAACGCCTGATTCAATAAATTATTTAAGAATTCATACGATGAAGGTTTATGTATATTAGTTCATCTGTTTAGCAGCCCTAGCTAGTACAAGTAGCAGATAACCTAGTTGCTTGCGCAGCGTGAGAGAAGGGCCGCTTCCGATCGCTCTGCGCAAGTGGCTCTGATCTGCGTATGCGCAGTACCCATGTACTGCGCATACGCAGATCAGAGCCACTTGCGGTTACCCCCATGGGTAGGTAGATTAATAAGTCGATCGAAACATTTGCGATCGATGAAAAACGAGACGCGGAAACGAGGCGAAGCTGAGTTTCATAATAGGATCACACGAGTGTTTTAATGCCTAATTATGTGGAGTTGCATACATTACTTTATCTACACACATATTATAAGTAGTATAAGATGGGTTCAGAAGCCGAAGGCATATATCATACCCATACCTGTCACGTATTTGGCTGTTTTTTTTTAATCATAGACAAACATACTGAGCGGACGTTTCGTAAACTGTTTTTTTTATTGTAAATTATCACATTAATATTTATACATGTCAGACTGAACTCGACTTATATACGTGAGTGATCCGTTTTATTTCACCATGATTTTACATTGCGTTGGTTTTCAAATTAGAAACTCTTAACGACATCGAATTCGATATCGAAAAGTCATTTCTACATCGAATTCTATTACTATACTGCTTTCGGCGGCTGGCGGGGGCTGTCGGCGAGCGCGGCGTCGTTCTGCAATGCTGATCATTTTCTACGATTTCTGAACGCATTATAGAGGACTTCTGATATTTTATGTGTGTAGATAAAATACGTTGTGCCTTAAAGCCATCACATCTTCTGCTTCTGCTTTAGCGATTTGGGCCCATCATTCTGGATTCCCATCAGCATCGAGTTAACACGTACAATTTCATAGTTATTAAAAATTATAAAAATTAAGGCCACAGCCTCCAAGCCACAATGGTGTGAACGCGTTGTGGGAACATTACGTACATTTCGGATCTTACAAGTTCAGTTTGTTCACAGAATTATTTATATGCTTAATGTCATTAGAATGTTTGAGTAATGGTCAGTTCCTTATACCCTTATGTTACTGTTATTAAGTGTTAATTTGAATGGATAAGACTGACTAATTATTTATCTACACACATAACGTAAGTCCTCTATTGTGGGTTCAGAACCCGTAGGCAATGACCATCATTACGCCAGTCAATTTTCGTCTTCAATATCCAATACAATTTAAAATAGGGCTCAATTAAAAAAAATGTCCATGCGAAACGTCAGCTCGGTATTATGTTTGTCTATGATTTTAAAACAACCAGCCAATTTCGTGTCAGGTTTATTATGCCTTCGGCTTCTGAACCCATCTTAGAGTACTTATAATATGTGTGTATATAAAGTAATGTGTGCAACTCTACATAATTAGGCCTTAAAACACTCTGTGATACTATAATGAAACTCGGCTTCGCCTTTGCATAAACTACTCCTAGTTTGGGACTAGGTCGATTGGTGTCAAATTGTCCCATGATATTTATTTATTTATTTTATTTTATTTATTTTACTATTCATCAATATTCGAGTTCAGTTACCTGCAAAAAATATAATAAATTAATTTTGTGTATACCTAGCAAGGACGATAAAACCAAGAGGACTGCCAATGGTTGGCCTGCTGTAGCTAGTTTCACTATAGAGAGGTCTCTGTACCATTAATTTTGTATGACACTTAGACCTCTGGCTAACACAATAGCGCCATCTATGCACTGAAAGAAAAAACTAATTTAGATGGCGCTATTGTGTTAGCTAGAGGTCTAAATGTCATACCAAATGAATGGTACAGACACCCCTCCGTAGTAAAACTAGCTACAGCAGGCTTATTATTTCAAAGGCACGCGACATCGTATATATAGACACCGGCAGTCCTCTTGGTTTTATGGTCCTTGATACCTAGATATGAGCGTGTTCTGACTGGCAGAATTCAGAAGTTCCTATTTTAAACAATTTTTACTGAATGTTCTTCCGTTAAGGTTCAGTAAGAACCTACTAATTTAATACACCTTACATTGTGAACCTTCCGAACCAATACTTTGCCCAGTATTAAAGAAAGAATCTCGAGTACGAAAGCATTTTTCGACGCTACAATAGAGTTTTTTTTAATACAAGTGCAATAAACTCGTCTGAAAGCTGCCATGTGGCCAAGCCGGAAGCTGCATTATGTTCGATTATGTTAACATTTAAAACAAAGTAGTTTAGTGAACTCACTCATAAAATGTAACGCTTTGATTAAAGTGAAAAAGCAAACAGTTGACAGTGGTTGACAAGTACAGACCAGGATTTGGAGAACTATAAAAGTCGAAATTGATGCTTAGTATTAGGTCCTGCTGAAATAGTAGCGTATGCAACTGTTGCATAATGAGGGTCCTAGGATCACACGAGTGTTTTAGGGCATAATTAAGTATGTAGAGTTGCATACATTATTTTATCTACATTAATTATAAGTACTCTAAGATGGGTTCAGAAGCCGAAGGCATAATAAGCCTGCCACAAATTTGGCTGTTTTTTTTAATCATAGACAAACATATCGAGCTGTCGTTTCATATCGACTACTTTTTTTATGTTAAGGCCTATTTTTAAAAATGTGTACAGTCACGGTCACCAATATGTATACATCACAGAGTCCCAAAAATATGTATACAGACGTTATTACTGGGACGGTAAGTTTGATGTATACTCACATAATTTTGCAACTTTACGCGGATCCATGTATTTGACTTTGACTGTACAACTTTTTAAAATGAGCCAGCTACCACAATGTCAGCGCCGGCCGTCGGTCGAGCACCGTTTCTAGACTTAGTGTTAATCTAGCTTATGCCCCGCGGCTTTGCCCCCGTGAAATATTTCAAAATAGGGTAGTCCCCTATCCCGTGGGAATTTCGAAAAATCCCTTCTTAGTGCACCTCTAGGATACTCAAGGTACATGTTTGCCAAATTTCAAGTCTTTAGGTCCAGTGGTTTAGGCTGTGCGTGGTCGGCCAGTCAGTCAGACACGGTACTGTTTTATAGGTATAGATAATTCTGACCTGTAGTTGAAGCTCTCGCAGTGGAACCGCCTCTCCTCAGCGCACTCCCGCCGGCAGTCGTCCAGCCTCTCGCAGTTGACAACTCTTCGGACGTGGCTGCGCAGCGCTCGGCGACCAGCCAGCACGCGGCGAAAGCAGGCTGGAGAAATATTAACGGTTATAACAGACTTCGAAAAAGGAGGAGGTTCTACGTTCCACAGTACGTTTTTAGGGTTCCGTACCTCAAAAGGAAAAAACGGAACCCTTGTAGGATCACTTTGTTGTCTGTCTGTCTGTCTGTAAAGACCCTTTTTCTCTGGAACGCGTAGAGGTAGCATGCTGAAATTAATATCAAATACTCAAGCCTGCGGTCCCTTGAAACTGTGAAAAAATCAAACTTCTAAGTCAATGCAATCAAAAGATACAGTCATTTAAAAGGCCATTTCCATACAAATTGCCGAAATCCGAAAACCTAAAGGGTAGGAAAGGAAAACCTGAAGCTTGAAATTTGGTATGAAGGTAGCTCTTATAGCACAACCACTCAGGAAATTCTCAAAATCTTAAATTTTTGTGTCTATCTGTAGATTTCGCAGACCAAAGTTGACCCCACACTGCGTACATTTTGCTTAGGAGCAGGGCTCTGCTAACACTGGACTTCTTAAAACACTGGGGAAAAGCGTTAAAATCTCTTTCTACCCCTCTTCTAACCCTCGTGCGCGAGTCCGACTCGCACTTGGCCGGTTTTTTTTAATGTACAGTCAGCATCAGAATTAGCTAAGCAGCCGAGCGGTCACAATGGTCTACGCAAGCTCTTATGTCTATAACAATAGAGCCGTGCTTAGATCGTTGTGAACGCGTCGGTTGCTTAGCTACTTCTGCTGCTGTCTGTATGTTCACCGATTTCTCCGTCAATTATGGACTGATTTTCGAAATTTTTTTTTGTTCGAAAGAGTATACTCCCGAGGGAACCACCCATTGTCACCAAGTCGAGGTCTGATAATGGGATCCCAGGGAAATCGAAGGGAACTCTCAAATTTTATAGGCACGTATTACGTGTTCCATATTATATTTTCTAAAGCATTTGCGTCTGGTAGTCATCATCTAATGTTGATGAGCTTGTGATGGAAGGTGCATGGTCTTTGAACATTAACTAAGCTTAAAGTTGTGAAATAAAAAATCTTTTGGTTCGGACGTACGCAAGCGCTAACCCGAAGTCTATAGTGTTGGTAATTAAATGTTCAAACTGTAGATACACGCAAAAGCGTTAGGGGATGCGTTTGCGCAGAAAATGCTAATGTGTACGGCCTCAAGTAGTTTGTGTCTATATCACTGTATTTTCCGCTGACATCATTAACACGGGGTCAACTTTTTTTCATCGAAAACGGATCTAACTTCCAATTATCTGGTTAATATGATGTTTTCCTTCGATATTTAATGATCAATGGCAGGTTTTTTGTTTTCAATTAAGTAAATACATTGTTTTTTGCAGCTCAAACATGATTAGACACATTTTGACTGTGGTCTTTACAAACATAGGAAGTTCTCATTTTGACTTTAAAAGTCCTAGGTATCGAGAAAATGATTCCTGACCCACAATAGAACGTTCTCACACTAAACGTCATAACTATTTTCCTTAACAACAAACAATGCGATGTCATTATGACGTTCGAAAGGTTCCACTGTGGGCAAGGACGATAAAACCAAGAGGACTGCCAATGGCTATACAATGTCACGTTCCTGTAAAATAATGAGCCTGCTGTATCTAGTTTCACTATAGAGAGGTCTCTGTACCATTAATTTTGTATGACACTTAGACCTCTGGCTAACACAATAGCACCATCTATGCACTGAAAGAAAAACGAATTTAGATGGCGCTATTGTGTTAGCCAGAGGTCTAAATGTCATACCAAATGAATGGTACAGAGACCCCTCCGTAATAAAACTAGCTACAGCAGGCTTATTATTTCAAAGGAACGCGACATCGTATAGACACTGGCAGTCCTCTTGGTTTTATGGTCCTTGACTGTGGGTCAGAGGCCCGAGTACGAATATTCGAAACCTACGTTATCGAGATTTGTTTGACGTTCGGACCAGCGCCCCCTGAGCGTATTTGGTACTAAAATTTAATACGAGTTTTCTCAATGGCGATACGATAACGTTACTACTCTGGTGCCTACCAAGAATGATAAAAACAGCCCCCCGACTACGAAGTGCAAAATTCGAACTTCGTATCGTGCCGTCCCTCTCAAGCTAATAATTATTTAACACGAGAGTGAGCGGGACGATACGATACGAACCTCGATTTTCGAATTTCGTAGTTTGGAGGCTGGGAGGACTGCGAATGTTTACACAATGTCGCATTCCATAATATAATAAGCTTGCTTTTTTTTATATACAACGAGGAAGGCAAGCGAGCAAGTGGGTCACCTGATGGTAAGTGATCACCACTGCCCATAGACACCCGCAACTCCGGAGGGTTTGCAGATGCGTTGCCAACCTAGAGGGCTAAGATGAAATGCTTCTTGTGCCCGTAATTACACCGGCTGTCTTACTCTCCACACCGGAACACAACAGTGCAAGCACTGCTGCTTAGCGGCAGGATTAACGAGTAAGATGGTGGTAGCGATCCGGACGGACCTCGCACAAGGTCCTACCACCCACAAAGCTGTTGCTGTGGCTAGTTTCCGCATTCGTTTTTTCTTTGAGCTCATAGATGGCGGTATCGTGTTCAGCAGAGGTCTAAGTGCCATACGGAACGAATGGTACAGAGGCCTTTTTATAGTGATACGAGTTTTAAAGGAACACGAAATTTTATTGACATTCCTTTTGGTTTTAACGTCCTTGTATAAAGTAACAAGCCGTGATGGCCTAGTGGTTTGACCTATGGCCTCTCAAGCAGAGGGTCGTAGGCTCGGGCCCCGGCTAACACTTCCGAGTTTTTCAGAATTTATGTGCGGAATTACATTTGTTCATGTGTTACATTTGTCGAAGTTACATTGCGGAGTTACATTGTTGTTGTTGAAGGAAAATATCGTGAGGTAACCTGCACGCTCCTGCGGAGCAATTCAACGGTGTTTGTGGAGTTCCCTATCCGCATTGGGCCCGCGTTTATATTTTATTTTTTATTGATAGAGGGAGGTAAACGAGCAAGCGGGTCGCCTGATGGTAAGCGATCACTGTCACCCATGAGAACCAGCAACCCCGAGAGTCACTAGTCCGTTGCCGGCCTTTAAGGAGGAAAAGAGATAGAGGAAAGGGGGGGGGGGATCAGGCCTCCGGCACTCCCACTGACCGAACGAAACGCAACAGGGGTGCTGTTGCTTCACGCCGAATTTTTGCGTGAGGGTGGTACTTCACCGGAAGAGCAAATACCTATACCCCTACCCTATAACATTACATTTAAAACTCCCTAAATAGTTGTAATGTTTTTTTTTTTAATTTTTATATGTACTTTTGTTTTGTATTGTGTATTTCTTATATTTAAATTTTATAGCGCATTGGCTTTGCTGTAATGCTGTGAAATTGTTTTGATAATAAATAAATAAATAAATAACTATAGCCCAAGCCCTCTGATTGTGAAGGGAGGCCTATGCCAAGCAGTGGGACGTAAAAAAAAAGGCTGACCCCTATTTCACCATCTTTACAATTGTCAGTTTTATATGACAAAGCTATTATTATAATTCGAACTACATTTCTTGGACAATATGAAGCGCTAAAACAAAAGCTCTTCAAGTCAGCAGTTGACACCGAACTGTCATTGACAACTGACAACTGTCAAGTTGGTGAAATAGTGGCCTGGTGATTTTATTATAGTAAAGTTCAATACGTACTGGGGGCATTTTCCACAAGTATAACTCTAGATCCAAAAGCTTGCGCACACACACACAGAATAATAATTAACACCCGCATTTTCACACACGCACAGTCCGTGATACCATCACTTCGCACCTTAGCACAAGTTTTGACACATAAAAAAAAAAGTTTTCATACATCTGTCACATCCAATTGGGTGTTATATGTGACACACAACAATTTTTTCCACATATTTTTTAAGTCTGTTTTTTGACGGTAAAAAGTTAGATGTTCATTTGTTTTTTAGTCGATTTGTTGGTACGTTTTTTGGGTGTCGCGAATTAGTTTTAAATGTCACGGAATGTAATGTTGTATGTTTGTATGTCTGTATGTGGGTCAGCGTATGCGACGCGTAACATAGCACTACTGAACGGCGGCATTGTCTGACATAAGCTTATATGTGAATGGAAATACTGCGGCAGCGTTGTGTGGATACGCCTTCGTGTGATTAAATATTGTAGTATTTAAGGTTTAAAGACATTTTATTTTCATATAAGATAATACATCCCTTTCATGAGAACATTGCAAAAAATATACAAGTTTTTAGTTATGTCGTCTACATGTTGTACGCCGGTGTAATTACGGGCACAAGAGGCATTTCATCTTAGCTCTCTAGGTGGGCAACGCATCTGTATACCCTCCGGGGTTGCGGGTGTCTATGGGCAGTGGTGATAACTTACCATCAGGTGACCCACTTGCTCGTTTGCCTTCCTCGTCGTATATAAAAAAAAACAGAAAAACAGAAAAGTAGGTACCAATACATGATTTTATAAATTATTATGTTACACGTTAAATACTCTTACGTCTAACTTGTCGAACTCATTTTATAGTAATGGTAGTAACAATATATTGAGCAAGTCGCTTTTTGAATGAGTTGAACGAGTTTATATTTTTAATTTGTGAAGGTATTTTGTTGTACAGGCGCGCTCCCTCAAATGTAACCATCTTTTTTCCATAGTTAGTTCGAACTTTTGGCACGACAAGGAAACTAGCGCGGCGGCGACAGGGTTTGGTCACTATGTTTTTCCGTTTTGCAAATAGAAAATTTGTGTGTACATCCTTGTTAATAGTTTTACGTATTAAAATACAAATATTGTATATGTATAGTTGATAAATATTCATTAATTTTGTCTCGTTACAGACTTTTTTTGTTGGGGTAAGATAGTGAAAGTTAAATAACATTTTGATGATTCTTTTTTGCAAACCCTGAAGTTCAGCTAATTTAGTTTTTGCGGCATTTACCCATATTTCGATAAGGTACAGAAGACCAGGCTTTACAAGTGCGTTATAAATAGTGATACGTAGTTTGTTGGGGATTACTTATAACATAACTAGTTTTCGCCCGTGGCTTCGCTCCCATGGCAGAACTCTCTATCCCGTGGGAATTTCGAAAAATCCCTCCTTATCCCGGGTGTACATTATAAAAGGAAACTTTATGCCAAATTTCAGCTTTCTTGGTTCAGGGGTTTGTGCGTTGATCAGTCACTAAGTCAGTCAGTCAGTTATATTTTAGTGAAATAAAAAAGGATCACTCACGTCGAGTTTACACATACACAACAACAACACATGACATGTCGGGCTAAACTCGACTTATGTACGTGAGTGATCCGTTTTTATTTCACTATGATTGAGTCTCACGGTAGTTTCATGTTAAAAGCAGTTATATTTTATTTATTATTAGTGCCGAGTGACGTCTATCTGTCATTTTCCACCAATGAGAGACAAGCTACTGACTTATGATTGGTGGAAATTGACAGACAGACTTCACTCGACACTTAACGTGGTACTGTGTATGAAGTTTTTGTTACGAACTCCTTTACCTTTTAGACTTTATGATTTTTGATATCTTTTTTTTTCTACGTCAGTTGTCGGTCTGTCAGCACTTTATTTGTAACGTCTGTCTGAGTTTTATTACATCTTATCATCATCTTTTAAACGTTTTTTACCATTTCCAATTCCAGCATTAATAGTTTTCAATCTGCTAAATCTGCAAAATGTTTTTGATAGCCACAAGAATAAAAAAAGAAAAAGAAAGGCATGTCCACACTAGTCTAACGGAGCCGATTACACCTGATAACGCTGCGCCAGGCCTATTGTCTCTAAAAAAAGGATTTATAAGCAAAAACCTAATATATCCGACCATTGTGGCTCGCCGCTTGTATGTAACGCAAAAAGGGATAATTTTAACTTTGGTAAGATGACCTTCAGGTGTAAAGATTGCAATCGATGATTCATGATTCGATTTGGCTGGAGTGTTAGTACTGAGAAGATACCCTACTCTATAATATATTGATATCTACTTAGACGATGACCTACTGAGAAAATTACCTACTGAGAAATGAGTAACTCAGAACATGACGTCCCTCGAAATTGTCTCAAAAGAAGATGACTAACCCACGAAATTGTCTCAAAACGAAGATGACCTACTGAGAAGATGACTAACCCAGAATACGAAGTTCGTCTAAATTCACTTTCCAAGAAAATGACCTACCTCGCCAAAAGAGTAAGCTTTCCTATACTGCGGAAAAGGAAGAGGCTCAGCTAATGCTCCTCTTGCGCAGAAGCCGCCAGCGCTGGTTATCAGTTTTCCCCTGTTGACTCATGATAGAAAAGCGTAGAATGTGGGGAGTTGGTTGGCGGGCTATCACGACAAATTACTCCACTTTACTTATTCACCAAAATAAGAATACATTCACAGAAACGCAGAAAAGTATGAGTAGGTAACCCTGGGAATCGAACATGGATTCTTGACACTTGACACGGAATGTCAAGCGTCCTGTGCCCCTAGTGTAATGAAAAAGCACAAAATACGTCTCGATCGCGTTTGCGTTAAAGTGTCAAATAGTATGAGAATTGTTAAACGCGAACGCGATAGAGACGTATTTCTTGGCCTGGTCGGCGATTACGCTAGGCACTCTATGCCTATAGTGTAATCGACGGCCAAAGAATACGTCTCGACCCTCAACCGCGTTCGCGTTTGCGTCTGAATTACTATGGGCAAAATGGCAGCGCCACTAGTGGCATATATCGGCAACAAACAAAAAATTATCATACTATTTGACTCCCGTAACGCAAACACGATCGAGACGTATTTTTGGTCGTTGATTACACTAGACTCTCTGGATCCCCGAGGGTTCGATCCCCTAAGTTAGTCATATTCTTACGGTGTTCTGCGTATTCTCGTTTCGGAGAATATTTATAGTATTATAATTTTTTTTTAATAATCTTTAGATGATTGAAATCTCCAAGGCTAGCTTTTAAATGTTTTTGTTGTCAGAAAAAGTCATCACGCCTCAGTTTTGAAGCCGGATAGAAGTAGTTTGGATAAACACGCGGAAGACTGGGCGACATTAAAACGTAATAAAGAGAAAAAAAATGTCCTTCTGAAGGGTTGAAAAAATACTTGGAATTGACACCGAGTACAGAATAAACCAGAAGCCGCGGTCGTCATAATCGCACGCCGCGGAGTGAGTCCAATTTTTAAATTGATTTCGCTTCCCGTTTATATTTGAATTTTTTTTATACGAGGAAGCCAAACAAGCAAGTGGGTCACCTGATGGTAAGTGATCACCACTGCCCATAGACGCCCGCAACCCAGGGGAGTTTGCAGATGCGTTGCCAACCTAGAGAGCTATGATGAAATGCCTCTTGTGCCCGTAATTACACCGGCTAAAAACTAAAAACTGAAAACTCTCCACACCGGAATAAAACAGTGCACTGCTGCTCAGCGGTAGGATTGGCGAGTAAGATGGTGGACCTCGCACAATGTCCTACCACCCGCAAAAAATTAATCGTATTCTGTTTTTTATAAGCCCAACGGCATTATTGTATGTAAAAACGTCACGAGAAGGGATTAATTAGTATTGTCTTTCGTACAACACGTCACGATACGCTGCGTGTTCTGAGAAGACTATGCCAAACTACTCTATTTAAGAGTAGGTTTAGTTGTCTTACTTTCAGACGCGCTCGCGGGTTCTGGTTTATTCTGTTTTCTGAGAGAATTGAGGAGATTTTTAATGGCTGAACGCCATGATGTTGTGCCACAAATACACGTGGAATGGAAATTAAGTAATACCATCTTGCCGGCCTAGGCCGGGAAGTTTGTATGAAATTCCATTTCATATACGCCGCAACGTGATAAGTATATACATCCCGGCCTATTACACTCAAGAGCAAAAAAAAACGGGTCACTTTGTATGGAGTTGTTCATATTCGTTCGTTTTTATTGCTCTGGAGTATATTTGGAATGTAAACTATTATAATATTCTGTGACGTAACGTCAATATTTCGTTGCATGTTTGAGAAAAGTTAGTTCTAATATTAGCCAAGTCCAAATCAAAACCAAATAGAAATCAGTTCATCCGTTTGGGAGCTATCATGCCTCAGACAGATACACAGACACACAGATACACACAGATCAAACTTACGACACCCCTCTTTTTGGGTCGGGGGTTAAAAAAGCCGTGACAGTCCAGTGGTTTGACATATGGCCTCTCAAGCAGAGGATCGTGGGTTCAAACCTCGGCTCGCAAATCTGACTTTAACGGAATTTATGTGCGGAATTACATTTGTAATTTATCACTCGCTTTCCAGAGAAGCAATTCAATGGTGTGTGTAAAGTTCGCAATCCGCATTTGGCCCGCGTGGGAAGTATAGGTATATCATGATAATGTGTATCATGATATTATGACGAATATTATTATCATGAATATTATGACGGCCGGATAGCCTAGTGGTTAGAGACCCTGACTATGAAGCTTGAGGTCCCGGGTTCAAATCCCGGTCGGGGCAGATGTTTGTATGATGAATGTGAATGTTTGTTCTCGGGTCTCGGATGTTTAATATGTATATAAGTATGTATTTATTTATATAAGTATGTTTATGCGTTGTCTAGTACCCATAGTACAGGCTTTGCCTAGTTTGGGACTAGGTCAATTGGTGTCAAATTGTCCCATGATATTTATTAATTATTTATTTATACAGCCAAAGCCATTTCATTCTGAGAAGAAGCTTGTGAAGGTTTCCTCACGATGTGTGGGCACCGGGGCTTGAACCCACGACCCTCTGCTTGATAGGCCCGTAGGTAAAACCACATAGGCCATCACGGCATTTTTCGTGGACTTTTGCATCGGGCGACGAAACAATGTCACTATTCATTGGCTTACTAACACCATGGACTTTGGGTCTATGTGTCCCAGTACAACACGGCATTTTTCGATGACAGCCATACGTCATAGCGCTGTCGTTCGACCAAACTAAGACTGACTGATGCTCGATAGGGGTATTTTTTGAAAATCAGTAGTCTTTTGATTCGGACGTTTTCAAGCGCTAACCTGAAGTCCATGGTGTTGGTACTTAAGTCAATGTCATTATTCGAATATTCTAAATCCGTAGAAACAAAAAAACTTGGTCAGGTGCAAAAATATGGGTGCATACAAATTACTCAAAAATATGTCCCATGGCTCTTAAAGGTATGTCGGCGAATCAAAGTTTAGAATTAATCCGATACTTATTTCTGCACTTAACCGTACCTAACAACAACCGAATTTACTATCGCCTTGATTTTGGCACAACAATGGTTAGGAAGTTGTTAAAACTTTACAACAATTTGTTAGAACTTATAAATTGTTCTAACGCCTTTTTTACCCAGTCTACCAGGAAACAGACCGTGTGTCTGTGTATCTGTCTATGGCATCATAGCTCCCAAACGGATTCACCGATTCTGATGCGGATTTTTTAATCGAAAGCTAGTTTAATCGAGATGGTTCTTAGCTAAGTCTCATTAAAATCAGTTCACCCGTTTTTGAAATATTAAACTTTGAAATGACAATGTCGGGGGTTTTCAACTGTTCTAAGTTGGTAGGAAGGTAAAGCAAGAGCCAGTGGGTCACCTTTTGGTAAGTGATCACTACTGCCCATGGTTCCAAATGCGTTCCCGGAAGGATGAGATGGAAATCCATCTTGTACCGAAGACTTAAGGCCGTTACTTATTGAGAATAAGTCCTACTTTTATTATTACTGCAAGTTTTTATTCACTTTCCTATAGTGTCTGACTGTATGTCTGTAATCATTATCTTGCAAGTAGGTAAAGTTTGACGACCGAATAGCCTAGGTTGGAGACCCTGACTATGAAGCTTGAGGTGCTGGGGTCGATCCCCGGTCGGGGCAGATGTTTGTGTGATGAATACGAATGTTTGTTCTCGGGTCTTGGATGTTTAATAATGTCGTATATAAGTATGGTTATCCGTTGTCTAGTACCCATAGTACAGGCTTTGCCTAGTTTGGGACTAGGTCAATTGGTGTGAAATTGTCCCACAATATTTATTTTATTTTATTTAAACTTTGAACCACTCCCAGTGGTTGTGGTTGGATTAAATTGAAATTCGGTAAGTATGGATATGTGGACTAAATTACAATCCAAGTACAGTCAACTAAAAGTACAGACAGCAGAAAAGTTTCCATTAATAAACCGGGCAAGAGCGTGTCGGACACGTCCGGGATAGGGTTCCTAAGCCATTACGAAAAAGCTCTAAGAAATCGGTCTATCCGTTAGGGAGCTATGACGCCACGGACAGATACCCAGATACACAGGTCAAACTCATAACACCCCTCTCTTTCGTCGGGGGTTAAAAACTTATTAATTCAAGAAAATAACATTACTGAATAGATTTTTATAAAAATAAAACTAGCGGGCGAGTGATAGATTAACCACGCACTGCATAGAGGGTAATTATTTTTCAAATTAATTTCTCAGATTGGAACACCACTACAAAAACACTATCTGCCGCGCATAGAAGGTCACACACACACACAGCGCTCTATGATATAACGTTAACAATAAGTTTTGTCCACAATTATGCAAAGATTTCTGATACCAGATCCCCTATCTTGTATTCTTGGCACAAGTTACAAGTGATTCGCTGACAAGTTTCGACCAAAATTAGAAATCACACACTGAAAATCAATCTTTTTTGTTTGGGCATTTTGAGAAAACAGTGCCTACCACATTATCATGATACTCGGGACTGAATCGCGTAAAAAATATAAGTATATTTAAATTTAAATACCTCGACTTTTCGGACGCGACGTTGCGTCCATGGTCTCGAAGGGACTCACGATAATGTGTGAAAATCGCGGAAGCTTAAATCAATACAGTGCCTACCGTTGACTTTTTTTTAATAACCTAACAAATTTTGGATTATTTACGCTCACAATCACGAGGACTATCTATTTAAATAATAAAAAAGTGTCCCGCATTTTTTTGTCACTTTTGTGACGCGTTTTAATTTTTACATTGTATGGACCGTCACAAAACTGACAAGTAAATTTTCCATAGAAAAATTAAGGATTTTTTTGGCAAAAATGGTACACAGTACCATGCCCATTTTTCCCAGCTTTTTTAGTGCCTACTAATTTTGGTGTAATGGTAAAGCACATGGCACATAATGCCAAACACCCGGGTTCACAGTGGGACGTAAACTTGACAATTGTCAGTTTTCAATGACAATTCGGTGTCAACTGCTGACTTGAAGAGCTTTTGTTTTAGCGCGCTGCATATTGTCAAAGAAATGTAGTTCGAATTGTCATATAAAACTGACAATCGTAAAGGTGCAGAAATAGGGGCATGTGATGATGAATATAAATTATCATTCGTTATTATGATACTCGGGACTTAAAAAACAAAATAAGCCCACTAAGACCGCTATTGCCGAACATTTACTGGAATCAGGACCAAACCACTGGATTGAGCTTCATAACCCCACCATCCTCTCTACTGAGCGGCATTTTTATAGTAGAATTGTACGTGAAGCAGTTGAAATCAGAAAACATCGTAATTTCAACCGGGAGGATGGTTTCAAGCTTTCATCTTCATGGAATCCGGTAATCAGTATGTGTAGGCGTCATCAAATATCATCTCATAAATCGCCGGATGTTGTGAGTGTTGTGTGTCGGACTAGTGGCAACCCTAGTGAAAAAACTAATAATAAAGACCAAGTGCGGGTAGTTCGAGGAACCCGTGCAGCTAGGAGATGGTGATACCCGCCTCTTCAGTCCCTTCGAGACCATGGACGCAACGTCGCGTCCGAAACGTCGAGGTATTTAAATTATAATTTAAATATTTGTTTTTTACGCGATTAAGTCCCGAGTATCATAATAATGTGTGAAAATCGCGAAAATCAATACATAAATTATCATTGTCAAATTTCTTGCGCTTTTGAATTGCACCAAAACGCTATACGAATGGTAAATTACAAACTGCAGACGAAGCTAAATTGTTTAGACCTTCCATTATGCCCATTAGTTGTGGCAAAAACCAACCGGATTTCTTCCATCAGGCAAATTCGTTAAGTTATTTTAAGTAGGTATATTCCATACCATCATCATCATCATGTCAACCGGAAGACGTCCACTGCTGGACGGCGGCCTTCTCCAAGGATCTCCACGGCGATCGGTCTAAAATGACTTGACTCTACATTCGTGAAATTTTGTGATCAGGTTCGCTAATCATACAGATTTTTTTGTCGAATCATTCTTTAGGGTTCCGTAGCCAATATGGCAAAACGGAGCCCTGAAGGTTTCATGTCCGTCCGTGCGGCATTTTACTCAAAAACTATAAAAGGCATATTGATGAAATTTGGCGTAGGTACAGGTGTCTTCTAGAAGCCGCTACTTATGTTAGTTAGATAGTTAAATAACAAAAATAAATGTGTCTTCTCCTTACATGTAACAAAAATAGTTTTTTTTTTCAGCATACCATGTGGCACATGTTTCGACAGCTCTTTTAAAAACATTTTGAGGTTTCTAAGCTATTTTTTGAGTAAGCGAATATTTCCGGAAATAATCGCTCTGAAAGTTGCATAAATTGTGTAACCCCCCACCCCTTTTTTCTTCTAAGCTGCAAGTTCGAAAAATATGAAAAAAATTACAAAGGTAACGCTTACTTAATAAATACTTTCAACGAAAATTGTTTTCAGTATGATCGAATTTACCTTTTTCGAATTATTGGCGAAAAACTGCGCTTCTTAACAAAAGGACGTAAGCGCCATGAAAATACGCCCTTTTCATAGGTAGGTACCCCATTTATTTGTAGTAACGGTTACGGAACCCTACACTAGGCATGGCCAGGCATGCTCTTGCCTGTTTTTTTTTTAATGTTCAAAAATGAGGTCACAAGGTCTATAGCTCCCAGTCTTTACTTGAAATAGCAAATGACGTAACGCATTAACCTCTGGTGACCATCACGCCTGGTGGCTCTCTGACATAATGGTGATAAAATGGTTCCTTCCAATTATTCGGTTAGATCAAGGGCAGAGCTATATTGGATGGAGTGAGGCAGCTCGTGCCGGCCCAGCGCCTTATTGTAATATTTTCGCAAATGTATTAAAAAACCGGCCAAGTGCGAGTCGGAATCGCGCACGAGGGTTCCGTAGAAAGATTTTAACACTTTTCCCCAGTGTTTTAAGAAGTCCAGTGTTAGCAGAGCCCTGTTCTTAAGCAAAATGTAGGCAGTGTGGCGTCAACTTATATTGGTCTGCGAAATCTACAGACAAACATCAAAATTTAAGATTTTGAGACTTTTCGGAGTGATTGTGCTATAAGAGCCACCTTCATACCAAATTTCAAGTTTCTAGGACAACTGGAAGTACCCTTTAGGTTTTTGGATTTCGTCAATTTGTATGGAAATAGCCTTTTTGATGACCGTATCTTCTGATTGCGTTGACTTAGAAGGTTGATTTTTACACAGCTTCAAGGGACCGCAGGCTTGAGTATTTGATATTAATTTCACCATGCTACCTCCACGCGTTCCAGAGAAAAAGGGTCTTGACAGACAGACAGACTGACAAACGGACAACAAAGTGATCCAATAAGGGTTCCGTTTTTCCTATTGAGGTACGGAACCCTAAAAACATGTTTGCCTCATGCCAGACGAGTTATGGGCCAAGGTAGCCACTCAGTCCCACAAACTCGAAGAGGCGACCCAGAAGACCTACGGCGATGGCGGGATGAACTGGACTCCGTCCTGAAGGACTGGCCGCTAGTTGATAAAGACGGGAAGCAGTGGAAGTATTGGGGGGAGGCCTTCGCTCAGCAGGGACAAATTAGGCTAATAAAAAACCAATAATAATTAAATAATATCGTTTGGTAGGTACACGTGCGGAAGTGTCATTTTCACTCGTCCCGAGGTTCGACTAGACACCTCAGGACTCGTGCGTAATGACATACTTTCCGCACTTAGGTATATCAAAAAGTACTAGATTCGCAGTTGTTCAGTTTTTTTTAGGGTTCCGTACCTCAAAAGGAAAAAACTGAACCCTTATAGGATCACTTTGTTGTCCGTCTGTCTATCTGTCTGTCTGTCTTTCAAGACCCTTTTTCTCTAGAACGCGTGGAGGTAGCATGCTGAAATTAATATCAAATACTCAAGCCTGCGGTCCCTTGAAGCTGTGAAAAAATCAACCTTCTAAGTCAACGCAATCAAAAGATACAGTAATTAAAAATGCAATTTCCATACAAATTGCCGATTTCCAAAAGCCTAAAGGGTACTTCCAGTTGTTCTAGAAACTTGGAATTTGGTATGAGCTACCTCTTATAGCACAACCACTTCAAAAAGTCTCAAACTCTTAAATTTTTATGTCTGTCTGTAGATTTCGCAGACCAATTATAAGTTGACCCCACACTGCGTACATTTTGCTTAAAAGCAGGGCTCTGCTAAAACTGGACTTCTAAAAACACTGGGGAAAAGCGTTAAAATCTTTCTACGGAACCCTCGTGCGCGAGTCCGACTCGCACTTGGCCGGTTTTTTTATATTGTACCTATAGGTTGCACCCAAAAACGTAAAGTCCACAAAAGAAAGACATCAGTTAAAACTTTCTCTTAAATGAACTCGACAATAAACAAATTTCCCTTTTTTAGCCCGTCAAATCGCTTTAATTAATCGAGTTGTCAACGCTCAATGCGCTAACGCACCGAAAATGCCTAAAATTATAACGACCTGGCCATTAGCATACATCTGCGACAGGGCGAGCAAACCCTCTGTTCATTGCGCGCTGGACCCGGTCACTGCAGAGCAGTTGGCTAACAACAAACGCAATGTATTAGGAAAACGGTAGCTGGTCGTAACTGATTGTAAGGTAACACCAGTCTGGTGACTCTTTTGTTTCGCATTGTGTTAAAACAATAACGTTTTTGGCGGTCTTTCAACCTTTACGTTTTCATATTGTACAGTCGGCAGCAATAGTTGCTAAGCGACCGAAACGCTCACAATGATCTGCACAAGCTCTTATGTCTATAACAATAGAGTCGTGTTTAGATCATTGTGACCGCTTCAGATGCTCAGCAACATTGCTGCTGACTATTACATACATGTGTAATTCGTTGAATTAAATATAACCACCAGACTTACTGAGAATGAGAACTCCATTTAGTTCGTATTTTTTGGAAGGAAGGCACGAGCACGTGGGTCACCTGATGGCAAGTGAACACCACTGTTCATAGACACCCGCAGCCCCAGGTGGTTTGCAGATGCCTTGCCAACCTAGAGGGCTAAGATGAAATTTCCTTGTGCCTGTAATTTCCTCGGCTGTCTCACTCTCAACTTCGGAATACAAGAGCTCAAGCACTGCTGCTTAGCGGCAAGATTAGCGATTAAGATAGCCGTAATAAAATTAAACATACATTTTATCAGACTAACTGTTGCCCGCGACTTCGTCCGCATAGACTTCATTTATCGCTATCCCGCGGGAAGTATGCAAATTTCCGGCATAACAGTTAGCCTATATTTTAATCTGGAGTATAAGCTATCTCTATTCCAAATTTCATCCTAATGCGTAAAGCCATTTCACTGTGAAGAGGTAACAAATAGACATATAGAGAAACAGAGTTAGTTTCACTTTTGGGCATTGGCTTACTAACACCATGGACTTTGGGTCCAGTACAAAATTCACGAAAAATGTGTCCCAGTACAACACGGAATTCTTCGATGACAGCAATACGTCATAGCGCTGTCGTTCGACCAAACTAAGACTTGACTGACGCTCGAATAGTGGTCTTGGGTCCAGTGCAAAATTCACGAAAAATGTGTCCCAGTACAACACGGAATTCTTCGATGACAGCAATACGTCATAGCGCTGTCGTTCGACCAAACTAAGACTTGACTGACGCTCGAATAGTGGTCTTGGGTCCAGTGCAAAATTCACGAAAAATGTGTCCCAGTACAACACGGCATTTTTCGATGACAGCCATACGTCATAGCGCTGTCGTTCGACCAAACTAAGACTGGCTGACGCTCGAATAGTGGTCTTGGGTCCAGTGCAAAATTCACGAAAAATGTGTCCCAGTACAACACGGCATTTTCCGATGACCGCCATACGTCATAGCGCTGTCGTTCGACCAAACTAAGACTGGCTGACGCTCGAATAGTGGTCTTGGGTCCAGTGCAAAATTCACGAAAAATGTGTCCCAGTACAACACGGCATTTTTCGATGACAGCCATACGTCATAGCGCTGTCGTTCGACCAAACTGAGACTTGACTGACGCTCGAATAGTGGTCTTGGGTCCAGTGCAAAATTCACGAAAAATGTGTCCCAGTACAACACGGCATTTTCCGATGACCGCCATACGTCATAGCGCTGTCGTTCGACCAAACTAAGACTGGCTGACGCTCGAATAGTGGTCTTGGGTCCAGTACAAAATTCACGAAAAATGTGTCCCAGTACAACACGGCATTTTCCGATGACAGCCATACGTCATAGCGCTGTCGTTCGACCAAACTAAGACTGGCTGACGCTCGATTAGTGATCTTTTTCGCAAATTAGTGGTCTTTTGGTTCGGGCGTTGCTAACCTTCCAGAAGTCCATGGTGTTGGTAAGTCAATGCTATTGGGTCATTCTTTAGGTGTTTGTTCCAAATCATTTTCGTGGTCACTATATTGTCGAAGTGGCTAAAGATTTTAATGACGTCTTCGGTTATTTGGTATAGGTATGGGACCGCTACCAAATAACTCAGAGATGCCACCAAAATCTACGCCCAATTCATTCAAAAAAAAAAATGTTGAAACGCTTGAATTCGGACCCTCTTATAACATTTAGTATGGATGATGCCATTATCACTTGTTAGTTTTTATTATTTTAGGCTGTTTTAGTATCAGCTTGTACAAATAGAAGTTAAAAAAAATTAAAAATGTATTTGAAAACACAGAAGTTTACAAAAATGCGAAATTTATGTTAATTTTACTCAAATTACCTAAAGACAAATCGTTGTCTGTTAACATGTTTCCGTATTCTAATTAATGACTTTATTTAATTAGGCATTGTGTCTTATATATTACTTTAGCCTTGTTAAATAAGATATTCATTACACAGTATAACAAGGTAAAGAGACATACAGTCAGCAGCAGAAGAAGCTAAGCAACCGAAATGGTCACAATGATCTATGTACGGCTCTATTGTTATAGACACAAGAGCTTGTGTAGATCTTTGTGACCACTTCGGTTGCTAATCTACTTCTGCTGCTGACTTGTAGGTACATTCCATACATGTGCAGGTAATTCGCGTTTTTTATCTCAACAAATTTCGACCCAAATACAATAAATTTGACAGAAAGTGATGCCTTCTTGATAAATATGCTTAAGTATACATTAAGTGAAATTGCATGATTAATTGTGAACAGATCGAAATTTGTTGCCATACGTGGCGCTAGGGAATGAGAATTTTTGTAAATTACCAGAGTACCAAATTAGTAAAATCCTTGTTACTTTATAAGCCTTTCTAATCTATGCTTAAAAAAAGCATACAACAGACAATACTACCATGCCTTAAAAGTTGCAAAAAAAAAATCACTTACCTTCATAGCTTGGCAGTTTACCGGGTTCTCTGTATCCAGCATCAGCATACCCTGACGAGCTCCCATGGCCAGGCTTTTCTCCATAGTCTGGTTTGTCTTCATACCCAGGGGATTCATACCCTGGCCTCTCCACATAGCTTGGTTTGTCACCATACCCAGGGGAGTCATACTCCGGCTTCCCCCCATATCCTGGTTTTTCCCCATACCCGGGGGAGTTACCATACCCGTAGTCTGGTTTTTCCCCATAATCTGGTTTACCACCGTAACCAGGCCTTCCGTAGTCCCCAACCGTCACGGGTCTGGACGTCACCACGTCACCATTCGGTCTGACAACGTAACTAGGTACATCGCCAGGTTTCTCCAATTCGTATTCGTACACTGGTCTAACATCTGGTCTGTAATTAGAATCGTTATCCGGCTTAATATAGTCGGGTTTTTGGTTACCGCCATAATTATCCGTATTATCATTATAAACTTGGCTGGTGGTTGGTTTTTGGTAACCACCTTGAGGTTTAGGATCTTGGTAATTCTGTGTTCCACCGTAAGATGGTTTTTCTTGGCTACTACCATAAGGTTTGTTTTGATTAGTGTCGTAAGATGGCTTATTATCTAGACCATAAGAAGGACGGTTGCTGCCATAATTTTGGTTCCCGTATTGGTTACTGCTATAATCACTTTGTCCATACGAACCTTGATTACCATCGTACGAAGGCTTATAACCTTGTGGTTTGTGGTTTCCATATCCACTTGAATGAGACCCGTAAGATTGTTCCGAATTCTGGCTTCCACCATAACTTTGACTGTAACCAGGTTTTTGTGGTCTATCGTCTTCACTGGGTCTGTTATAATTCTGACCATACAACCCGCTTAGATCATGTGTTCCATAATATAAATGACTATTATGTATGGGACCATAAGAACTGGAATAGCTACCGGAATTGAAACTTCCTGAACCATACCCATAATTTTGACCATAACCTTGATTAGAATAACTAGGTTTGTCATTTATTGGTTTTGGCCTGTATGGTCTCGGTGGGTCATAAATTTCTAAATAAATTGAATTATCTTGATTCTGACCATAACCACTTGCGTATTGGCTAGTGTAACTGTAGCTGGGTTTGTCCGGCCTGGGCGGATAGTAGTCGTGTGGTCTACTTGGTCTATAAGGCCTATCAGGAGGGCCTATAGGTCCAACGGGCCCAGAATTATAAGGGTCAGGTTTGGGTTTATTGCTTGGCTTATTTGGATAATCTTGTGCCGGTTTATTCCCATACCCATTATCATTAATTTCAGGGTATGGGTCTGGCTTATTCGGAGCGTACGGATCAGGTCTATCATGTTCATAATCAGGCTTGTTTGGCTTATATGGTTCCGATGGCTTATTATAATCATCATCTTGAGGTTTTGGTGGTGGCGGTTTTTTATTTGGTCGTACGATGTAGTGATAGTCAGGTTCCTCTGGTTTATAAGGTGGTCTTTCAGGTCTAGGTTTTGGGCCATATATGTCTTGAATGTCATCATGTGGTGATGGTGGGTAGTGTGGGTCTGGTCTCCACATGCCAGGATCTGGTCTCGGTGGTCTACCATACTGGTCTTGGAACTGAAGCACATCGTATGGGTCTGGTTTGGTGTGAGTTTGGTTGTAAGGTCTGTTGGGATATCCAGGCCTGTATGGTTCATCATGAGGTGGTCTCTGAGGTCTATATGGGTCCGGCATATTAGGCCTATACGGGTCTTCAGGTCTCAACGGTCTTTCAGGTCGATATGGATCATCTGGTCTTTCTCCGTATGGACCATCTGGTCTCATTGGCCTTTCGGGTCTGTAAGGATCATCTGGTCTAGGCCTATCAGGCCCGTACGGGTCGTTGGGTCTTAAAGGTCTCACTGGTGCATAATCCTGTGGTCTTTCGGGTCTATATGGGTCATGTGGCCTCATGGGTCTTTCTGGCCTATAGGGGTCATCCGGCCTTAAAGGCCTATATGGCCTATAAGGGTCTGGCCTAAAAGGCTTATCAGGTCGATACGGTATTTCTGGAGGCATATGCGCACCGTAACTAGGTGGCCTGTCGAAATCTGGCTTAGAATTGTCGTAGACGTCAGGCCTATCTGTGTCTATGTGGTTATTATAAGGCCTTGGGGGGTAAGGCCTTAGAAAATCTGGCCTAGTTTCGAAAGGTCTTAGATCTGTAAGATAGTCATCTGAAAGAGGGTTTTTTGGCTCGTCCTCTTCAGGCCTAAAGACTGGTCTATGCAAGGGGGGGTTTTCCTCGTCAAACTGTGGTTCCAGGGGGGAGGGGGGAGACTGCTCGCATTGGATGCGGCGGATGTAGATGTCGTAATCTGGGTGTCTGCGGATCAGGTTCTGGTCCCGAAGCTCTTTCTCACCCAGGGTGCTGAGGTTGCATGTGGCGTTGCCTTTGGCCCCAACTCTGTAAAAAGAAAAGTCAACAGACTGGACTAAGCCACCTAGCTGGTCTATTTGTGATCCTACGGTTAGGTAGATATTAAAAAAACTGTCAGTCTCGTTCCATTGTTAAACTTTGTCAAAATGCAGGATATCGGTCCAACGACAGGCTTTTGAAATCCAAAGCAGTGCAATTTTTAATGATGACGAAGTAAGTAACATCATCATCATCACCAGCCTTTTCACGTCCCACTGCTGGGCACAGGCTTCCTCTCAGAATGAGAGGGCTTGGGCGATAGTTCCCACGCGGGCCCAGTGCGGATGGGGAACTTCACACACATCATTGAATTGCTTCGCAGGAGTGTGCAGGTTTCCTCACGATGTTTTCCTTCACCGAAAAGCTCATGATAAATTACAAATGTAATTTCGCACATAAATTCCGAAAAACTCAGAGGTGCGAGCCGGGATTTGAACCCCGACACTCTGCTTCAGAGGCGATAGGTCCAACCACTAGGCTATCACGAGCTACAGTAAGTAACAATCATAAAATTATTATTAAAAATACATTATTGACATACATGTAATATATTTGTGGGATATATGGATCACTCTCAGCGACATCTACCTTTCTATTAGCACTTTACAAGAAACAGTACTTGCCAGCGCCATCTCTCGCTAAACTTAAGAACCACTTACCCGTAATCGTAGGTCTGGCACTGCTTGTCTTGCTTGCAGAGCAGTTCGCACTCTCGCGTCGTTAGTTCAGTAATATTCCGGTAGATGGCGTCAAGGAAGAGTTGTTCGCCGATCGATATGCGTTCGAAGCAGTCTGTTGAGTAAAAATCGAAGATTACTAATTGTGATTGCTAACCTAACCAACTTAGAAAAGTTGAAAAACCGCCGACATTTTCGTTTCGAAGTGCAATATCTCAAAAAACGGCTGAAGAGTCTTTCTCATTTAGTACAGTCATCAGCAAAATTAGCTAAGCAACCGACGCGCTCACAATGATCCAAGTACGGCTCTATTGTTATAGACATAAGAGCTTGTGCAAATCATTGTGACCACTTCGGCTGCCTAGCTACTTCTGCTGCTGACTGTACGCTAAATTCAGCTATGTCTAAAGCGGGCTCTAAAGTTCTAAACTAACTTTAGGTTAAAAACCTGCGTTGTCAGACACAGCTTCAGACAGATATACAGATACACCCATACACAGGTCAAACCTACACCCCTTTTTTTGTGTTGAGGGTTAAAAAAAGACATGGACCCTCTGGACACCACATCTTCTATAATTTACTTGGAAAGTCATTACGAAAAAAGCCGCGGTGAGCGGGCCGGGGGAATGCGTCGTGATTGGTTCATAGCTTGTCATCTCATTTAGTCATTTAGCAATTTATTCATTGCTTTCATGGGTACATTGGATCTTATAAACTAATACATTACTTTCCCAAACATGAAACCCTGTAGTAGGGAGTCTCGCTTGTTATCTGGTCGAAAGTGAGCCGCGATTGGAGGCTAGACAGATTTATAGGTGCAAATGAGCATATGCGTTTCGGAAACGATCGCCCTGACATTTGGTGTCCATGTGATGGTTGGTTCGTGAACACAGCTCCCCGCGGCATGGTCCCGAAGATGCTGGCAGCATTTCCTCGCTGTATCGCGATGCTGATACGTTGAGCGAGGAAGCTGCCAGCCCTTCGGTCCCCGGTGGTATCCTTGAGTCTTTTTAAAGTCGTTGTTTACATTATAAAATAATGGATGCCTTTAAAAATTGACGAACCGGAAATAATTTATTACAATGTCAATAAAAAAAAAACTATGTTTATCATACTTAAACATCGAAATAAGATAATCGGGATCCGCCAAATGATTTGTTAACAAGACAACAATAATGCTATTAAGATAATTGGGCAAGGTCGCGCACTGGAGTTAACTTGATTAGTACCTTTTTTTATACAACAAGGAAGGCAAACGAGCACTTGGGTCAGCTGATGGTAAGTTTGTGATCACCACTGCCCATAGACTGCCCACGAGACCCTGCGGGGGGTTTGCAGATGCGGTGCCAACCTAGAGAGCTAAGATGAAATGCCTCTTGTGCCCGTAATTACACCGGCTGTCTTACTCTCCACACCGGAACACAACAGTTCAAGCACTGCTACTTAGCGGAAGGATTAGCGAGTAAGATCTACTTATACCTACTTTTTAAGCGCGCGGTTGTTGTGCGGAAATCGCAGCGTTAGACGCATGCGATCAACATTTGCCTTGTTTGCTCAATGCTGCGTTCACCGCGTAAAACAGTGTTCGGTAATTAGATTAGGTATATATACAACGTGTTACAAAATATCCCGTAAAAAATGTAAGGTTAGGGTTGGCATATTGTATGAAAAAAAATTTTTTTTTTGTTTCATATACAGTGATTCAAATATTGTAAATGGACTCTTTATAAGGCTTTACGGGTATTTTTGTAACATCTTCAACGTTTGTCGGCGATTCAAGGAACTCCGATTTTTTTTCTAACCTTCAATTGAAGTTCCAAGCTGCGTATCTATGGTTAGAGTCTGCACCGCCGCGACAAACACCACCGGCCACCAAAACAGTACGTTTAACATCGTAACCAACAATATCATAGCACTTTATTACTCCATTTTACTCATTAAAAAAAATACAAACTCGACAGTCAAACCATCGACTCGAACAGCTTGAAAACTTTTTAAATTGCCGCCATTCCTACTGTCAAACGCTCGCTAAATACGTCTCCTGTCAAAACTTTTGAAATCGGAAACTTTCACGCCACACTTGCAATAAAAAGTTAAGTTATCGCAAACACAATCCACGAAATTACTGGCTGGCAAGAAGTTTTAGAAAAAAAAAACTAAACTTTTTTCGAAACCGCAAATTGTTTTTTTTTTAATTTTTCAAGACCACGGCCCGGACGCGTCAGGTTGTATGTGACTTGGCAGATGGTATGGCAAGGCGTGGTTGTCACGGTCGGATGCCGTGCGAACCTTCGCAATAGCAAGTCCGAGACAAAGGGGCCCGCAGGATATGTTAAGAAATAACTAATTGGACATTACAGGGGATTAGCTGAGCTTAATAAAAGATGGTGTTTAACAAGGTTCTGATAACCGGCATGCACTGTGTCTTTGATTTTATAAAGCGCAAATGATGAGATTTGTTTACTAAACCATCGTCATTTCTAATTTCTTAGTGCGGATTAAAGACTGCAAACTATTATTTAGTGCTTTGAAATTGTAATGGTTGCTTTTTATAAGGTTTTTGACTTAAAACTTATAAAAAATCAAAGCCATTTTACAAGCTTCGGCAGGAACAGGAATTGCCTGACTCGTATCATAACTCTCTCTAACCCGCTCGTCCGGCAACCCCTTTCTTCCCAGCCTCTGCAGTAATGTCCTATTTCGTAACAGCTACGGAACCCTATCGTGAGCGTGTCGACACGCTCTTGGCCGGTTTTTTGTCATTTCACTTTAATCCGAATTTTCGCTAATTAATAAGTATACATGTTTTGTTTTATAATACCATACATTTTACAACGTCAATCAAATGCTAGAAACGAAATTGCTAACAGACTTACACCTTTACGATGATGATGTTAGAGTTGCAAATTTGGTAGGTTTTGTGTTTCCGGTTGAATCGTATCCATTGTAATTATGAGTTACTGACCATAGAAGCAACATACTCGTTTTTTGGCGATAACCACTGTAACTGTGAAGTGTTAAAAATGTTGCAAAGTGCCCAATTATTGACAGGTTAGCGAACTCGTAGTCTCGTATCACAAATTATAAACCAACCTAACCAACTTAGAAAAGTTGAAAAACCCCGACATTGTCATTACAAACTTCAATATTTCAAAAACTTAGCTAAGAACCATCTCGATTAAACTAGCTTTCGATTGAAAAAACCGCATTGAAATCGGTAGACCCGTTTGGGAGCTATGATGCCACAGACAGATACACAGATATACAGACACACAGATACACAGATACACATGTCAAACTTATAACACCCCTCTTTTTCGTCGGGGGTTAGAAATATGTATATTCCATACAGTATTATGACTAGCGAACCTAAATATATCGATTTTAAAACAACAGTAGAAATAATTGTCGTGGAAATTCAATTTAAAAATGTGCTTTTTAACTTGTACGTACTTTATAAAACGTCAAAAACGCTCCGAGCCATGATCGTGACGTCATAGAATTTGTAAACAACGGAAAACTAATAAAATTCTAATATATATATAAAATATAATTCAAATTTCACATAGAAAGGTGATGTGACATGGATGTGACACAGATAATCTATCAGTGGAAGCATTCCTGTCACTTTAAAATGACCCCACGAAAACTATACCGCGGTGGGTGGGGCTTGCAAACTGTACCGGCGCGCCGATCAGTTAGGTTGCGCGAGTCCGCAATGGCGGACG
Organism: Clepsis dumicolana; assembly: GCA_963691665.1. Taxonomy (NCBI): domain Eukaryota; kingdom Metazoa; phylum Arthropoda; class Insecta; order Lepidoptera; family Tortricidae; genus Clepsis; species Clepsis dumicolana. The sequence continues at coordinate 3,292,157 of OY829531.1, read as the reverse complement.
CTGTTTTGACAGTTTATTTTAATCATCAAAAATAAGATTTATGTTTATAATGCCTTCATGTGGGGTGAAGTTGTGCAAAAATCACACGGATCACTGTCCCAAGGCACCCAAGGGTAGTGGGATAACTTTTCACATGTAAGTACACCATTACCTGAAAATTCAAAATCTTCTTGCTTACCACAGGGATGTCATTATGCATAATGTAGCAGCTCATTTTACTAATTATTAATTGCCTGTTGGACTATTATATTTATTAAGATACAGATTTGGATTTCAGGCGAATTCAAGCGAGTGGAAATTCGGAACGTTGTCCAAACCCAGGCTCGCAGGAAACTAAGTAATTCAAATGCCCGCCAACGCGTTAATTAGCCAGCCAGCCAATAGCGCGACGCGGCGATGGTCGGCCACACTGTTTCCACCTCCAAAAAGTAGTGGACTTAAAAAATTTAGCCCAAATGGAAAATATATTGCCAGCCTTGTTTTATAGCGTTGTGGGCCTGAGGCGAGGGTTGACTACCTATGTTATCATATTTAACCATATTCAAAATGTATACTGTTAGCTTTCTTAAAATTAATAGGATAATTGTATAACAGTTTATATTCAATTGAATGTAAGTACTCATTTGTTACTAATAAATAAATGCGATGTGTTGTCTTCGCTTCGTGCTGCACGCCATATTTGAATGCAGAAAGAGAGGGGGAGGCAGAGAGGGAGACTGTGGCGGGAAAACGAAGAGGAGCGAGAGAGAAGGAAGCCGGCATGGTTTTTTGGAGGGAAACGTTATATAGAAGCTTAAGGATTTTTCAGGGTGATAAAAACTTGTAATGCAATATTAGAAGGACGACAAATAAACAAATTATAATAGCAATACATGGTTTTATTGGATTTACGTAAGTAAAAGTAAAATCTTACAATGCTCTAAATTTGCTAAATATAATATATTATAATTATTAAAATAGTGTAACAATATTTTTTTATGACTGGTCCCCTCATGCATAACGTTGTCCACATCCACATCCACATCTGACAGACATTGACATCGCAGCAGACGCGCGAACCAATAATGGCCGTAATCTGTCATGCCGAGAACCAATCACATTGGGCCAGTGCGCATTGCCGGACGCTGACAAACGCTACTGGCCTTTCTGGTCAAATCTTTGGGTATTTATAAAATGGCGTAACTAGCAAAGCACATCCTAACAGCAACTTAGATCGGTGCGTATTAACGTAATTTTTGAATGCATGGATAGTTTAGTGTATGGTTACTTTGCTGCTGTGTGTGTACTTCATCTTTGTGCGAGTTTTGGCTCTGCTAGTGAACGATACGTTGTATGGAAAGACTGCTTCCATGTTTTATATGCGTTCACTGTAATCCATAGAAAATCATGGCCGGCAGCATTTTCGTCCGTTCATGAGAAGTTCGTTTTAAAGTTATGTTTTTATAGTGTTTTAGGTCCCAAAAAATACCTAAGCAATAATTTTTTACCGGCTTAAAAGAACAACAATCAATAATTTAAGGGACTTTTCAAAAAAATGTATAATAGCCTATTAAATATGCCTTTAGCGAGCTAAATTATGCTGAGGGGGGCCCATTTCACGTCGTTCGGTGCAATCATGTATTGTTAAATTAATAAGATTAAAATGTTTCTATAAACTAGCTTTCGATTAAAAAAACCGCATTGAAATCCGTCCACCCGTTTGAGAGCAATGGTGCCACAGACAGATATACAGGTACACAGACACACAGATACACATGTCAAACTTATAACACCCCTCTTTTTGTCGGGGGTTAAATAAAAATACGGTTTTTTTTCTTTGGTTTCTAATGATAGAGTGGAGTTTCTTTGTGTTACTTATCTGTGGTTACGTATTGTAAGAACGATTGTACTTCATCATCATCATTTATTTAGCAAACATGTACATTAGTCTTAGAACTAATTATACATGGACCCTGGATACTTAACTTGTTTTAGAAAAAAATACTTTGTGCCAAGTTTCTTGCGGCGCATTCTTCTTGGCAATCATGCCCCCCGACTACGAAGTGCAAAATTCGAACTTCGCATCGTGCCGTCCCTCTCAAGCTAATATTATTTAACACGAGAGTGAGCGGGACGATACGATACGAACTTCGATTTTCGAATTTGGTAGTATGGGGGATGGTCTTTCCGAAAGCGCTGGTAGACTCAAAAAAATGACGTGTAAAAGAGCATTCAACTGCGTAATTGCTGGATAAAATTTTAAATTTCGTATTTTTGAATCATGTTCTGTTGTATTTTATTCTTTCAAATGTATGTAGGTACCTACTGTTTTATTTCTCTGGTGTCGAATGTGAATAAAAGTCTCTCTCTCTCTCTCTCTCTCTAAAAGTCCCACCTCCGCAGCATCAGCGGGCAAACCGTCATATCTCCAAATTATCAAGTTTCGCCGAAGTTTATGGACCCCTGTTTTTATTGGCCGATTACTATCAGAAGATTACCGTACCAGTAAAATACCTAAAGTCGTTTGTAGAGTTTTGGTTCTGAGGTGTGAAGCGGAGCGGTACATTTATATGTAGTAGGCGAGTCACACGTCACACTGTTTGAATAACGATCGGTGCTTTATCAACAGAAACAAAAAAGTGGTGGAAGATACATCTAACATGAAACAGCCTGACATGTTTCGGACTAATCCGTAGTTTTTCCTCTAGGAGCACACGCCACGCCGGTGGCGAGATGTAAACTGCGCGCCGCGGCTCTGCTCGCGCGGCTGCTTGGCGCAGCTGACGGCGGCTCACAAGAAAGGAAGGACTACGGATTAGTCCGAAACATGTCAAGCTATACTCGACTGACATACGTGAGTGATCCGTTTATTTCACTATGATAAATCTAAATAAGATTTCGATTCATTTCTTTCGTGGGAGAAAACTACATTAGATAGATCACTTTCCAGACAATTCTTATGCCTGGGGGTCGATTTTTGAATCTTACCCTGTGACTAAATTCACGGATTTCTAAAAAGTTCGTATTTTTGAATCTCACCGGTGACTATAATGCTCATGCCTATGATATCAAATACGAATGTAAACCACTCAGTGATATGTCACTGCTGCAGTGACATTAGGTACGTACATACCGCAGATACAAAATACCCTTTCAGTTTTTGGTTTTCACCAGAAAAAAAGAATCCCATTAAGAAGCCCTAAATAAAGTATGCAACTTTCGTAAACTCCAATTCTGTTTCACGATATTTTTAATTTTTGAATCACATTAATTAGGTATTTTATTAAAATCTAAACGTTTAGTGTTTTCTAATTAAGATAAACCATGCATGACAACTACAAAGCGATATACCTACTGCCCATTGTTTCTCGTGATTACTTTGTAAATGTTTTCGTATTTTTAACATGAAACTACCGTGAGACTCAATCATAGCGAAATAAACGGATTATCTATAAAGCTATACCTATAAAACAGTACCGTGACTGACTGTCTGACAGACAACGCACAGCCTAATTAAACCACTGGACCTAGAGACTTGAAATTTGCGAAACATACACCTTGAGTATCCCAGAGGTGCACTTAAGAAGGGATTTTTCGAATTTCCCGCGGGATAAGGAATTAGCCCCATTTTGAAATATTTCACGGGATCAAAGCCGCGGGCGCGGGGCATTTTCATGTAGGTAGGTAATTTTTAACCCCCGACGACAAAGATGGGTGTTATAAGTTTGACCTGTGTATCTGTGTATCTGTCTGTGGCATCATAGCTCCCAAATAGATGTAGCGATTCCGATGCGGTTTTTTTTAATCGATAGCCACCTAGTTAATCGAGATGGTTCTTAGCTAAGTTTCAATAAAATTGTTTTTTTTTTATACAAAGAGGAAGGCAAGCGAGCAAGTGGGTCACCTGATGGTAAGTGATCACCACTGCCCATAGACACCCGCAACTCCGGAGGGTTTGCAGATGCGTTGCCAACCTAGAAGGCTAAGATGAAATGCCTCTTGTGCCCGTAATTACACCGGCTGTCTTACTCTCCACATCGGAACACAACAGTGCAAGCACTGCTGCTTAACGGCAGGATTAAAGAGTAAGATGGTGGTAGCAATCCGGACGGACCTCGCACAAGGTCCTACCACCCGCTAAAACCTTAACCCGGTTAACCCGTTTTTAAAATATTGAACTTTGAAATGATAATGTCGGGGGTTTTTCAACTTTTTTAAGTTGGTTAGGTTATCGGTGGGTATAATATAAGAGGGGGGCCCGGTGTTATAAAGTTTATAAGGTGGAATGGAATTCAGGGGGTTCGGACCTTCACCTTTAGCTTAAAATTTTACTTGTGTCAGTTGCAAATTTACAGATTATCTTTGACATGTAGTGTACCCATAACACAAGCTCTGCTTAATTTGGGAACAAGTCAATTGTCCCACGATATTAATTGTCTACCTGAAACGGTATCAACTGTAAATTAACCTGTAAAATTGAGATCTAGACTAGCAGAAATGGCGAAATTGGGCACTCTCCCACGTTTGGGCGTTGGAAAGGAATCGCGGAATAGGTCATCGGCCCGAAGCGAAACAAAGAAGACGACGAAAGGTTAGTGTGGATCACATTGTCATTAAAATAAACATTATTTAAATGAAATGCAACACATTTTTGTGTAGGTTCATTACGAAAAATTTGGTAGTGTATTAGTTTCGTTTCCTATGTCTGTAGCTTTTGATGAGAGACTAGTTACCAATTCTTTCTTTTTTTCGACTTATAATTGTCATTAAAATATACATTATTGAAATGAAATGCATCAACCCGTTTTTGTGTAGGTTCATCACTAAAAATTAGGTAGGTTGTATGGGTTTCGTTTCCTGTGTCTGTAGCTTTTGATGAGAGACTAGTTACCAATTCTTTCTTTTTTTACGACTTTTATGAAAAAAAGCACAGTTAAATCTATGCTAACATTTTGGCTATTATAAAACGACAGAAATGTTGAGGAGACACCGTAGTTTCATATATCTGATTTTGAAAAATATGGTTTAACAATCAAGTGACCAGATACGAAATTAATAACATGAAATTTCGGCAATTTTCACTTGAACGCCCTTAAATAATAAAATAATTAATATTACGGGACAATTGACACCAATTGACCTAGTCCCAAACTAGGCAAAGCCTGTACTATGGGTACTAGATAACGGATCAACATACTTATATAGATAAATACCTAGAATAACATACATACAATACAATACATATAATAATAAACACAAATGCGCTTCTGAAGTTGTTCAGACCATTGGGGTATCGCCGTCCCGCTCCCGTATCCCCGTTACTCTGTGCGTCTCGCTTGACCTACAAGTGACTGTTCACTCCAAGCGCATTTAAATTTGGCACGAAATGTATTTAGTATGCTCAATTAGATTAGATAAGATTTATGTATTTCACAAGAACATATGGTTTACGTGGATGGTCTTACAATTACAATAAATACAATCAGTCCCTTAATTTGTTAAGCCATTCACACGCCATAGGCCATGCCATAGGGTATGTCCACACTAAGTTTTCTAACAATAAAAACAAAGAGCAGTAATTACCACTTTATCGCACCATCTGCAGACTCGCCAAATTTATTATTAATTCAATAATACGAGAAAACAGAAGTTAGGGTTGGGAACGATGGTTGTCGATAAGATATTTTTCTCTAGATTTCGCCATATCGATACTAACGTGTTCCGAGACTAACGTATTCTCTACCTAAGTATAGGTCGCGCGGCGAATTAAGATCGCTTGTCAAAAGTGGAAGGGGGATGCGCAGAAGTCAATTCTTAGGTCTATTTGGTTACGTAGAGAGGTGAGGGGAGGGTGCGCGCTGGCGCCGACACGTTATTGGTAGATCAAGTCGTTCTTCCCCTCCCCCGCTTCGTTCACGCGTCACGTGTCTCTTGAGTACTGTTGCGCACGGATTGTTTTACTGTATTAGTAGTAAGTACGTTATGATGTCGCAGTTAGTGAATAAAATGCCCAAACATAAAGTTTGAACATGGCAAGCCAGAAAAATGGTTTACGACGTGAATTGTTATGTTAAAAAGGAAACTACTTAATTTAAATCATGGGTAATTAAAAGCACGTAAAAAATGCTACCAAGATTCTGAATAAACATACTAGCAAAATAAGTCACAAGCAAAAACGAGTGTTATAATGTTAGGTGACTAAAGGTACAAAAAAATGCGAAATAAGAAAAATACATTTCAAAGAAATACACTCAGAGCTTAACAATTTTGTGCGCAATTGTACAGATGCGCGAAATTGCCCCCACCAGTTTCGCCGAGCGATCTTAATCCATCGCGCGGCCTATATGCGATCGAGTGCTCAGTATGTTATGTATGGCGTAGTGGTTAGCGACCCCGACTATGAAGCTTGAGGTCTCGGGTTCGAATCCCGATAGGGCAGATGTTTATATGATGAATACGAATGTTTGTTCTCGGGTCTTGAATGTTTAATATGCATATAAGAATGTATTTATCTACGTAAGTATGTTTATACTCATACTCATACTCATTTATTCGTAATAAGGTATCATCACATGTCAATACAAAATAAATTATTACGTCCATAGATTACAATTCGAATTAAGTTAATAAAATAAAAACTTAGTTATGTCATTGTCATTATGCTATTGTCATTATTCATCACTAATTATACCACCTAATAACTAGTGGGTTTTGGGCTTAAAGTTAAAGAGCTCGTCAAAGGTGTAGAACGTGTGCTCGAGCAGCCAACTCCTGAGTCTCCTCTTAAAAATATTTAAAGATGGGGCCGTAGTAACTGTCTCGGGTAACTGGTTGTATACTGCCGGGCCCATAACATGAGTCAGCTTGCCGGACTTAGCGAGACGTCGCCTGACTAGGCAGAGCCTGTGGGGGTTCCGCAGTGAGTGGATTGCTACATCCGCGCGCTTTCTATACTCGCACAGGTTACTATGCACATAAACAGCCACTTGGAATACGACAAGCGAGGGCAGTGTGAGTGTGCCCAATTCCTTAAAATGTGGTCTCGCGGACACATCCTGCTTCACCTGTACGATTGCTCGCACAGCCCTTTTTTGTGTTTATCCGTTGTCTAGTACCCATAGTACAGGCTTTGCCTAGTTTGGGACTAGGTCAATTAGTGTCAAATTGTCCCATGGTATTTATTTATTTATTACTTATTTATTATTATACGGGGTGCGTTTTATTGAACCGTCCAGAATTCAGCCTGGGGTAGAGTAAGTCTTAGTGAACGCTCCTGTTAAGTTTTATTTGGTAAAAAATATGCTGTGCGAGAATCCAAGTCGTCATCTCGCAAGTTTTTAGGGTTCCGTACCTCAAAAGGAAAAAACGGAACCCTATAGGATCATTTCGTTGTCCGTCTGTCTGTCTGTCAAGACCAGTTTTCTATGGAACGCGTGGAGGTAGCATGCTGAAATTAATATAAAATACTCAAGCCTGCGGTACCTTGAAGCTGTGAAAAAATCAACCTTCTAAGTCAACGCGATCAAAAGATACAGTCATTAAAAAGGTCGTTTCCATACAAAATCGCCGTACTTTGAAAATCTAAAGGGTACTTCCAGTTGTCCTAGAAACTTGAAATTTGGTATGAAGGTAGCTTTTTATAGCACAACCACCCAAAAAATTCTCAAAATCTAAATTTTTATGTCTGTCTGTTTATGTCACAGACCAATATACACTGTTTACCACTGCTAACGACAACTAGCGTCGAATAGGAGAACTTTGTGGATGACACGCGGGCTCGAGATCACGCTTGTTCGTCTACTCGCCACTAGATGGCAGTAAAACCCTAATCAAAATGTAGGAACAGGGCTTTGCTAATACTGGACAACTTAAAACACTGGGGAAAAGCAGGGAAATCTACGTACGGAACCCTCGTGCGCGAGTCCGACTCGCACTTGGCCGGTTTTTATCATCCTTGGTGCCTATAATCGTCCCACGATAACTCTGCATAAGATATTAATTGGCAACCCAGAAAAATCACGCTGTGGTAATACTTTTTTCATGTCACTCAGACATTTCTTTAATTAAAAACAATAATGATAGTAAGCAATCAAAAGTTGGTGTTTTCTTTTAAATACGGCTCTGTCCATTGGAGGACAATTTTGCCAGTATTTGGTAGGTTTTGCCGTTGTACGGTAAAAACATCTAGAAAACGAAATATGAGAGGTATTTTATGGTGGATGGTGAATGAACGATGGCCTGTTTAATGTTTAATCTAATCAAAATTTCAAACGTGTTGTTTGACTATAAATCAGTGTTGCCATAAACAAACTTCAGATTTCTACTGTTGTCAGTTCGTTGCAGAGTTATCGTGAGACGACTATGTCAGTGATGGCCCGAGCACGAATATTCGAATCTTACGTTGTCAAGAAAATTTGTTTGACTGTGATCTTACGTTCTATCGATATCGTCGCCCTCCCTTGGCTGGCTATAAGGCCGCGTCCACACTGACCCGTAAACTTTGCCCGGCGTCTCACACATTGTTGCTGGTCGCTGATGCACGAGGTCAATGACATCACACTTGTGTGTGCTGGGTTCTAGAGTTCCGTAGTCTTATAATTTTCTAAACCCACAAATTACTGTTTATGGGTGGTAGGACCTTTGTGCGAGGTCCTACCGGATCGCTACCACCATCTTACTCGGTAACTCTACCGCTAAGCAGCAGTGCTTGCACTGTTGTGTTCCTGTGTGGAGAGTAAGACAGCCGGTGTCATTACGGGCACAAGAGGCATTTCATCTTAGCTCTAACCCTCCGAGGTTGTGGGTCTATGTTCAGCGGTGATTGATCAGTGATCACTTACCATCAGGTGACCCGCTTGCTCGTTTGCCTCCCTTGTCGTATACAAAAAATCAGGAAACTAGCCTGATCCTACAAGGAGGGCCTCATATAAAACACAACTCACATTACCATCATTTATTATCTTATTAATTACAAACTACTTCTTGCTACTCTTGTCGGTCTTCTCTCTCTTTCTCTTGTTGAGGGGATTGCGGGGGTCGTAAATGTCGAACCAATCGTCCCCCTTGGTAGACGCGTCTCGCGCTAGGAGGGGGCCTTTCTCTTCAAAACGGAGAGTGTGGCCTAGCCTAAAAAACAACAGAATACAAATATTCTTTATTAAACACCACAAAACAGTACAAGGCATAAAGCAGACAGACGGGACTCGGGAGGCGCCTTTGGCTTATCTATGCACTACAATGTTTCCGCCACTTTTTGAGGGGGACGAGGAACACACGTACTGCACACGTCTGCGCTCATGTCGAAATTTATTACGTTCCTACAAACTCATACTAAAGCAAAACTGGCACACAAATGCTAAAAACACGCACACAATCAACAGACCCTGATAATTTTGATCAGACTTAATGTTAGAGTTTTGGCAGAGGGGAAATAGCGCGATAACATCTCCATTCCTTTCCTGATCTAAGGTGCAAGGAGATAAGATATAACCTTTTACTTATAAACTAACCTAACCAACTTAGAAAAGTTTAAAAATCCCCGACATTGTCATTTCAAAAACCGATTTTAATTAAACTTAGCCAAGAACCATCTCGATTAAACTAGCTTTCGATTTTAAAAAAAACGCATCGAAATTGGTCCATCCGTTTGGGAGCTATGATGCCATAGACAGATATACAGACAGACACAGGTCTTATAACACCCCTCTTTTTCGTCGGGGATTAATAAAACAGGTAAGGTAGACAATAGGCGGTCTTAACGCTTAAAAGAGATCTCTACAATGTTTCTATATTTTAAATAACTAAATAAACTAGTGGCTCTGAGCTGTCCACTTCGCGAGCTAACTTTGGAACACTTTCCCTATTATTCATAAACCAATTTTTAACTAAAATGCCGTTAAAGTTCGTTTGTCCTTTTTTGTCAAATTGACATTTACGTTAGTAAGAAGAAGACAAAACCTATTTTAACTAATGGAAGCGATTAATGACGTTTATGAATAATCGCGTTTGTTTTTAATTAAAAAAGAAATCGACATCAAAATCCTATATAGAGCTTGATCACAAAATTCTGAACATTTTCCGTTTTCGTTTTCTTAAAAAAATGTTTGACTGCTCGGATGGTGCAGTTGGTGGCGCGACGCCACGGTACGGTGTAGGTCCTGGGTTCGAATCCCTGTTCGAGAATTTATTTAATATATATATCATGGCACAAATTGACACCAATTGACCTAGTCCCAAACTAGGCAAAGCCTGTACTATGGGTACTAGACAACGGATAAACATACTTATATAGATAAATACATACTTAAATACATATTAAACACCTAAGACCCGAAAGCAAACACTCGTATTCATCATACAAACATCTGCCCCCACCGGGGATCGAACCCGGGACCTCAAGCTTCATAGTCAGGGTCTCTAACCACTAGGCTATCCGGTCGTCTGTCTTTCTGGTCTTTCTGAATTTTTTCATTTCAGTTTGAAATTTGAGAAAACAGTTTGTCTACTATTCAAGGGACTCCGCTTAAGAGGATATGTCATCTTCTCTTCTGTACGTATAAAACAATACCGTGACTGATTGACTGACTGACAGACAACGCACAGCCTAAACCACTGGACCTAGAGACTTGAAATTTGGCAAACATATACCTTGAGTATCCCAGAGGTGCACTAAGAAGGGATTTTTCGAAATTCCAACAGGATAGGGAGCTAGCTCATTTTGAAATATTTCACGCGGCCAAAGCGAGCAAAGCTAGTGTCACCATACTTACCAGTCGTCAGTGTTGAGGTCATCGTCCTCCCCCTCCCCCTCCCCCTCCATGGTCGCCCCCTCCCCCCCCTGTGACGACTCAGGAGCTTGTGCCTTTTCTTTTATAGCGTGCAATTTGTTCTTAAACTTCGCCAAAAGCTCTAGAGTGAAGCTTTCCCTGCAACAAATAATTATATACATCACCAGACTGTTCACGTCCCACTGCTGGGCACAGGCTTCCTGCATGAGAGGGCTTGGGCTTTAGATCATTTTTAGGGTTCCGTACCTCAAAAGGAAAAAACGGTACCCTTATAGGATCACTTTGTTGTCCGTCTGTCTGTCAAGACCCTTTTTCTCTGGAACGCGTAGAGGTAGCATGCTGAAATTAATATCAAATACTCTAGTCTGCGGTCTCTTGAAGCTGTGAAAAAATCAACCCTCTAAGTCAACGCAATCAAAAGATACAGTAATTGAAAAGGTCATTTTCATACAAATTGCCGATTTCCAAAAACCTAAAGGGTACTTCCAGATGTCCTAGAAACTTGAAATTTGGTATGTTGGTAGCTCTTATAGCACAACCACTCCGAAAAGTCTCAAAATCTTAAATTTTTAGGTCTGTTTGTAGATTTCGAGGACCAATATAAGTTGACCCCACACTGCGTACATTTTGTTTAGGTGCAGAGCTCTGCTAACACTGGACTACTTAAAACACTGGGGAAAAGCGTTAAAATCTTTCTACGGAACCCTCGTGCGCGAGTCAGACTCGCACTTGGCCGGTTTTATTTTTATTGAACAAGCAAGCCGGTCACCTGATGGCAAGCCATCACCGCCACCCATGAGAACCAGCAACCAAGAGTCACTATTCCGTTGCCTTTAAGGAGGAAAAGGGATTGAGGAAAGGAGGGGGGGGGGGGGGGGGATCGGGCGTCCGGCATTCTCGCTGACCGAACGAAACGCAACAGGGGTGCTGTTGCTTCACGCCGATTTTCTGCGAGATGGTGGTACTTCCCCGGACGAGCTGGCCCATTCGTATGGCAGCAAATAGCTACAGTATGGCTCTCCCACTAAGCACTTAAATCTCACGCGGGCCCAATGCTGATTGGGAACTTCACACACACTATTAAATTGCAAACGATAAAACCAAGTGGACTGCCAATATCTATACAACGTCGCGTTCCATTAAGATAATAAGCCAGCTGCAGCTAGTTTCACTACAGAGAGGTCTCTGTACCATTCATTTCGTATGGCACTTAGACCTCTGCATAAAACTACTAAAGTAGTGACTCTCGTCGGGTCGCTGATTCTCATGGGTGGCGGTGATCGCTTACCGTCAGGTGACCCGCTTGCTCGTTTGCTTCCTTCTTTGAATATAAAAAAAAAATAACCTAACCAACTTAGAAAAGCTGAAAAATCCCAGACACTGTCATTTCAAAGTTCAATATTTCTTAAACGGGTGAACCGATTTCAATGAAACTTAGCTAAGCACCATCTCGAATAAACAAGCTTTCCAATTGGCAGTTCGTATTAGGAGAGAAGAAGCGAACCATTTCGTGCGAGCCAGTGACCCACCTAAACGTCATAGAAAACTACAAATTGAATTCCATAATACTTTATTCGTCTAACCTTTTCAACGCCAAGGACGCTTAAAAGCGTCATGAGCCGACGTGCCTACGACACCACCGACGCTTATAGGCGTCCGGCTGCACAGTGCAAATGCGACCTACGAACGTATGCTTAAGGTTTAAGTCCGCGTTGACGTTATGCCAACTTGGGGTGTGGATGACAACTTTTGTATGCGTCGTTGGCGTTGAAAAAGTTAATAAGTTATGATTAATATAAATGATATATATATCACTCATATTGTTTAATTTTATTTTAATAGATATTGCAGTGCTTCTACATATAGGGTAACGTGTGTTATTGTATACATATTACAAAAACAACTATTCAGAAACGAATTGTACATAGACATAACGAAAACGGGATATTGACCGCGATTACCTTATAGGTTTGATGAGCTCCCGATTTCGTTATCCCGTTTACATCCCGTTTTCGTTATGTCTAATGCAATTAACCGCGAATCATTTAAAACTGGAATTGTACATAATTGACATAATGATGCGCTAGTTTGTAGAGGTCCATATTCATGAGCTAAAATCAATTACTCTGTACTGTATATGTCTTCATGCAGTGCTCGCCACCTCCGCTTTGACACATGACATAATTAGGTGGATTTGTATGAAAGCGGGAGTGGACAGGCACTGCATGAAGGAATAAATGTGTCGGATAGACATAGGTATCTTGCACGCATGGTCGCGGAGTAGGCAGCAAAGTAATTTGGTTTGGTCCGTGAATATGGTGGTTTCATACAAAGATTAATAAAGTCAAAGGAATTGGAATCTGTATATACAACATGTTACAAAATCCTAACTAATATTATAAATGCGAAAGTAACTCTCTGTCTCTCTGTTTGTTACCTCTTCACGGGAAAACCGCTGCACTAATCTAGATGAAATTTGGTAAGAAGATAGTTTGAATAATTTATTGAATCAGGCGTTACTTTATGTCACTTTATGTTACGTCCATGTTTATGAACTAAAAACAATTACTTTGCTCACCCGCGACCACTAATGACAAATAGTTATATCTGTGCGGCAAATGTATGTTTCCATGCAACACCTCCGCCTCCACTGCTACACGAATCAAGGAAGGAAGAGGTGCTGCAGGTGTTTGCCACACAGATATAACTATTTGTCATTAGTGGTCGCGGGTGAGCAAAGTAATTGTTTTTAGTTCATAGATAGTTTGAATATCAAGGAATAACATAGGCTACTTTTTATTCGGGAAAATTATAGTTCCCGCGGGATAGCAACCGAAATCTAGGTGGAAGAAGTCGCGGGCAACAGCTAGTAACCCATAAAAATATAAGGATTTGCATATTTGAATATAAGGGTTTGCATATTGTATGATTTTTTTTATTTTTATTTATTTCATACAGTGATTCAATTATTGTAAATGAACTCTGCAAAATGGACTAATCCCCTTTCGGCTTTACAAGACGTACTATAATTTATGTTAAATATTCATAACAACACTGAATTAACTACGGTGAGACTCAATCCTAGTAAAATAAACGGATTACTCACGTACATAAGTCAATTTTAGCCCGACATGTTTCGGACTTATTCCCATTCCTTCCTCAGGGAGCGCACAACACAACTTTAACACACGAGTGATCCGTATCACTATCATTCATGGCGAGTTTTTTTATAGGACTAGAATGTCCTGCTCATTATGACCGAATAGCCTAGTGGTTAGAGACCCTGACTATGAAGCTTGAGGTCCCGGATTCAAATACCGTTTGGGGCAGATGTTTGTATGATAAATATGAATGTTTGTTCTCGGGTCTTGATGTTTAATATGTATATAAGTATATATTTATCTATATAAGTATGTTTATCCGTTGTCTAGTACCCATAGTACAGGCTTTGCCTAGTTTGGGACTAGGTCAATTGGTGTCAAATTGTCCCGTGATATATATTTATTTATTTATTTATTTATTTCTCAAATTTCAAACTGAAACGTAAATATACAGAAAGACCAGAAAAAAAATCGATCTGGGAGTCGAACTCAAGACCTTCACCATACCGTTGCGTTTCGCTACCAACTGCGCCATCCGAGCATTCATTGGTAGCAACGAAAAACTCCTATAAATTCACGTTTCAGTTTATTTCAAATTACTTAGCGAATAACTCGCTAACGCCATCTATATAACATATCAGTACGAGAATTCATAATTTTTACCTAATTTCATTCAAACACTCGTCCAAGTCATCAGAATCATTAATGACAGCCTCGTCCCAGGGCCCATAAATATTATCCTTGTACTTCTGCCATCTGACAAACATGACAGGGCAGTAAACTGTCAAAATGGCAACCAAAATGACAAAATAGCACAACAACGTCACCGACACAGAGTACAAGCACGCCACAGTTAAAAACAACACAAAAATACAAGAAACCAAAAACAATCTGGTTTTTAACAGCACCTTGAATAGCTGTGGACTTAGAACGAAGAAAATGACAGAAACTGTCAACAGAACGAACGCGTCGAACGGAGTTGACAGTCGTGACACTAGACAGACTGAGGCAAAGATGGCGGCGTTTATTGACAGTGAATTTGACACTAAAGCGACTGGTACGTCATAGTCAAAGAATATCAAATGTGTCAACATCATGATGACAGCCCAAGCGTATATAGTGTCAGTACTGACAGTATCTGTCAAAGTATGTAAAACCGGTGACACCAGGTAGCCAATGACAAGGTACACTAGCACAGTTTTCAAATTGCTAAAAATTGCGCTGCCTTCAGAAAATAAATACAATATATAGCTAGCTATAGTGACAGATACAGATATATAGATAACTCTGTTAGTGTGCACCCATTCGTTGTGCATGTACACGTATAACATAGCGTACAGCACACATAGGGATAGTCTTAAGACGACACGAAATGATCCTTCTACGGCTTGTCTTAGAGTCACTTTTTCAACGAACAGGTTTTTCCTTAAGTCCTCTAGGAACTTGGCGTCCGTGTAGTTGTCCGGGTAGTCCCGATTTTCATACAAATTCTTGACCCAAGGTTTTCTTTTGAACGGTTTCCTTGTGACTTTCGTACGTCTGCTTCTGAAAAGACGTACGAAAAAATTGTCTTCATTCTCCGTTTTGTCACACACAAACACTATTTTACACTGCTATAACTCAAAAACTGTATATCCGATCATGTTGAAAATGATTCTCGTTGAAAGTATTTATTAAGCGTTATCTTCGTAATTTTTTTTTATTTTTTGGACAAACGGTTTAGGAGATAAAAAGGGGGCACAATTTATGATACTTTCGGAGCGATTATTTCCGAAAACATCCAATTAATCAAAAAAAAATGCTCAGAAATCTTAAAGTGTTTTAAAGGAACTGTAGAAATATGTGCCACACGTTGTTTGATGAAAAAAAAAACAACTTTTCTGTTACATGTTACATGTATGGATTGCCCCTCTAGAAATATTTACTCTTTTAGAATTGCAAAGACGAATGTCGAATTCGGCCCAATGTTCGGTTTAAATGTGCCGAAGCTGTGAATTTCGAACAGGGGCCTGTTTCATATCGACTTGTAGCTTGTAATACAAACGGAAGCCTCTCTTCTACTCCGTGTATTAGAAAGAGAGTTCCGCTTATATTACAAGTTACTAGTCGTTATGAAACAGGCCCCAGGTCAGATCGTACTCGTTCCATCGCTTGTAATTTCCCGACCGCCGCTCGCGGTCACCACGCGGCCGAGTGTTGCCATTGCTACGGCAACTGACGTGATTTACGGAAATGTAATGGAATTATAGCGAAATCTACGCCATACGGCAGCAAATCTATTACTGTAGAAAAGTTACGGCAATTAGAAACGGTCGCATTTTGATAGATTTCATTTTAAACCAAATTTCTATTCACTTTTCCATTTTTAATTAAATTAATTTAAGTTCTGCAGATCGAAACCGAACCGAAATGTGAAACGAAAAAAAAACGAGCAGCCATTGTTCGAACGTTCGCGCGCCATTGCGGTGACCGCCATTTTGTTCGACGCCGCGCCGCGCGTCACCGCGTCAGTCAATTGTTGCCTGTCATTGCATCTACCTTGCGACTAAGGCAATAAAGTCTTTATTGCATTGGTGCTTACATTGATTTGTACTCTTGCACACACACACACACATACTCACACACGGACACATATACACACACATACACGTACACACACACACATAGGATAAGATGATGATTAAGATATTTGTTACTGCTTTATAAACCTAATGAAAACATGAATAGTCACAATAATTTTAAATTAGAATTAGAATGTAAATTTCGTCTGGTCTCCGCGTCACGGGCCTTGAGTCTAGTGTGGAGGCCGCAGAAGAATTTAAATTTTGTAAAGATCTTATGTTGAAATAAATACTTTTATTATTTATTTTTATTCGGTTTAGTTCGGCATTCGTCTGCGCGGACGAAGATTGCCGATGTAACTTATATTTGTGGTCCACCTGTAAGTATATTTACCTGGCAGCACCCTTCTTAGGCAATTTCTCTTTCATCTTCTTATATTTCTCCTGTTCCTCTATAAAGTTCTTGTACATCTCGTTGTCCTCCTCTAACTTCTTGCTCTCTCTTTCCTCTGGTATCTCCTCCTGTTTATCTTCTTTAGGTGCTTTCATCTCCTTCTTTAGCTGTTTAATTTCCTTTCTTATTCTGTCTCTGGAGAAATAAAAACAAAACACATAGTTCATTAATTTAGGAGTTAGAAGAATCTTTTTGTTTTTTTTTTAGTTTAGGAACTAAGACTAGGAAGTTTTTTTTATACGACAAGGAAGGAAAACGAGCAAGCGGATCACCTGATGGTAAGTGATCACCACTGCCCATAGACACCCGCAACCCCGGGGACTAGCAGATGCGTTGCCAACCTAGAGAGCTAAGATGAGATGCCTCTTGTGCCCGTAATTACACCGGCTCTCTTACTCTCCACACCTGAACACAACATTGCAAGCACTGCTGCTTAGCGGCAGGATTAGCGAGTAAGTCGGTGGTAGTGATCCGGACGGACCTCGCACAAGGTCCTACCACCCGCAAATTGCAACAATCTTATGTTTTGCCGCAAAAAAACCCGTATTTAATTAATTAAGTACCTCTCTTTCCTCCTCTCTTTGTCCCTCTCCATCCCAATATAATATTCTTCTCCCTCACTCTCGCTCTTTCTCCTTTTATTCTCCGGACTCTCGCTCTGCTCTCTTTCTGGACTCCTCTTTTTGAGCTTATCTCTTATGTTAGACACGGCAGCAACAGTCTCTTCTCGCTTCTCTGCTATCTCTTCCAACGTTGGTTCTTTCCGACTCTGTTTCTGTTCTTCTAGTTCAAGTTCTAGAATAAAAAAGCAAACACTTTTTTTTTTATCAATACGTACGCAGCCGAAGGGTAGGTGTATGAATAAGTAACCGGAGCTTCGTAACCAGTTGCGATCGAACACGTATAGTACCTACTTAGTGCAAAACTGAGACTAGGGTCAGTGATAGTTACTGTACTCAATTTAAAGGGTTCGTATCATTTCGTCTAGGAAGCAAACGGTTTATGAAGGTAGCAAGTGGCCAAACAGCAGTTCGTCTCAAGTTAGAGTTACCCCTCAAGCAACAGTTTCACCCCTCTGGAGGTAGCTGTCCCCAGAGTAATCACCCCTTTGGAGGTGTTCGCCCCCAGCTTCTGTATAACCGGTATAGGAGTGTCCTCACCGGCAGCAGTGAGCTTGCCGAGCCTGGGGTCTTTCCTAGTACTAGTTACCACTCAAGCAACAGAGCTTCACCCCTCTGGAGGTAACTGTCCCCAGAGTAATCACCTCTTCGGGGGTGTTTGCCCCCAGCTTCTGTAAAACCGGTATAGGAGTGTCCTCACCGGCAGCAGTGAGCTTGCCGAGCCTGGGGTCTTTCCTAGTACTAATTACCACTCAAGCAACAGAGCTTCACCCCTCTGGAGGTAACTGTCCCCAGAGTAATCACCTCTTCGGAGGTGTTTGCCCCCAGCTTCTGTATAACCGGTATAGGAGTGTCCTCACCGGCAGCAGTGACCTTGCTGAGCCCGGGGTCCTAGTAATAGTTACCCCTCAATCCACAGTTTCATCCCTCCGTAGGTAACTGTCCCCAGATTAACCACCCCTTTCGGGGAGTATAACCAGCTTCTTCTCACCGGCAGCAGTGATCTTGCTGAGCCTGGGGTCCTAGTACCCCTCAAGCAACACAGTTTCACCCCTTGTGGAGGTAACTATCCCCTTTGGGGGTGTGCACCCCAGCTCCAGGTAATTGATCTCATGTATTTACTAAGCTGAGTTTATTTGAACCTTTTTTATGTTTAGATGTACAAAATATTATGTACTCAAAATTTTTGCATGCCGATGAGGCAGAACGCAGTGTTGGTTATGTACCTATATAGCTTATGACCTGTATTCTCGCAATAAAAGTATCTCATTTAATTTAATTTCCCCTCACCGGCAGCAGTGAGCTTGCCGAGCCGGGGGTCGTGCAGCAGGTCGTGCGTGGACTTGGGCTTGCCGCGGTACTCCTGCGCCTCGCCCTCGTCCTCCTCTGCCTCTTCGCCGAACGAGAGTAGGCCGAAGTTTCTGGAACAATAGTACGTGCCACTTTACCATAGCCTATAAGCCAATACAGTCGTCCGACGAAACCGTCTAGACAGGGCAATACCACAGTCTATACAGTCGTCCGACGAAGGTCTCTAGACAGGTCAATCGTGCGGGGGGGTGCGGGGTGCGGGGCGGGCAGGGCGAGCCCCCTTGCATACGCCGCCACTGCCCGATTAGTTAGGAACTTTCGCCCTCCTTGGTGCTTGGGCCATTGCGGTTGCGGTGTCGGCATTTACGCAAACATCAAAGGCGTCGGACCACTGGTAGGTATAAGCTCTTTACACTGTGGCAATACCTAGGGAACGTCTCTATGGCAACGAGTGGCAATTAAAAATTGATTGACTCATTTCATTAAGGGTTGAAATATTTTTTTTATACGACGAGGAAGGTAAACCACCTGATGGTGAATGATCATAACTGCCCATAGACACCCGCAACCACGGGGGTATTGCAGATGCGTTGCCAATATGAAAATGCCTTTTGTGCCCGTAACTACACCGGCTAATTAAACCTTTTATTTCAAATATATTGAACGAGATTATCATCATCATCATGTCAGCCGAAAGACGTCCACTGCTGGCCGGCGGCCTCCCCGCGGCTCTCCACTCAGCCCGGTCTTGTGCTGTCCGCATCCACCGCGGTGACAAATGACAACGACAGTTTGGTGTAGGTTACTGACTTGAAAAGTTTTTGTATTACCAGACTTCATATTAACTTCGAAGTGTAGATCGAATTGTCGTTGCCATTTGTCACCTGTCACGTTTATGAAACGGGGGCCAGGTTGTCGCTCCATCTTGTTGGAGCCCTACCGACAGCTCGTCTCCCGGTCCGTGGACGCCATTCGAGAACCTTCTGAACGAAGCTAAACCCATTGAGCGTGATATTTAGAAACAAAACCGGCCAAGTGCGAGTCGGACTCGCGCACGAGGGTAGAAACGCTTTAACGCTTTTCCCCAGTGTTGTAAGAAGTCCAGTGTTAGCAGAGCCCTGCTCTTAAGCAAAATGTACGCTTTGTGGGGTCAACTTATATTGGTCTGCGAAATCTACAGACAGACATAAAAATTTAAGATTTTGCGACTTTCCGGAGTGATTGTGCTATAAGAGCTACCTTCATACCAAATTTCAAGTTTCTAGGGCATCTGGAAGTACCCTTTAGGTTTTCGGAAATCGGCAATTTGTATGGAAATGGCCTTTTTAATTACTGTACCTTATGATTGCGTTGACTTATAAGTTCTTTTTTATCACTGCTTCAAGGGACTGCAGGCTTGAGTATTTGATATTAATTTCAGCATGCTACCTCCACGCGTTCCAGAGAAAAAGGGTCTTGACAGACAGACAGACGGACAACAAAGTGATCCTACAAGGGTTCCGTTTTTTTCTTTTGTGATACGGAACCCTAAAAACTTAACAGGCTAGGATTTTTCTTAACTTACTTGACACCCTGGCGCTCTTTCTTCTTGGCTTTCGGCGCCTCCGCCGCCGCCGGCGCAGCCCGGGGCGCGATGTCAGCGAACGGGTTAATTAACACCTCGCTGCCGGTTATCCTGTGAGGGTGCTCAGGTCGGTCGTCGGGGCCTATAAGGCCCTCCGTCAACTTCAACACGTTGTATATGGTTTCACCTGGAGTTTGTCAAATGTATTTCTACTAGAGTTGCACTGTTCGGTTTGTACTGAAGTCGAAGTTCGGACGAAATGGTTCGCGCGCATTTGCCCAATGAACAGGTTAGATGTTGTTCGTTTCGTCGTATATAATTTCACTCAACCTAATTTCAGCCAAGGGATTCTCTATTTATAAATCAACATTGGCCTAGATTACATTTTAAATAAAAAAAAATATCATGGGACAATTTACAGCAATTGACCTAGTCCCAAACTAGGCAAAGAAGATAAATACATACTTACATACATATTTAAACATCCAAGACCCGAGAACAAATATTCATATTCATCATACAAACACCTGCTACGATCGGGGATCGAACCCAGGACCTCAAGCTTCATAGTCAGGGTCTCTAACCACTAGGCTATCCGGTCGTCAACCAAATTCCTTTTCACTTTTTTATTTTTTATTTCAATTAATTTAGAGGTGTAGGAACTTGATACAGAACTATCCAAGCTAGTCTCTTGTGGACACCTTGGTTTGACTCGGCTGGTCTTGCTAAGAAAGTGTTGGTTTCAACTTTTAGAGTTCGGTCTGGACACATTCCAACAAACAAAATTAAACCATCACCACTATGTGATGATTGTCAGAAGGTGGATGATTTGTTCGATGTGTTGTTGGAGTGTGTCCGAAATTCAGACTTGAGAAGGAGAGTTCTTGGGTGTTTGGGATCCATGCACAATGGCCAGGTTAATTGTTGGCTAGCAGAGCCATCATCAAACAAGGCAATTAGTATTTGCCATTTAGTTGATTTGTCCCTTGAGTAGGGAATTGGGTTTGGGTAAGCACCCATGAGGCTGACATGTGCACCCAGGGTGTCCAAAGCCTCAATAAAAATTAGATAAATAAAAAAACAATTAATTTAAACCACCCAAGTTCTGCAGATCTTAACGAAATTCGGGACATTTTATTACACTCATTACAAAGAATCTCGTACTTATAAGATAAGTAGCTATAGAAGCTATATGAAGGCGGTTTTACTTTTTTGTTAAAAGATTTTTATTTCACAATTTTACGTTGATTTAACATTTTCAGAATTATCCTCCAACTCCTAACCGTTAAGGAGTTGTACCTGCCATCATCAGCTCATCAACATGAGATGATGACTACCAGACTCAAATACTTGAATAACCTTAGAAAATATATGAAACACATAATAAGTGCCTATAAAATTTGAGGGTTGCCCTCATTTTCCTGGGATCCCATCATCAGATCACGGCTTGGTGACAATGGGACCACCCCAAAAGTATACCCTTTCGAATAATGATTTAACATTTTAAGAATTATCCTCCAACTCCTAACCCTTAAGGAGTTGTACCTTCCATCATCAGCTCATCAACATGAGATGATGACTACCAGACGCAAATACTTGAATAGCTTTAGAAAATATATAAAACACATAATTCGTGCCTACAAAATTTGAATTTTAAAAATCGGTCTACAATTGGCGGAGTAATCGATGTACATACATAAAAAAAAAAAAAAACATACAGTGGAACGTAGAACCTCCTCCTTTTTTGAAGTCGGTGAAAAAAAAATGTTGACACTAACCTGTAACCTTCCCAAATATAGTGTGTTTGTTCTGCAGTTCCGGCGTAGAGGCCAAAGTAATGAAGAACTGAGAACCGTTGTCGTCTTTTCCGGCATTCGCCATCGCGACCAGACCGCGGCGGTTAAACCGCAAGCGAGTGTGGAACTCATCCTGTAAAGATAACCACAAATTCAGAATGTATAAAAACCGGATAAGACTATGTCGGACCATGCTCAGTGTAGGGTTCCTCGACCGTTACTCTTTTTTTTATGAAAGATCCTTCGACTGATACAAAAGACATAGAAGAGGCTCTATGTAACCTAAATCATGAAGTCAAAAATATATGGAACATCAAACAAGCAGGAACTAAAAAACCATTAGACATGTTTGTAATAGAGATACAACCAAGTCCTAACAACAAACAGATTTATGAAGTACAAAGTCTTCTGAACTGTAGAGTTAAATTCGAAACACCAATAACAAAACGAACCATCCCAGTGTTCAAATTGCTTGGAATACGGCCACACAAAAAATTACTGCCACCGCAAACCAAGATGCATTAAATGCGCGGGTAGTCATGCTTCCGCAGATTGCTCACGCAAAGAACGATCGCAAGATGTTAAATGTGTCCTATGTAACGGCAATCACCCTGCCAATTACAAGGGGTGTACAGTGTACATGGACCTGCTAAAACAAAAGTTTCTTAAACTTCGGAACCAACTTCCACCCCAAAATCCTATGCTCATGTGATCAAAAATAACCAAGGAAATACTAATACTAGTCACACCACTCATACTGATCAAGAAACACGTGCTCTATTCCAGTACAACACTACAGATGAACAATTTAACCTCAGAGACATGATGAATATGTTCAGACAAATGATGGAACAAATGACCACTATTACAAACCTATTAATAAATCTCTTGTCCGAACTGCGTTCACATTCGCACCCTTAAAAATTGCTATGTGGAACGCCAACGGGCTGTCAAAACATGCACTCGAAGTGCAAACCTTCCTTAAACTGCATAATGTTGACGTCATGCTCATATCCCAGACCCACTTCACGAAAAAGAGTTTTTTTAATGTGGAAAAATACAAAATCTACCAAACAAACCATCCGGATGGCACTGCCTACGCAGGCTCAGCTATATTGATTAGAGAAGACATAAAACACTATGCTTCGGATTCCTATAACACAAACCAAATCCAAGCAACTAATATTATAATGGAAAGCTCAACAGGACCTCTAGTCATATCTGCTCTATACATACCGCCTAAACACAACTTAAAAAGTGAAAGCTACACTTCGTTTTCCAAAACACTTGGGACACAAATTCATTGCTGGAGGTGATTACAATGCTAAACACATAGACTGGGGCTCAAGGATAACAACTCCCAAGGGAAGAGAAGAGTACAAAGCCATTGGCCAGCTAAATCTCAAAGTTGAATCCACCAGAGAACCTACATGGCCAATTCCAAGCGACCCCAAAAATAAACCAGAGCTAATAGATTTCATTGTAACTAAAGGCATAATTACAGCCTCCTTGAGTTGTCGTTCTAGCTACGACTTATCATCTGACCACACTGCTATCATAGCAGAACTACATAATGAGCCAATTAGAATCACAGCCCCGTGCAAACTTCATAATAAAAGGACAGACTGGATTCAGTTCAGAAAGCTCGTAGAACAAAATTTGAGTACAAACATTCCTCACAAATCTGATGATGACATCACAGGGGCAGTAGACATCTTCAATAACTGCATTCAAGTAGCTGCCTGGGAAGCCTCTCCGTTGCCTAACTCAAACCAGAACCAACTGCCAAATTACCCTAATGCTGTAACTAAACAGGTTCAAGATAAAAGACGTGCTAGAAAGCGCTGGCAAGAAACGAAACATCCTAAAGATAAAAGAATCTTGAATAATTTGACTAAGAAACTAAAAAATATTCTGCAAAATATCAGAAATCAACGTGTTGAAAACCACCTTATTAACGTGGATGCTACGATGGCAACGGACTACTTCCTTTGGAAAACGACCAAAATGCTAAAGAGACCGGATCAATTCCAATCTCCACTTCGTCGAAGTGACGGAACGTGGGCCAGAAGCGACATTGATAAAGCAAAAATGTTTGCTGAACATTTGGATAATGTTTTCACCCCGAATCCAGACTTTGGCTCATCAAAATTGGATGAAGTTATAGAGAAATTGTCGACAACCTATCAGTTGGCTCCTCCCATAAGGAAATTTTCAAAACATGATGTGTCATCTGCAATTAAAAGTTTGGCAAACAAAACTCCTGGGTATGACCTGATAACAGCTAAGATATTAAAGGAATTGCCTGAAGTCGGAGTGATTTTCTTGACACAGCTGTACAACGCCATCTTGAGACGGCAATTTGTTCCGGCGCAATGGAAGATAGCAGAAATTAAAATGATTCTAAAACCGGGTAAAGAACCAGATAAAGTGGAGTCCTATCGACCTATAAGCCTGCTTCCTGTTGCGTCTAAAATACTAGAGATCTTATTTAAGAAAAAACTCTGGATTGAAATACGAAAATCAGAGCTGATTCCTCCTCATCAATTTGGCTTCGTCAAGTCGCATGGAACTGTCGAGCAGGTGCATCGCCTGGTAGCTAAAATTAATGAAGCCTTCGAACACAAAAAGTATTGCTCTGCGGCCTTCCTTGATATCTCCCAAGCCTTTGATCGAGTCTGGCATGAAGGCTTGCTGTTTAAGATAATAATGGCATTGCCGATAAACTACTATCTGTTCATAAAATCATACCTAAACCAAAGACACTTCTATGTGAATCATGGTGAGGATAGAACCGGTCTCTACAAAATAAGGGCTGGGGTCCCTCAGGGAAGTGTGCTGGGACCCGTATTAGCCTAAATCATATTACTAAGTGGCTAAGAGACTGGCGTACCAAAGCAAACGAAACAAAATCCGTCCACGTAACCTTTTCACTCAGACAGGGCCCGTGTCCACCAGTCAAGATGAATGACATCCAAATACCGCACTGTGATGAAGTTCGTTACTTAGGAATACATCTGGACAGACGTCTCACCTGGAAAAAACATATTTTTACCAAACGAAAAGCACTTGGATTGCAACTGAGGAAAATGTACTGGATGTTGAGCCGTAAATCAAAACTTTCACTGGAGAATAAGCTTCTCCTGTACAAATGCATAATGAAGCCAGTATGGACTTATGGAATCGAGTTGTGGGGTACGGCAGCAAAACCAAATATTGAAATACTTCAACGTTTTCAGTCAAAGATGCTTCGTATGGTAACGGCCGCACCTTGGTACATGACAAATTGCCAACTTCATAGGAACTTAAGAATACTTACAATTAAACAAGAAGTAACGGTCAGACTGAAAGCTTATGAAAGGAGAATGCAAAGTCATCCAAATCATCTGGCAAATAAATTAATGGAGAAATCGACCAAAATCTTCAAGATGTTTAAAAGAACAGCACCTCAAGACTTGATCTAATACAGATAAATGGTTGTGCCACTGGGCTAGTACCATTCACGTCTACGAATTTCAACTCTTAAACTCTAGCTCAATGCTATAAAGGGCAGATTGCAAGAATAAGTGGAGAAAAAAATAAATAAAAAAAAATGAAAGAGGGAGGCAAACGAGCAAGCGGGTCACCTGGTGGTAAGCGATCACCGCCACCCATGAGAACCAGCAAGCCCAAGAGAGTCACTAGTCCGTTGCGGGCCTTTAATGAGGAAAAGGGATCCCACTGACCCAACGAAACGCAACAGGGGTGCTGTTGCTTCACGCCGATTTTCTGCGAGATTTAATTTACTACAAAGAAATGTGCTAACAGATGAAAAAAAACACTTGACTGCAAAAAACAATGAACCTATGCCACTCCCATAGCCAAGACGAATCTAATGACACCTCATATGATGAAATCCATGAAACGGTTAAGACCGTAGAGTGTGCCAAAAAATTAGACATACAGTCGAAGAATTTAATTTACTACCCATTCCGTTGAAATGTTTAAAATTCGCAATACTCGAAAATTCTATTAAGTTGTGCTCTAGGTAGCTCTTATAGTGAAAAGTTGCTGTATGATATTGAACCTTAGGTGGGTTGGAAATTAAATTCCTTGACTGTACATAATGTATACGCTCGAAAAACATAACCCTCCATGGGCAGTCAGGTAAAATGTGTTAAAAGACAAAACACTGTTCGGCTTCTGCAGGCTAAGCTTGGAGAGGGCATGATATGATGATGATGATAAAGAGAGTTTGCTCTCCCTGGGGGGGGACATTTTTAATACAATCTTCTCAGCTTGCAAATTTTTGTTGACTGAACTTATTATAGTCATCCAATTTACACATCAAATTAATTTAAGTTTGTTTACAAATAGGTATAATCATTTAACTTGGAAGATTTGATAACAGACAAACAGACAGACAGTAGGACTGCAGAAACTAAATACCTAAATCAATTTATTGAATCACGCATTACTTTGCAGAGGTCCATATTTATGAACTAAAAACATTTACTTTGCTCACCTGCAACTTGTGGTTGCGGGTGAGCGAAGTAATAGTTTTCAGATTTTTACTAAATAAAACCTTGTAAAAAGGCAATGTTTCCATGACAGTATGGAAATATACTTACTTTGAATGGGGCTCCATAAATGGACTCGCCTCCAGTGCCGTCTCCGTTTGGGTCGCCCCCTTGAGCTATGAACTCTGGCACCACTCTATGAAATATTGTCCCTGGAGACAAGTTACAAAATTAAAAAAATAAGAAACAGTACAGTACACTTCAAACTTGAATGGTGCCTCTGTATTGCAGTCCCACTCCCACATTCCCATTAGTCTCTGTGCATCTTGCTCCCGCTACCAGTGACAGACTTAACTTCGGACACATTTAAGTTTGACACAAATTTTTCCTTTAAATTTAAAACTTTGTTAAGTAAGTTTTTAACCCTATATTTGGCAAAAGTTTAAAAAGGCCCCGATTTTAAACTCATCTCAATTTCGGAGTTAAAAACTGTGCGAACAATAAATATGGAAGGTAGCTTTAAAACATGTAGACTATAATGCACATTAAGTATAAATTATAGGGTTAAGGTATGTAATAAAATTACTTTTGATATGAATTGTATTTTAGATAAACCATAAACATACCATTATAGTATCCCTCCATGCACAGTTGTATGAAGTTCCGGCAAGCTTTGGGAGCTTCTTTCGTCCATAGTTCTATGTCTATTTCACCAACTGTCGTTTTTAGTAACACCTGGACAAATTTTATAATATGAAATCAATTAAATTTTATGAAATATAGCACCATCAATACTATCGTTGATTTTGATGATGTCGTGGTAGAAGAGGACGCTAGTTATAGGTATTTATTTATCCATTGTACGGTAACTTCGACGTGTAGTTCTCAGATGAGAATTTAGTAACATTTAATAAGGCGTGCCAACAGATCTTTGTAAAGATGACATGACACACGCTTGGCGCTGAAGGTTTCGACCCCAAACGGTTCAAATATAAAAAATAACTAGCTCCAAGGGAGCTATATTTGCGGCGTTTGGGATTTTCTTCTAATTTTTCCAACAAATCTCGATAGAATCAAGTTTACGTACCTTCCCAAGCGCGGGCGGTTCTTGTATGTAAATATTACTCATTTTTACCCCGTCACTAAGTTAAATCATTGGAGAAATATGTTTTAATTTGGTCAAAATACGAACAAAATCGATCGATTGCAAACAATAATTTGACAGTAATACCAAAAGATCACCAGCAACCACAGACCTAAAAGACCTCCTATCTCAATGCCAGCAACCAGCAATGATAGTGACAGTCTTAATTTTTTTTATAAAATTCATCCCTTCAGAGATAGACAAAGGAAGCAAAACCCATGCTGCCATATCAGTGCCCTAAGCACGACTTGTCGAATCCTGCGTTACGTTACGGTTATCGTATCGAGATCGAGAAATCTCATACTAAATTTTAGTTCCAAATACGCTCACGGGCGGGCGCTGTTCCAAACGTCATACAAACTCGTTATAGTTTACTATTCGATTTTACGTGACGCAGGATTCGACAAGTCGTGCTTAGGGCACAGTTTATTGTCTGAAAAAGTCCTGTCACAGCCAGAGTGCTTAGAAAATGGACTCGTAGGAGTCCCAAAACCCATCAGCGTATAGTGTAGTGGTGGTGGCGATAGTTGGGTCTGCGTGACACGTATTAATTCGTGTAGCTGTGGAGGTGGAGGTTTTGCAAGGAAATATACGTTTGTCGCACAGACGTAGCTATTTTATACGTGTGGACGCGGGTGAGCAAAATTATCATTTTTAGTTTGTCTTTGATTTTGAATGAGGTGTAGGTATCTATTGTCATTGTGTCCAGGTCATCTCTGCCGCTGACTGTCGTGAGGTGCCCACCATGTGGCTGAGTGCACCCATCTTTGAGGGTGCATCCAGCACCAGCAGACGTGCAAAGCCCAATAGTCCCATGATTAAAGCGCTACCTACTAGATCGTAAATATATCATATGTTTGAAATAAAGGTTTAATTACTACTACTATGTATGTAGGTATGTATGTTTGTTCGGGTGGAATTTTGCAAGTTAAAGACCCACTTCCCGATGTTCGATTTAGCTGAAATTGCACTTTGATGTATTTATTACAACAAAACAAACAAAAATAACAATAACGATAATGTACATTATAAAACTTAAAACTAAAATTTTAAATACTACCTAAATACTAACTAAAACTCAACTAAAGGTAAAAAATCTCTCCCAGATCGCCGCCAATGGGAAGGGTGCCCTTCAGGCTGGCAGCATTGCCACGTTGTATGGCAATGCTGATTCGCTGAGCGAAGTATTGGCCAGCCCTCTGAAATTTTGCACACTTACGTAAGTTCGGTGACAATACAATAATCTGTTAGTAAATGGCGCTTCTAGGATCGTCTCCAAAGGAGGGAACTCTTCAACGGTTAATGGCATCGACTTGAAATTTGGTATGGATGTGTAAGTTGGATGGCAATACACGTACCTACGGACAACAAAAAGCACATTAAGCAAAAAGAAGTTGTTTTAAAAATATAGTTCTTATCGTTAGGTTATTTTAAAGAATGAAAACGTGATTGTAAACTAAATCCTCGATAATATTTTTTTTTTAAGCGGTGTGAGAAGGAACTGCGATTAAACGAAAAGAAAAGTATGTATTCGTTTTTTTTGTCAAACAAAAATATTTTAGTTTCTCACCCAGAGCTATTTTAAATTGTTTGGCGCTTCGAGCGTATTTTGACTAAGTACTTAATTAGTTCTCCTTCTACCGGGTAGCGTTGTGTCCCTTGTGAGTGAATAAATTCCACGCTCCCTTTTCCCCAGTCGATTATTCGAGATCTGGATCGCAATATGGTATTCCAGATTCGATCGATCATCTTAACACCCAACATGAATCGTGTTACAGTTAACAGGTGGGTACTATGTTAAATTTAAAAATACCAAATCCAAGGAATTTCTCTATCCCTCCGATCGGAGATATATTAAATATTTTCTTGGATATAAATATTTCTGTGATCAGATATATTAGTCTTGTTACCAGCTGTTACCCGCGACTATGTCTGCACTGCAGGGAATGCGAATTTCTTAACGCTACCTATCCCGCGGGAACTATGCAATTTTCCAGGATAAAAGGTAGCCTGCGTTACTCTGACGCAATGATATTATAAGTAAAGATACGTCAGTATCACACAAAACATGTCGAAAAACATTTTCCGAACATGTTGACATTTACGCGTAAGTTTCGACCCTATTCGTGAGCGACTGAGGCCAAAGAGGCTACAATTGTAGCCTTTTCTGCTCTTCATTTCCGGCATGCTGATGACATAATAATACCTATCTCTTTTTATATGTATGATATCATTGCTCTGATGTATAACCTTAACTGTGATTTTTGAGCAATGCATTAAAAGATGCTTTTGCGAAATACGGATTTCTTATTCTTACCTTTTATTTCTGGATCGGGGTTTATAAATAAAACCAGCTTATCCTATTTTTAATTCTAATTCAAATTTACTAGAAACACAATAAAAAGCTGGTCAGGTACGGAGCAAATGGAATCAGCCAACAGACGCAAATTAAGACGGAATGCTATTGTGCGGCGCCCCGGGAGACGGCTTATCCTCTATAGGGGTGTGCTCCAGTTAAATATAGAAGCTAAGCGAAGCTTTCCAACAAATAACGTAAAGGCGAAAATTTGGGTGTGCAGATTTTGATACTGAAATGAAACAAAGTTCAATATTTCAAAAACGGGTGAACCAATTTTAATGAAACTTAGCTAAGAACCATCTCGATTAAACTAGCTTTCGAACAAAAAAAACCGCATCCAAATCGGTCTATCCGCTTGCTAGCTACGATGCCACAGACAGATACACAGGTAAACAGATACACAGACACACAGATACACAGATACACAGACACACAGACACAGGTCAAACTTATAACACCCCTCTTTTTCGTCGGGGGTTAAACATAAATTAAAAGAACAGTGGATATTGACCGCGATTACCTTATGCGTCGAAATATCGGGAGCTCTCAAAGTTACATGCATCATGATCACGGGAATATCGGGAGCTCATCAAACCTGTAAGGTAATCGCGGTCAAATATCCCGTTTTCGTTATGTGTAAATTACAACAAATTATAATAATGTTATGGTGGATGCGGAAAGCACAAGACCGGTCTGAGTGGAGAGCCTTGGGGGAGGCCGCCGGCCAGCAGTGGACGTCTTTCGGCTGACATGATGATGATGATAATAATGTTATAGTTCGCTTTCGTTGTCTCATAAAAAAGTTTTTCAGTTTCAATTTCTCGTAGTTTTGTCAGCAGCCTGAGCCTGTCCATAAATATGGGTAGATAAACAAGGGTTTTAAAACAAATATACCCATAAGTTTTTCGTAATATTGCGGGTCATATTAAAATACTTTAGGTACCGTAAATGCCAACTGCCCACTAAAACTTTGCGACGAAGCGATAGAATAACAACTAGACAAGTTGAAAAAAATATGTTTTCGTTTTAAACTCCAGTTACATACGGCTCAACTTTTTTATATTACCTACCTTATATACCTGTGCCCTAAGCACGACTTGTCGAATCCTGCGTTACGTTACGGTTATCGTATCGAGATCGAGAAATCTCATACTAAATTTTAGTTCCAAATACGCTCACGGGCGGGCGCTGCTCCAAACGTCATACAAACTCGTTATAGTTTACTATTCGATTTTACGTGACGCAGGATTCGACAAGTCGTGCTTAGGGCACTGATTAAAAACTATTGAAGGAAACACTAGAGTTACACAGATAATTACGAGTTTATTTGTATTATATGGTTAGCAGAGAGACATGACACAAAGTGAATGAAAGGTGACACAGACAGACAAAAATAGAATAGTAAAAACATATTCAAAAAACATGCACAGTATCAAAAATGGCCAGGGTGTTATATTATAAAAATATACACAAAGGTTTAACACCCCCCCGTAATATAAACACCCTGTATATATATATACAGTATATACAAATAGACATATCAAAGTTAACTATACACAAACTTAACACTAACACAAACATAAGAAAAAATAACATGCTGTATTTACACCTATGACTAAACTATGCACACCTTAAATAATACACCTATTAAGAAAGCCTAACCTAACTTAAACCCAAAGAATTGGCACACTTGCAGTGTTTAAGTTTGACCAAAGGTTTAGTTAGAATGTCGGCGATCATATCATTCGTAGGAATGAATTTAAGTTGTAGGTCGTGGTGTGTTAGTGTGTCTCGTATGAAGTGGTGCTTGATGTCAATATGTTTAGTGCGTGCATGATAAGTATTATTGTGTGCAAGTTTAATTGAGCTTTGATTGTCAGTGTGTATGATTATGGGATGAGTGATGGCGAATACTTCCCATATGAGTGACTTGAGGTAAATGGCTTCTTTGCAGGCTTCTGCAAGGGCCATGTACTCTGCCTCAGTGGTGAGAGCGCGACAGTACGCTGTTTGCGCGCTTCCCAGGAGACAGGTGCTCCACTCATGAGGAATGCGTAACCAGTAAAGGATCGCCGATCTAAAATGTTGCTCCCATAGTCTGCGTCTACGTATCCTACCGGATAGCTCTGGCTCTTACGAAAATGAAGTTTTTGGTCTTTAGTACCTTTGAGATACCTAAGGACTCTCTTAGCGGCCTTCCAGTGTACCCCCCCGTAATGTGCATTGAATTGGGATAAGTACGAGACCGTATGGGCAATATCGGGTCTTGTACCAATAGAGATGTACATTAAAGAGCCGATAAGTTCCCGATAAGGCACTTCAATTTCGTCTTCCTTCTCAGGTAACGTAAGATTGAGTCCAGGCTGCATAGGTGTGGTGACGGATATAGCATCATTCATATGATATTTATCGATTAGTTTATCGATATAGTTCGATTGATCGAGAGTAAGTAGACCATTCGTTTGGATGACTCTCATACCCAGACAGTCCTTGAGAGGACCTAGGTCTTTTACGGTGAAAAACGATTTAAGTCCGTTTTTAAATTCGGTTTTTAACCGGTCGTTGTTACAAAGGACGAAAAAATCGTCGACGAATACCGCTACAACTAATAAGTCGTTTCCGTCTCGTTTGTAGTAGAGACAGTGTTCCGATGTGGCCTGTGTCAGCGATAAGGCGGACATTGCGTCACAAACTTTTTTATTCCACTGACGAGGCGCTTGCTTTAAGCCATAGAGAGACTTCTTCAGTAAACAAACTTTTTGTTTCGGATCGGTTGTGAAGCCTTCAGGTTGCTCCATGTAAATTTCTTCTTCCAAATCTCCATTTAAAAATGCCGTTTCCACATCTAGGTGGTCAATTTGGCAATTTAGATCGACTGCAAATGCCATCAAAATTCTCACTGAGGACAGTCTTGCTACAGGTGAGAAGGTTTCGCCATAGTCGACTCCTGCAACTTGGGTGAATCCTTTGGCTACTAGCCGCGCTTTGTATTTCACAACTTGTCCGCTTGTGTCCTTCTTCAGTTTAAAGACCCATTTGCATTTTGTGGTCTTGCGATCCTTGGGTCTGTCCACTAAGGTCCACGTTCCATGCTTCATTAATGAGTTATATTCAGCCTGCATGGCCTCGAACCATTTATCCTTTTGAGGATGTTCTGTAACCTCCTTGTACGTTTCAGGTTCAAGCTCTGAAGACATCTGTACTGTACAAACATACCGCGCTGGAGGATGCCTATCTCTTGACGGGTATCTCCGTTCCGGTGCTTGTTCTGGTTGTATGGCTTCAGGTTCAGGTTCTGGAACAGATTGAGGTTCAGCTTGTGGAGGTTCGGGTTCAAGCTGTACTGACACAGGTGTCTGGATGTCAGGCTGCGTATGAAGTTGTGGTGGTGGAACTGACTGTTCAAAGATCGGTATTTGGACTTGCTGTAGTTCAGGTGAGGATTCTTTTTCTGGCATCTCGATTTGAGGTGAATTTTGACTGGCCTCCACTGACGTCTTGTCTTCAATGAAGACAACATCTCTCGCAATTATGATAGCTCGAGGGTTCTGGGGATTTACTAAACGATAGCCTTTGCTCTCGGTCGCGTAGCCAACGAAGATGCACGTTTGCGTCTTAGCGTCAAGTTTCGTACGTTTTTCTTTGGGTACGAGAACGTGAGCTTGGCAGCCGAAGACTCTCAGATGAGACAGGTTGACCTTCGTACCGGTCCATACCTCTTCTGGGATTCTATTGTTCAACGACTGCGTTGGTGCACGATTCTTAAGGTAAATGGCTGTGTTAACAGCTTCTGCCCAATACGCCTTTGGAAGTTTTGAGTCCTGGAGCATAGATCTTGCTTTCTCGATTATCGTACGGTTCGCGCGTTCTGAAATTCCGTTCTGCTCAGGAGTATAGGAAATTGTAGTTTGGTGTATGATCCCATTCTCCTTCAAGAAGGTTATCAACTTGTGGTTGACGTACTCACGGCCGTTATCCGAACGTAAAACCTTAATCCTATGACCCGTTTGATTTTCTACTAAATGTTTAAACTCTACAAATTTATTAAAAACTTCATCTTTTGATTTTAAAAGATATCCAAAAGTTTTGCGACTAAAGTCATCTGTAAAAGTTAGTAAGTAAAGGGCTCCGCCCCACGAGTGCGTACTCATAGGACCGCATAAGTCCGAATGAATCAATTGCATTACGCTGCTTGACTTACTGGTAGAGTTCGGGAAAGGTCTCTTAGAAAGTTTGCCTTGCAAACACGGAACACAAGTTTCATTTAAACTACCTGCGTAGTCTATGCCAATGTTTCTATTTTTTTAAATGTTTAAACATTTGACATTAATATGGCCAAGGCGTCTGTGCCACAACATAGCAGACTCTTTGCTATTAATAAGCATGGCGGTACTATCCGAACTTACGTCAAGCTTGTACATGCCTTTATAGTGAGAGCCTGTGGCAATGACATTGCCTGTCACTTGACACCCTCCGCTAGGAAAGATGCTCGCGCCTTTCGATGTAAACAAAACATCGTAACCTTTCTGATTTATTTTGCTAACCGATAATAAATTGGTAGCTAGGCCAGGGATGTATAAAACGTCGCTTATTTTACTTACACTAGGAGATATGTTCATATTTACAGTACCTTTACCATGACTTAGCAATTGTTCCTTATTCGCAACAGTAATGGGGATCGAATGGGATGAGATGTTCATGAACCACTCTCTCCTGTTACTCATATGGGAAGTCGCGCCAGAATCAATATACCAGTCTTGTTGACCTGTGGGAGAAACGTTAGAAAAACAAGATGAAAGTGTGTGTTCGGATGTATTGAATGATTTAACTGCCGAAACATTCCTGTTTTTGATAACTTTACACTGCGAAACTACGTGCCCTAACTTTTTACAATATTTACAAAACATTTTCTTAGATGGGTTAACATGTAGCGCGGTGTTGACAGGTCCTTGATGGATACTGGGTGTGGTGGGTTCAGCTCTAAGGTCTTCCTTGAGGAGAGCTGTCACCACATTCTCCGATGTCAGTTTCACATTTGCGTGCTCCAGTGTGACGACGAGTGGCTTGAACGACTCCGGTAGTCCCGCCAGCATAATAATAGCTAGGAACTCGTCTTCTACTGCAGCTCCGATGCCCTGTAGCTCTTGCTGTGTCGCTAGCAAATTGTTGACATACTCTTGCATATTGCCATTGAATTTTTGTGCTAGTAATTTCTTAATGAGGCCTAGCCGTCTTGTCAAGCCGCTATCAGCATAGGCTTTCTTTAGGCACTGTAACGTTTCAAATGCCGATTTCGCTGATCTTATGATTGGGTAGACTGCTTCGTCACACGCCCGACAGATTTTTGCTCGCGCTCTCGCGTCCTTTCTTTTTTCGATGGCGTTAGAAGGATCGATGGGTCTCGTGGAGACGTCCCATAAGTCGAGATCGATGAGCAAGCACTCCAAGCTGAACTCCCATGTGCTGTATTTTTTACCGTTCAACTTGGTAATGCTTATGGATCCTGTTGACGTTGGAGTTGACGTTGATGCCATTGGTGCAGACGACGTTGATGTCGCCGATGAATCACTAAAACTCATAGCACTTTGAAATTTATTTCGCACTCATATATATTGCTCGTATTGCGTACTCTGGGCCCATAGCCTATTGAAGGAAACACTAGAGTTACACAGATAATTACGAGTTTATTTGTATTATATGGTTAGCAGAGAGACATGACACAAAGTGAATGAAAGGTGACACAGACAGACAAAAATAGAATAGTAAAAACATATTCAAAAAACATACACAGTATCAAAAATGGCCAGGGTGTTATATTATAAAAATATACACAAAGGTTTAACAAAAACCATAAGCGATTAAGTAATAAGTAGCTGTATATTTGAAAACCGTTAGTTAAAAGATAACTTGCAGTGGTGTATTGAAATTGGCCATGGATATGTAGTCTGGATGACGATTGTATAAATATGTATTCAATTCAAAACATTTTGTGAATTTCTCTATAATAAACTACCTTATGCCCCGCGGTTTTGAGCCCCTGGAAAAGGTCCCTATCCCCTGGGAATTTCGAAAAATCCCTTCTTAGCACCTCTAGGATACTTAAGGTATATGTTTGCCAAATTTCAAGTCTCTAGGTTCAGTAGTTTAGGCTGTGCGTTGTCTGTCAGTCAGTCAGTCAGTCAGTCGCGGTACTGTTTTATAGGTATAGATATTTTTCTTCCTTTGTTTCTACTAGACACTAACGATCCTATTGGATTTTTGAATTGCCATCTTTGATTTAAAACCTTTTGCTAGTGGGAAGTAAGTACTAAAGTATAGCCCGTCGCCCATAGTGTGCAACTGCCTAACTGTTGAACAGAACACCCGTTGTCGGCAGTCCGACTCGCGATCTCGAGCCATCGGGAGCGATTCGGCGGTGATTTCATTGAGTGCGCCGAGTACGATTGAGTGCGTTGAGTGCAACAAGTGTTTCTAAGGTTGGTCGTGTTGAGTTAAATATTTACTGCGGTGAGTTATTTTAAGTATTTAAAAAATACAGGATTGTAACTTTGTGGCGTTTTACGGCAAAATTTGAATACTTATCTACTAAATTTTAATTTTAATAAAAAAAGTTAATTTGTGTACCTACTTACATAAACAAAATTTGTATTAAACGTGTAGTTCTTTGGTGACGTTTTGTACCTACGTTCTATTTATAGCTCGCAAGGAATAAAAAGGAAATAAGACGTAGGAAGGTACCTCTACATTCAACTGCAAAAGTATGTATCGAATTAATCCACCACAACAACAATACCACAGCCTTAATTCGCCGACGTAAGAGCCATGGGACATATTTTTGAGTGTGTTGTATGCAACCATCTCTTTGCACTTGACTCTAAGTAAGTACCTAGTGCTTAACGCCCCACTGTAGAGTACAGTCTTCCTCTCAGAATGAGAGGGCTTGGGTTCTAGTTACGATGCAGGAAAACGCCATGGCGGATCGAGAACTTCACATACATACACACCATCGTCTTAGTTATAGGGTACCATTGTTTGGTAGCTTTTGAGTACAGAACACTAACAAAGTTATAATCATTTAAAAATTTGAACTTGCAACATTTCAAGAAACAACTTAGAAAAGTTTAAAAACACCCGACATTTTGACTTAAAAGCTCAATATCTCAAAAACGGCTCAATCGATTTTGATAAAACTTAGCTAAGAACCATCTCGACTAAACTAGCTTTTGTTTAAAAAGAGCCGCGTCCAAATCTGTATATCCGTTTGGGAGTTACGATGCCACAAATACACAGATACAGGTAAAAAAATTAACACCCCTATTTTTGGTCGCGGGTTAAAAAAAATAGTTAAATTATACCAACGTCACAAAAATCGCCATTAGTTACAGTTTGCGCTAATCACATTTCCATCACAGGATGGACGGAACTAGATAACATACACACATTTAATGAACGCTGTTAACACTATCTGGAATCACTGGCACTTGTGGGATAAGATAGCGGTACTTATTACGACTTATGAAGCTTTTGAGATAGGATCCAGTAGGAAAAAAATATGTGTAATAACCACAGAACTAAAGAAAATCTTTTAACAAAAAAGTAAAACCGCCTTAAAAAAAAAGCCCTAGAAAAAAAACGTAAAAGAATCCTCTAAAATAATGGTAAATAAATAAAATAAAATAAAATGCGTTTATTTCGGACAACAGAAACTAAAGCCTAAAGTTTTATGGCCTAGCACTAAGCAGCAGAAATATGAAGTCGGTGCGGTGCGAGCGGAATATTCTTTGAATGAAGTACCGACTTCATATTTCTGCTGCTTACTTTTTTTTTATTTCACAATTTTACGTTGATTTAACATTTTCAGAATTATCCTCCAACTCCTAAGCGCTAAGGAGTTGTACCTTCCATCAACAGCTCATCATCATGAGATGATGACTACCAGACGCAAATACTTGAATAACCTTAGAAAACATATGAAACACATAGTACGTGCCTGTAAAAATTGAGGGTTGCCCTCGATTTCCCTAGGATCCCATCATCAGATCATGACTTGGTGACAATGGGACCACCTCAGGAGTATACCCTTTCGAATAAAAAAAGAATTTTGAAAATCGGTCCACAGTTGACGGAGTAATCGATGAACATACATAAAAAAAAAATTACATACAGTGGAACGTAGAACCTCCTCCTTTTTTGAAGTCGTTTAAAAATACATACAGTGGAACGTAGAACCTCCTTCTTTTTTTGAAGTCGGTTAAAAAAAGGATAGAAGTGGCATATATTGTAGCGAAACTGTCGCTGCACTTGCGATGCGTAAGACACAAGTACGCGAAATGTGCCTCAGAGCGTCTAGTGTCATCATAATATCATTATTATACTTAACTAGCTTTAAATGAAAATAATCGATTAGATTAGATATTTATTCGAAATTTTTGATATCTACTTTATTTACATAATAAAAGCAATTTACAATGACATTAAATCTAAGCTTAAACTAAATAAACTACAACTTAAAACTAAATTAAATCTAAATAAGGCCCCCGTGGCATAGTGCCCAAAAGGCTGGCAGCGTTGCCTCGCTGAATAGCGATGCTGATTCTTTGAGAGAGAAAACTGCCAGCCCTTTGGTCACAAGTTGCATCAACTAAGCGCTTTTGTAACTCAGAAATAAGCTTGTAAGCGCTGGGACCCCATGGACCCAAAGTTTCAAACCCGACAGGAACAAAATTATAATTCGGACCGAGAGATTGATGCTTAGAATTTTTTCTATTTTCGGCCGTTTCTGCCGCCGCACCAGCTTTTTGTGTGGTTCCTGGAGATGTGAGGGTGCTACTGTATCGACACAGGTCGCATCCCAAACCAGAACCCTACCCATTCTCCAGGGAATCAGAGACATACCGTCCGGCCTTTTGCCATCGTCGCGAGCAATGCCGCTTGGCTCCAAAATGGCCGGCACGTTTGCAGAGGCAAGAGCCCGGCGGATTATGTCATTGAGCGCGGCATGACGGGAGAAACGGCCGGCGCTCTTTTGACAGGAAAGACCATGGTGTCCCGTTTCGTCCACATTGGTGCCACAGAGGCAACGGTATGGTGAACACAGCGCAACACCCAGTCTTAGCCCGACTGCAATTCTCAGTGTTTCAGGCTCAAGAAAGGTTCCGGTGTTAACGGAAGGATAAGCATGAAGCCAGTCACCGGATTCCTTTCTTGCCACAGCCAAAAGCCTTGCGCGGTCTGGGCCTGAACTGGAACTGAGAATATTAGAATAAGTTAATTTGGATAGTGTGTCATCCCAGCTCCGTTGGAAATTTGGATAA
Source organism: Clepsis dumicolana (assembly GCA_963691665.1). NCBI lineage: Eukaryota > Metazoa > Arthropoda > Insecta > Lepidoptera > Tortricidae > Clepsis > Clepsis dumicolana. Next base: position 3,252,668 of record OY829531.1, on the reverse strand, counting down.
GCGGGAGGATTTTCACCCGGACAAGCCATAAGCCAAGCATTCCTAGCATCGACCAAACCCGTCGTCTCGTAGTTTGAAGGACAATCCTTTAGGATTTTACCTACGAGGGTGGACGTGCTGTGGACAGATGATAGGAACGCTGGTAAAGCAACACTAGAAATTTTGCGGATACCTAGCCCACCATATCTGATAGGAAGGGAAGCCTGGGTCCAAGATTGCCCATTGAATTGTAAGTTAAGTATAGATTCCAAAGAAGTTTTCATAAGGGAATCAATTAAGGTCAGAGAATTTTGATGTTTCCAAAAGCAAATAAGTAAATTTTGGCACAAAAAGGCAAAATTTTAGAATAGTGATAGCAGTGTGAGCACTGATTTCCAGCAGCCGGTCTGCAGAATTTTGAAATTTTGAAACAGTTTTTGCGATTAAATCTGGAATGGCATCGTCGAAGATTGGTGACCCTAGGAGGCTTAAGTTTTGCTTATCGACAATTTTGATATTTGGACAAAGTAAATTAAAATGTTGGAAGAGATCGGATCGGATCGCGTTGTTTATGAACAGTTCGCATTTATTAAAGTTTAGATCTAAACCAATTGCCTTAAATTTATTTATAATTTCTGAGAGATCTGAAAGTACCGTAACTGCATCACCTCCTAGGGAACCATCATCAAGATACCATACGTTAAATTTGGACTTTAAATTTTGAATAATGGGGTTAATGGCTAAACTGAAAATGGCTGGTCCGAGGGGATCACCCTGCTGACAGCCGACTTCAGAAGATAATTCGTTGCTTTTGTACATTAATTTAGAAGGTTCATGATAACAGTTAAGTAGGTAATTATAAATTTCCGGAATATTATTCCTAATTTCTGTGAGCAAGGTGTCCCTGTTTACCGAATTAAATGCATTTTTGACGTCAATTTTGAGTAAAACCTCACACTGATCGTTATTAAGGTAGGTGCGTGCGCAGGGCATGGACTGCCGCTTCGCACCCACCTTTAGTACCGAAACCTAATTGAATCAGTTCAAACCGAGGTTGCAATTTTGAAACTATGTGACGAACTGAAATTTTAGAAGTTAATCGCCGAAATGTAGAGCCGACCGCAATGGGTCTGACACCTCCGTCTTTTTTAGTGAGCGCAATTAGGTTGGCTCCATAAAGAACGGGAACTATTTCGGGATTAACATTGCCAGACAGCATGAGGTTTATTAATTTTGTTAAAGCGAGGATTAAATGTTTGCCTGCGTCGCCCACAGAGTGAGAGGTAAGGTCTTTTAGGTGTTGGGGAGCAAGTCCGTCAAGACCTGCTGCAGAACCGGTTTTAAATGAATAGATTGCATTCACTGTGTCTTTCTCGTGAATGTTTAAACAAACATCGGGCGACGTAGGCGGGTCCAAAAAGTATGCGTTTGTAAGAGCTCGAGGGTGTTTAGTTTGTAAGGCCGAGAGTGTGTCGCTATTATCTGGAGATAGTACGTCACTGGAAAAAAGTAACCGCGCGGCCCCCTTCAGGTCTTCGTCGCTAACTTTAGATTCCACTTTGTTTTTAAAATAATTTTGATTGCTTTTTTTGCCTGTACTAAAAACTGTAAGGCAAGGCGGTGAATATTTGGAACAATTGTTTTTTATTTTTTGGGTAAGAGAAATCTTAGACGATTTATCGTCTTTAACGTGAAGTGTATTAAATGGGAAAAGTAACAAATTCTGCCAGTCCGCATAGCTATTATTGTCCAAACATTTCGTTATAAGTTGAGCCAAATGAGTAGCGACGGAGATCCGGGCGCCACGGGGAATTCTTTTTACCACCTCAAAATTGTTTTTTAAGTGGCTCAAATTAGATTATTTTATTCAGAAAATAGTTCCATCTCTTGCCACTAATGCGAAACTGTAGAAGTTCCGTAGTGGGTGAGCCGCTTGATTAAGCTACTCATAGATGGCGCTGAGGAGAGATCTTCCAAATGAAAATATGTCACAAGGCATTGAAAAATTCGTTAGGTACACCAACGTTAAGTATAGCTTAATTGGTGGAGCGTGGTACGGATTACCGAGGTTGCTTAACGGAATTTTCTTTGCATTGTCATTGTATGTTTAACTAGCTTTCGACTAAAAAGCCGCATCGAAATCGGTCCATCCGTTTGGGAGCTATGATGCCACAAACAGATACACAGATACACAGGTCAAACTTATATAACCCCTCTTTTTTATCGGGGGTTAAAAATAACCTAACCAACTTAGAAAAGTGGGAAAAACACCGACATTGTCACTTCAAAGTTCAATATTTTTAAAATGGGTGAACCGATTTTAACGAAACTTAGCTAAGAACCATCGCGATTAAACTAGCTTTTGATTAAAAAACCGAATCGAAATCGGTCCATCCGTTTGGGAGCTATGATGAAACAGATACACAGGTCAAACTTATGACACCCCTCTTTTTCGTCGGGGGTTAAAATTACGCCTCTATCGCGTTTGCGTTTGCGTTGCGTGTAAGGGGGGTTTATTTAATAGTAAGAGAGTTGTTTGTTGTCGATACGTGCCACTATACATATAGTGGCTCTGCCAATTTGTCCATAGTCATTTTCTTATTCAACTTCACACACACCATTGAATTGCTTAGCAGAAATTGCTCAGGTTTCCTCACGATGTTTTACTTCACCGGAAAAACTCGTGATAAATTATAAATAAAATTTCGCACATAAATTCATAGCCGGGGCTCGAACCCAACTACCCTCTGCTTAAGAGGCCATAGTCAAACCATTAGGCTATCGCGGCTTTTTCTGAACCATCAGGCTTCTATTTCACCAACTTTACAATTTTCAGTTTACAATGACAATTACAACAAAGTGAGTACAATAAAGTGTTTACTTACTTACTTACAATTCGAACTACATTTCTTTGCCAATGCGAAGCGCGCTAAAACAAAAGCTCTTTAAGTCAGCAATGGACATGGAATTGTCATTGAAAACTGACAATTGTACAGTTGGTGAAAAAACGTATGGAGGGAAATGCTTGGAGCACAATTTTTGACTTTGTAATTTTGTTTGGACTGAGTGTAAGGTGGTGAACATATACTAAGTCGTCATATATGTAGTCTACTATAATTTTGTTGCTGTCGGGTTTGAAACCTTGGGTCCATGGGGTCCCGGCGCTTACAAGTTTATTTCAGAGTTGCAAAAGCGCTTAGTCGATGCAACTTGTGACCAAAGGGCTGGCAGTTCTCTCTCAAAGAATCAGCATCGCTATTCAGCGAGGCAACGCTGCTAGCCTTTTGGGCACTATGCCACGGGCGCCTTATTCAGATTAAATTTAGTTGTAAGTTTTAGTTTATTTAGTTTTAGCTTAGATTTAATGTCATTGTAAATTGCTTTTATTATGTAAATCAATTGTTTTCGTGGCCATTGGTTTATATTTTGATTCGAACAAAAACTCATCAGTGGCTTATATTTGATTTGGTCTCTGGATTATTTTATATTGTTTTCCTTCTCCGTAACGACGGAATTTAATTCAATTTTATTACAACGGGATCAAGAAAACAGCTATTTTTAAATGCTTTGAAATGTTAAGCCAATATCAAGTCTCGTTTATACGTGAAAGGAAAAAAACCCGTCAAGTACGAATCGGACTCGCGCACCGAGGGTTCCGTGCAAATAATAAATAAATAAATAATAAATAAACGTAAATAGTTCAGCCATCACGGGAATCGAGTCCCGAAGATTTCATGTTAGTGTTAGTAGAGCTCTGTTCCTAAGCAAAATGTACACAGAGTGGGGTCGTTTTGTATTGGTCTGTTACATATAGGCACAGAAAGACATAAAAATTCAAGATATTGAGACTATACCATTGGTTGTGCTATAAGAGCTACCTTCATACCAAATTTCAAGCTTCTAGGATAATCGGAAATATCCTATAGGTTTTGATACAGTCAGCAGCAGAAGTAATTAACCAACCGACGCGTTCACAATGATCTAAGCACGGCTCTATTGTTACAGACATAAGAGCTTGTTAAGATCATTGTGACCGCTTCGGTCGCTTAGCTACTTTTGCGGCTGACTGCACCACGGCAGTTTGTATGGAAACACCCTTTTGAATGACGTACGCATATCTTTTGTTTGCGTGGACTTAGAAGTTTGATTTTTTTCACAGCTTCAATTTGCAGGCTAGAATTCTCTCTCTTTGCCTGGGCCTTTCTCATTTTATTTGGGGTAGGCCCTCAGTATCATGCGTCTGCAGACAGCTCGGTCTTGGGTCGTTCCTTTGTTGACTTGGGTTTCTTTGAGGTTCCTATTCACTACGGACATCCATGTGATTCGGGGTCTTCCTCGTCCTCGGGGTTTAGTTTCGATGTCTAGTACTTTTCTGGTTATTGCAGGCTAGAATTGTTGTTGATGATTGACAATTTGAAGCTCTAATCTGTTGTAATAATTTCAGTGTTTATTTATAAATTTGTGATGGCAATTTTTAGTATTTAAATTTTAATTATTTAATACTTAAATATTAATAGTTAAGCTGCATGATGTGTAGTCTACTTACATATTTGTATGCCTTATGGCAAACATGGTGATACAAAACTTTATGTAACATCTGTAATACTTACCTATGTTAGCAAATAAATGATTTGATTTGATTTGATATTATTATTAATTTCAGCATGCTAGCTCTACCCGTTCCAGAGAAAAAAACTGTCTTTGACAGACAGACAGACGGACAACAAAGTGATCTTATCAGGATTCCGTTTTTCCTTTTGAGGTGCGGATCCCTAAAAATTGCCAACTGGTTTTGTATGGCCTCTCAAGCATGGGACGCGAGTTCACATCCGAGTTTTACGGAATTTAAATGCAAAATAGCGCTTGCAATTTATTATGATTAGAATTAGCTTTTCGGTGAACACTACGGGGCGCTTCGATAGTGTGTGGAGTTTCCAATCTGCACTATTTTTGTCATAAACAAAACAGTTAGTGTTGAACGTAGTGGACTGTATTGTTGCTTGAATTTACTACTGACTGATTTCTATTATGGCGCGGAAATAAAAAATACACTTCTTGATTTTACTGCTTGCTACACGAAGAGGAGGGGAGAGGTGTTGTCGCTGCGGTGCTGTAGAGTAGAATGGCTTGGAAGTCGCGCGTGCTATTTTTATAGCGTTATCGCAGCAGCGCGAGCGGGAAGATGAAGGTAGAAAATTTCTGAGGAAAAACTTCTACCCACATAGTGTTTTTATGGGATTTGATTTAGACCAATGGTAGGAGGGTTAGGAGTGAGAGGGATAGCAAGTCATCATTTATTTACATATGTAAAATAAAAACATATGAAATGCTTAAAAACTAGGTACATATTATTCTGCAAACAGCCATTATTTAATTATGTACTTACTACGATTGGTAAATAAAACAAAACAAACCCAAATTTTTATGTAAAAAAAAGAGACAATACATAGAGTTATCAAATGAGAAAGAAAGAGAAAGTCGCGTAACAACAATTAAAACTTAGTCTACCTAGCTACGTTTTACAGTTAGAATTTTTTGGCCGTCGAGCGTACACAGAACTAAAGATAGAAGGAATTTTGTCGATTTGTATGGGAAGCGAGCGTATAACATTTGCATAGATATTATAGGACAAAGGATACTTACCGATGAAGAGAAATAATTCGATTAACAGCACCAACTTTAGTAACGAACAACAAGGCGTTTTGTTTCTTAAAATTTGACTTCCCACGCAGAAAGCGGTCGATAGCAGACTGAAGTTCGCGGAGAGCAATGAGGTTCTCAGTCCTTCTTTTAGTTGTGTGACCAAATCGCGATTTTTTTTTCTCTCTGTCTTTTTCAGGCAACCAAGTATGCAACCAGAATAACAAAAAAATGGAGCTCCTACTCCTCATATCAACTTTCGTCACCGTCTCGTGTCAAACCGACATATCAATCCTTATACAGAAAGTAAATGATGTGACCATAAACTTCAACGCTATCGCAGCCGAAATAGCCTGGCAATCCTCTGTTGACCCTGGCAACATTGAGCTACCGAGCAGGGCTGCCAACTATCAGAGGGAACGGATCATGTGGGAGGAGAATGTCTGCAGTAGATTAGCGGCATTGGAGAGCCGTCAGTTGCTCAATGCCACTGAAAGGAGGATGACTTACTTGATGTGTCGTGGACCGAGGATGACGTTTGATGAGGCGAGGTAACTATTATTTTTATTAAAGCTGCTTTCTGGGCTCTCTCGCACCCACCAGTACAACCTATGTATTAAAAGTGGATGGATAGGATACTTTTTTTATATGCTATAGGCTTGCGTTTAACCACAATCACGCCTCCTGGTAAGCGAAGATGTAGTCTACCATGGAGCACGCTTGGCTAGTAAATGCACATTCACCCTAGACTTGAAAAACGGCCAGATGTTTAGAGCACATAGACGCAGATGCAACTGGCATGGTTGATAGTTCTTCAGGTAAAGTCATTCTCATTAATAAACTAATTATTTCACCTTTCCAGACAAACCAGCGTTCACTACCAGAAGCTACAGTCGATCTACGAATACGCAGAAATCTGCATCCCTTACGACAAAACAGCTCGGAATGCTCGGATTGACTTGACAGATGTGGAGGACGCCATTTTGGAATACATCTCAACTGTCAACCGTGTTTTAAAAGTGGAGGAGAACGAAACAGTTTTGACCGCCGCGAAGTTGGCAACAAAAGAGACGGGCATGGAATCCTCACTTTGTTTAAGAGAGGAGTCAGAGTTTGAAGAGATGATGAAGTTTTCGAGGAATGAAGAGGTGTTGAGATGGCTCTGGTTGGCGTGGAGGGATGCAGTGGGTAAGCCGATGAAAGACCGATATAAGAAATTGGTGAAAATGGAGAACAGGGCTGCTAGGAGGAACGGTAGGTAATTTTTTAAATAATGCCGAATGTGCAATAGATTTTACATAAATTCAGTTCAATGGAATATGAAACTTTCGACAGTGTACCTTCAGCAAGATTGTCCGTCCACCTTGCGTGAGGCCTACCAACACTTCGCCTTCCGGTACGCGGTCACCTCTCTAGAAGCTTACGGTCCCAACCGCCATATGTACTGCGAGCAATTATGTGCCTCGCCCACTGCCACTTAAGGTGTGCAACTTGCTGAGCTGTATCAGTAACTTTAGTTCTTCTACGGATCCCCCCATTTCTGATTCGATCTCGCAGGGACAGGTACTCCAAGCACAGCTTTCCCCATTACCCTTTGATCTGGAGCCTCCTTATGAGGCTCACTCTTGATTCGTACTTGATACTAATCAAATTTTCAGGGTACAAGGACATTGGTGCTTCCTGGAGAGATGAGCTCGAGACTCCGGACTTGCGGGCGCTCTGCCGTCGACTGTACTACGACATGAAGCCGCTGTACTCTCTCCTCCATGGGGTTGTCAGGTTCTTTCTGAGGAAGGCGTATGGTGACGTGGTTCCTGAATTAGGGCCTATACCTGCTCATTTACTTGGTAATTTCCACTATTTAACTTTAAAGTAATAATATTTCGGGTGGGACTTAACTTAAGTCATCTTGCAGGTAAAGGTTAAACCTGGTTTTAGTGTTAAGTCAGGATTAGTTGATCAGGCTGTCAGGGGTAGGCCTGTCTTAATATTAAAACTAGATAAGTGGCCCTTAATTACATACCTTAATAAATGTTTTTAAATTCCGTCTGTTTTTATTCGGGATCAATTTGAAATGATAATTAAAATTATTGTTATGTGATTCAGTGTCGTTAATAGACCACGTTTCAACTATTTTTCACATATCTAAGTATTTTGAAATTTTGCATTTTGGATGTCCTAAGATAAATTTTATACGGTCATGAGTAAACTGCTGTGTTGTAAGAGTGAAAATCTCGATAGTTTAAAACGATTACCTATTAAATCATATGTTATTATCAACTGATTGACCCAGTCGCTGTGACCCTGTGTCGCAGTGAGCCATTATTGTATCTACCCATCAATAAATTCAGTCAGGCGTTTACTTCGAAAGAGTTCTGCTCCGGGTTGTATTAGAATGGTTCGGGCTAATATTTGATAGTATATTTTTATGACGAATTTGCGTTTTTAGGCAACCTATGGTCTCATAATTGGGATTCAATAGCTGATCTTATTCTACCGCAAACTATTGACCTGGACATCAGCTTAAAGAACTCTAACTGGACTGTAATTAAATTGGTAAGTTAAATCCGCATGTCAGTACTTAGACTAATATTTCAATTCAAAGCGACATTGCCAGCTCACTCAACTAGCTATACCCCTCTCCCTTCAACACTCGATGTAAAAAAGAGACGGACAAGACGTAACGTTATGAAGTACCCGTAAAATATTTTCGTTGCCAAATCAACTCCACTTCTTTTCACAAAATACCTTTACATCGAAAATTTACCTGTACATTATGGTAGCGGAACTTATATTTCTCGGTATTTATTTTTAACGTTATGTGACTTGGCAAAAAAGCGAGGTACTAAAATTTCTCATGACAGTTATGTTACGAAAAAAGCGAAACCCTCATTTGATTTCGTGACTTTCTGCCAAGCTATGTTTTTACCGGTATTTTGGTCCCTGCAAAAACACACCAGCGATTGACTCCTATCCCATCTGATTGAAAGTTCGAAAGAGGCTAAAGGTGTATTCATTGGTTGAGTAACGGCCTACCTATTTACTCTAGCCTTGAAAAAACCCAGATCGGAAACACTGGCGATGTTAGCAAATACCATTCTTCCACTCTATCCCAATTACACTTTATTTCATTACTTTTTTTACAATCAGGTGAAACATGCAGAAGACTTCTACCAATCACTTGGCCTGCCCGCCATGACAGCTGCATTTTGGCGGGAGTCGGTGTTCGCGCGCGAAACGCCTGACACGCGCTGTCACGGCACCGCGGCGGACATGTTTAAAGATGGCGACTTCAGGTATTGCCAGTTTAAAAGTCAAAAATAAATTTGGGGTGTTTTGGGGAGGTTGTAAATGGGAAATTATGTTAGAAGAAATTTTAACGTTTTGATGAATTTAATATTGTGATTGTCGGGTTTTTAAATTTTTCTAAGTTTGGAATTTTACGACTTTGCTGTGTTGTTTATTTTTTACCTTACCAAGTCGTGTATTTTAAACTTTTCTAAATCGTGTTATTTTACTCCTTTTCTAATTTGTGTATTTTTCCACTTTTCCTAGTTATGTATTTTATTGAATTGTTTTAGGCTACTGTATTGCTCTGGGACATCAGCTGAGGACTTGTATGTCCTGCATCATGAGATGGGGCACGTCCAATATTACATGGCATATGAAAACCAGCCCGGCATATTTAGGGTAAGTCACAGAGCTTGGTACCTATATGAATTTACAAAGTAGTAGGCATTTAAGTACCGCTTCGTGGTGGAAAATTACAGCTCAATTTGGCTAAAACAGCCAGTTAGAAATAATTCTATAGGTAACTTAATACCGTTTTTTGTTACTTACCTATTTCATCCGGTATTAATTTCGTTCCAATTTTTCTTTACACCGAGTGCCTCGTTACTTTAGTATTTTTCTTCAAGTATTTTGTCTCTGGATGAAGTACAATAAAAAAAGGTTCTTTCACAGCAAGCAAACTCAGCCCTCCACGAGACGATTGGTGATGCCATAATGTACGGTGTAATGACCCCCCAACATTTACACCGACTAGGTTTAATCAACGACTCTGTACTCTTCACTTATGCAGCTTCCGAAGAAATTGATGAAATACTCATCGAAAACAAGGATAAATTCACAATTGACAGAGAAAAGCAACGTATTGATAATGCTAATCACGTGTCAAATACTGAAGCGTTCGAAAAAGACACTTTTAAAACCAGAGAACGTAACCCAACTTTGAATAAAATTGTCACCTCAGATGACATATTGCTTTTAAAACAAGCTCTAAATAAACTACCACAGATACCATTTGCTCTAGTCATCGATGAATATAGATGGAGATACTTTGAAGGGGGTCTGAGTAAAGATATAAATAAAGAGTTCTGGGATCTGACAGTGGAACTGCAAGGTATAGCCCCTCCACAATTCAGGGGTGAAGAAAATTTTGACGCCGGTGCTAAGTATCATGTTCCGGATAATACTCCGTTTATTAGGTAAGTAACAATACTTTTCATACTAGCATTAAACGGCTTCGTAAAATTACTGTAAACGTTAAATTTCTAAATAACTGAAACCAGAATACCTACACAGTATACAGAAAATAAAAGAAAGCTTAGTCTTGTGATCGAACCCAAGTCCTTAACATTTCGTTTCACCTATAACCTATATTAGGGTATCTATTGTTACAAAGTTTGTTTACCTTGTCTTGCTTTTACACCTATTTTAACTAAAATGCCGTTAGAGTTCGTTTCTCCCTTTTTGTCACATTGACATTTCCATTAGTAAGAAGAAGACAAAACCTATTTTACTTAACTAATGGAGGCTTCAGTGACGTTTATCAATAATGGCATAAGCCTCTTGCTGCCAGATACTTCCTGAGCAGCTTTCTCCAACACCAGCTCTTCGAGAGCCTCTGCAAAGCTTCGGTCTTCGGCCGCCTAGGAGTCCAGGAGGATCTGCCTGACAGCATCACTATGAACAGATGCGACATCTATGGCTCTCGGTCTGCTGGGAAACTTTTGAAGTAAGCTTTTTTTGATCTTTTAGAAGCCCTCTCCTCTTACTCGTAACTTTATGCTGTAGCGACCCTCCTAGAGTCGCTAGTCATCCGATAGGTAATTGGTATCACGAATAGTTGGTGAGCGCGGGTGACATCATCACTGTTCTACATCGCCCTAATGAAGTTACCAATATCTGATGTGTAAAATTGACAGTCAAAGGTTAGTATTAAATCCGAATTTTATTATTAAGTAAGTTTAGTCACTTAGATCTGATACGTTAAATTCAGATCTCGTTGATTTTAAGTAAAATTATGCATTTATAAAGCAAAATAAGGTTATACCTCTCTCTCCCTCTCTCATTTTCGTATTTTTTATTTTTAAAAAAACTTACTCAACCCCTGGCTGAATTCTTGACAGTTCATTACAACGAATCCTGTGTAAACACCACGGTTGTAGTTTTGTAATGAATAAATCAATCAATCAATCTGGGCGAATTTGTGGAGGTATATGAAGCAATCTAAAAAATGCAACAGTATGCTTTTATTTGGTCGTTGTTAATCTATTCGTCGATCATACTTAGTATCCCTGTTCCTTATGCACAAAAGATCCCACTGGGTCGAAGTGTATCCGCAAGGACCCCTAGATTTAAGATCCCTGTTCCTTAATACGATACCTATGGTGCTGTATGGAGCAATGAGCAGTGTGAAGTCACAAAGGTAAGTAATTTGTATTGGCCGTGTACTGTAATAACATTTTTTTACAGAGACTTCATGTCCAGAGGCCATTCGCAACATTGGCGGCAAATACTCAAAGAAACGATCGGCGTGGACGCCATCTCTGCTTCAGCACTCAAGCGCTACTACCGCCCTCTGTACAAACTCTTAGCGCGACTCGTGCGCGTGCACCGCATCCCCATTGGCTGGTAGTCTACCAATCAGAGCGATCCACTGTGTGACCAGGAACGAAATGTAAATTACCCCGCATTTACACTTCTAGAGAAATTGCGTAAGTTGCTTTGCTTTACATTGTGAGGCTGTGAAGCGAACAGGTTAGAAGTAGCTAGGTAGTTGGTGGAGCGCCGCAGTCTAAGCTTACGCATTTTTTCTTACTAAGTAGGTAGTCAAAGAGATTCGACATTAGTATGAATAGAGCGCTCATTGACAACAAATTCATAATTCACGACTTTGTACCGCGCTTCGGTATCCGTACTAAACTCATTCAGTACCTACGGTGTATTTTTTGCTATTCGAAGGTAGCTGTCGATCGATACAGACTTGAGATTAAATAATTTACATGAGCAAATTCGCAATGACCGCTCTACACTTACAATGTTGAATCTCTTTGTTACTAGTGTAATTAATGAGTAGTTGGTCAAAAAAGAAACTTTTTTAAACTGTCAAAACGGTCACTTATTATGATTATGACGCATACGTCATAAGTTTCAGTGATCAAACTGCCTCTTTATATTAGTTTTTGTTAAATTAAAAACCGTCTTTATCTAAGTAAGAGATTTTCAAAAGCTAGATTTCGGGCAGTGATTTAGTAAAATCACTTTATTTTTTTGTCAGTTACCAACCCAATTGGGGGAATTAAGGGAATAAAACAAAATAAAAGGTCGAAGATTAAATTAACAATAAATACACTTTATTAACTTAGTTTTCTTAAATAGTGCATTACAACTTGTCTTAGAAAGTAGTAAGAATTGGTGAACTTAATGAAATTTCTCAACCTGAAAATAAATAGAAGCTTCACAAATAATTTATTTAAAGCGTTCTGTTATTGTTTAAGTTTAAAAAATATTTACACGCCGTATGTATAATTATGTACAATTAAGTTTATTTACATGTTGGTATATAGACACTTATGAATTATACCATTTATTGCAATTTTATCGAGTATTTAAATTGCCAGATAATTCCCTTTTATCACATTTTTAAAAGCCTAATATTTAAAGTTTGTGTAAAATGAGATTTTTATATAAATACGATACTTGATAAGTATGTCCTTGATAATAGACCCACAGTTTTTTTCTCTCTCCCACTTTGGGAACAAAATACGCATAGAAAGAGAAGGGCGATCAACAATTATAATGTATGAGAAAGTAATGATTCACTTTTTACTTTTTCTCATTCTATCAAGTATTTTCCATCTCATCAATAAATTATCAATTTATTTCTAAAGTAGCATCCATCCATTTAAAATCAAAAGCTTAAAATCAGTATAACTAGCGCCATGAGATAAAAAAAAACCACGAGCATGACAAATGTCAGTTTACAATGACATACGTTGTGACTCTCATCTGTGGGTTAATCAGAACTAGGAAATACGGTATCTCGCTCCCACTTGTGCTTTTCGTGGTTCTGTCTCTATTCACACTGAAAAAAAGTATTTCCGCCATTTTCGAAACATCCCTTTTGAATAGCGCGGGTTATACCGAAGTAAGCTATCATAAATTACTTTTAAATTGAAACTACCATGAGACTCAATCATAGATAAACAAACGGATCACTCACGCATCCAAGTCGAGCTTAGCCCGACATGTTTCGGACTAAAACGTAGTCCTTCTTTCTGTCAGGTTTTCAACTTTTCTAAGTTGGTTAGATTAATATTCTATTTACAGAGTCTCTATATACAACGTGTTACAAAATAACCCATCTTTTTTATTATTATTTCATACAGTGATTCAATTATTGTAAATGGACTCCTTATAATGGACCATTTAACCCCCTTTCGGCTTTAGGGGTATTTTTGTAACACCCTGTATTCACCCACTTTTCGAAAAGCGTTAGGATTTTCAAGGACGAATAAAGCCAAGAGGACTGCCAATGTCTATACAATGCCGCGTTGGCTTCTTCGCGGTTCCTTTGAAATAATAAGCCTACATGCAGCTAGTATCACGTTTTTTTTCATATACGACAAGGAAGGCAAACGAGCAAGTGGGTCACCTAATGGTATGTGATCACCACTGCACATAGACACCCACAACTCCGGGGGGTTTGCAGATGCGTTGCCAATGAGATAAAATGCCTCTTGTGCCTGTAATTACACCGCCTATCTTACTCTCCACACCGGAACACAACAGTGCAAGCACAGCGGCAGGATTAGCGAGTAAGATGGTGGTAGTGATCCGGACGGACCTCGCACAAGGTTCTACCACCCGCAAAATCACGTGAGTTTCATTGTAAAAACAGTCTGTACCATTAATTTCGTATGGCAATTCTTCTGCTTCTGCCTAACCACAACAGTGACATCTATGAACTCAAACTAATATAGATGGCGCTATTGTGTTATGTTGAGGTTCTTAGGCCTATTATTTTAAGGGAAAGAGACGTTGGCAGTCCTCTTGCTTTTATCGTCCTTGGCACATTATAGAGTTTTAAATTCGACGATCTAACACTGGATGTAACTAAGTTTGACGTCATATTGAGACAACTTGAAATCGACATAAAAAAAACAGACTTCGCATCAAATAATTCAAAGCGTCATTCTATGGGACTTGCTAACTATGTAAACAATCCTAACTATGTGAAGGAGCAAGTAAGTGTCTTGACCATCACCAGTACTTAAATCCATCATTCAATAGTAGTTTATGCAACTGCTACGTTTTAAGGCCTAATTATGTGGAGTTGCATACATTACTTTATCTACACACATATTATAAGTACTCTAAGGTGGGTTCAGAAGCCGAAGGCATATATCATACCCATACCTGTCACGAATTTGACTGTTTTTTTGTAAAAATAAATAAATAAATATACATGTCGGACTGAACTCGACTTATATACGTGAGTGATCCGTTTTATTTCACTATGATTGTAAATTACGTTGGTTTTCAAATTTGAAACATCGAATTCGATATCGAAAAGTCATTACGATATCGAATTCGATGTCGTAATGACTATTACTTTACTGCTGGTGGTGGTGGTGGTGCTGGGGCTGGCGCTGTCGGCGAGCAGTCGTCGTCGTGCTGCAATGCTGGTCATTTTCTACGGTTTCTGAACGCATTATAGAGGACTTATGATATGTGTGTAGATAAAGACAATTTCAATATGGCGGTTTGTTTACATAGTTAGCAAATCCCATAGAATGACACTTTAGTGTCATAGATGTGCACTAAAAATATACCAGAAGGCACACTACCATTTATCGCGAATACAAAGCATCTGTCCCTTTCACACAAGCCTATTGCCTAGAAAGGGATACCCTCTATATCCGCGACAAAAATCACTGTGCTACGGTTACAAGGAAACGTAATTCATGAAAGTTTTCGTGTTAAAAACTTAAGCGGAAACCACTTCACAGTCCATTTTGAATCAATTTTGAACTTCCGACGTAAAAAGAAGGGTCTACCTTCGAAGTCCGAATTTCGAAGTTCGAATCCGACCGTCTCCTTCGCTTCCATGTTAATCTCTATTGACGTGAGCGAGACGGTCTTATACAAACTTCGAATTTCCGACTCTCCCAAACGGATTAATTTACTAACACCATGGACTTTGGGTCGAGTACAAAACTCACGAAAAATGTGTCCCAGTACAACACGCCATTTTTCGATGACAGCCATACGTCATAGCGCTGTCGTTCGACCAAACTAAGACTGGCTGACGCTCGATTAGTGGTCTTTTGGTTCGGACGTTTTCAAACGCTAACCCGAAGTCCATGGTGTTGGTAAGTCAACGGACGGACCGATTTTTTATCCCGCACTATCACTGGACACTGGAACGTTTCGTCTTTATCACTAGCAAGAAAATTCACTTGGAACATTCGTAGTTAGATCGCTGGATCACGATAGTGTTGTGGCGTGGCTGATCCAGTCCACGGTGTGCGCTACTCTATGGTAGATGCCTGGCTGGCCGCGACTTGCGCATGAGTAGCCGGCCGACACTACGCCTATTAGGTACCTGCAAAACATTGGACTATTGCAAGACAGAAAGGAAGAGGTCGACCTAGGCGAAGTTAGAAGGACCAGATAAAGGAGAAGGCCGGAGTCGTGTCGTATCAGGAGGTCAAGGATCTGGCTCATAGGAGAGATGATTGGAAGAAACTCCACTGACAAGAGTGTAACTCTTAAGTTTGATGATGATGATGATGATTGACTATTTATTGACATCAATTGACCTAGTCCCAAACTATTTCCCGTACTATGGGTACTAGACAACGGATAAACATACTTATATGGATAAATACATACTTATATACATGTTAAACATCCAAGACCCGAGAGCAAACATTCACCGTAAGTATTCATCATACAAATATCTGCCCCGACCGGGGATCGAACCCGGGACCTCAAGCATCAGAGTCAGGGCACATTTAAAAGGTGTTTGTGCCACCAGTGGAAATCGTTATAGAGAATGCAATTTTTTTTTTTCAAGAAAGCCGATATTTATGGCCGACCTTCATTAATTGTAGAGGCACCAGAAGAAGAAAATGTATAAAATCATTGTGTGCGTCAAATAAAAGTACAGGATTACAAATTGTACTTTTTAATATAAGTGTGGAAAGTATGACACTTCCGTACGTGTACCAAACGACGTTTTTTAAAACGGTGCCTTGGAAAAGTAAAAAGCACTACATAGCCACAAAAAGCTACTTGAGCTTGACTTCAGCTTTTTGAACAATTGTATAAAAAAAATATATAGTTACCATCTACCAGCCCGTTCCAGCATGAGTGGCCCCCCGCTGTCGCCTTGACAACTGTCCTTGCCACCGCCCCGGTACCCCGCGCACAGCATTTCAGGATAGATAACTACGTTGATGCCTGAAAAAAGACGTGTACAACATTAGCAAGGTTTCTGAAGAGTTGAGAAGAAAATCGACATAGCCCGGCTATTCTACACTTTTTTGAAAAGTGGCTAAAATTGTTAATTACTTATTGTTTTTTTTAGACCGTAAAAAAATTATTGCATTTTTGTGAGACTTAAAACACTATAAAAACTTAATTTTAAAATGAAGTCATGAATAGACGAAAACCCTGCCGGCCATGATTTTCTATAGATTATCTGTGTCGTGACTCGTGACGTCACATTGTTTGTAAACAAAGGGAGAATAAAACAAAATCACATTTTTTTTAAAGCTTCGCGCTCTTGGCGCACTTAGCCAAACGGGGAAACGGAATTAGGAATGGAAAATGCGAAAGGATCGGAATTTAGAAAATAGGACGGACAAGATCAGGAAGGTTCGCATGTTGAACTGTCCACTATTCGTAATCTTGCTAAATGCTCAGGTGTACAAACATGTCCCAATCTCATTTTTTTGATTTTTGAAAACCAAGGTTTGACAGGGATTGTAGGTTGGATGTCACGATACCGCAAACCAGTCCTTACATCCGGAGCGGTCCAGAGTTGACTCCAAGCATCCATTAGGTATATCTTTGGCAGTGCTAAAAGATCCTCAGCAATATTTTTGTATGGGCTCAGTACAGAACCTTGTGGAAGTCCTTGCCACACTGAACGGGTAATTCGATTGTTGCCATCTAGAAGAATACTAATGGATCTTTCTGACAGTAAATTGATTATGAAGTTAATCAAAACTAAAGGAACACCTAACTTGTAAAGTTTGTCTCTTAACACTGGCACTAAGACATTATCATATGCCGAACTGATGTCAAGGAATGCAGCCATCACTGACTCATTACTCGAAAATGCTAAACGAATATCAGATGTTATTATCGCCAGGCTGTCATGACAAGACCGACCTTTACGAAAGCCAAATTGACTTTGCGCCAATAGTTGCTTGCTTTCCATGAAAAACTCTAACCTGTTTTTAATCAAATGTTCTGTCACTTTGGCAAATACTGAAGAAAGTGCAATTGGGCGATAGGAGGAAACATCATCTGCAGGTTTACATGGCTTGAGTATAGGAATCACAATTTGAGATCTCCATGCTTGTGGAACAATGCCAGTAAACATAGCTGTATTTATGATAGAAAGGTAATAAAGAAAAGAAAGTAAAGAAGTAAAGAAAGAATATTGTCACTGACATTTGAAAGAAAAGAATATGGAACCCCATCCTCGCCTGGTGCAGAATCTTTTAAATGATTTAAAATCCCTTTTAATTCTTCCATTCTAAAAGGAGAACCAAGACCAGATTAGGAAGAAGGACTACAAGGAATGGAAGAAGGCTGAAAAACATACTCTTCAGGAACTGATGCAGGAGCTAAGCGATCCATAAATTGTTGAGCAAGGTTAGGAGAAAGAATCTGTCTAGGAGTATCATTGAATGCAGATCTAAACGACGGTCGCTTCTGCTACCAGTAGTAGAAGCGTCCGTGTCTACACTGGAATCATCAATAACTATATTACAAGCAACCTGGAGATTAGCACCTCCATGGTCTGGAGGTTCTTTGTCCCCCATGGGGGAGAAATATTTACATAACCTTACCTACAACGACGAAATTTATGACACTAGACAAATATAAATATTAACTACAAATAGGTGAACCAAAATATATACAATATCACTACCTAACTGATCTTTAAACTAATTTTTAAAAATATTAAAATAAAAAACCCAGAAAACACAACCGCCGCGTTTCACGTTTCCCGCGCTTTTTCCACAAAATCACATTCGAAAGTGACACGCGGATGACGTTTAGTCAGTTGTTTCCGTTGTTTACATTTTTTTTTTTAATTTAATTCATCCCATAAGGGATAGGCAAAGGAACTGAGTCCATACAGCCACGTCTGATGTGTTTTGTAAATTTCTGTATATTAAAGTCCTGTCATCGTCAGAGTTGTGTCAGTCGGTCCTAGTCACGTCCTGTCAACTGCTCATGCCTTCCGTAAAGCGATAGTGTACTTTACGGCGAGCTACGGCGAGCAGCAGCCGGTGGATATTTGGGGGTCACAAACAGAGGGAATACGCGTTTTCACTTGAATTCTTCATTTGTTGGGCACTTTCACGTCAATTTGTTGTATAATACACTATCTTTATTATCCACCAAACAACATTAAGCACAGAAACTAAAATTCAATTAACAACACGATCCACCGTCATCGGTTTCCCGCCAAATTCCTGTTTACAAATTCTTTGACATCACGATCATGGCCTAGAGTGTTTTTGACGTTTCAAATTACAGATTAAAAAATACATTTTTAAATTTAATTTCCACTACATTTTTTAATGCTATGTTTTAAAATCGACATATTTAGATTCGCTATACCTAATACTATATGAAGCACCGACTTCATATTTCCGCTAGGCCATAACTCCTCCATGATATTATTTTAATGAATGACTATCAGACGCAAGTACTTGAACATTATAGCTCGTCTAGTCTGCGTATAATATTTGAGGGTTCTCAAGTACTGAAAGAAAATGAGAGAGAGAAAATGAGAGTTTACGACGTACCGTTCGCGCGGTGCCAGCGCTCGCAGACGCGGTTGTCAAGCACGGGAACGTCAACAGCCTGCAACGTGCGCGGGCGCAGCCGCGAGCCCGGGCTGAGCGCCCCCCACCCCGCCGCCCACCCGTACTGGCCCAGGAAGTCGCTGCCACGCTCCGGCAGACAGATAGGGGCTGAAAAAGGAAAAAACAACTTTTAAATGGTAAGTATTACATGAAAATGTATATGCGAAAAGACCATATCTAAGAGCGAATCCCGCTTTTTTAAATTTTTTCTCGATTATTCCGAATGATTTACATATAAATAAAAAAAAAACATTCCGACGAATTGAGAACCTCCTCCTTTCTATGTAGTCGGTTAAAAAGAGGTAGATATGTCATCAGC
This sequence comes from Clepsis dumicolana, assembly GCA_963691665.1. Lineage (NCBI taxonomy): Eukaryota > Metazoa > Arthropoda > Insecta > Lepidoptera > Tortricidae > Clepsis > Clepsis dumicolana. The sequence continues at coordinate 3,233,327 of OY829531.1, read as the reverse complement.
ACGCTGAAAATGAAGCGCAGAAACGGCTACAATTATTGTAGCATTTGTAGCCTCTCGAATAAGGTCCAAACTTGCGCGCAAATGTCAACATGTTCGGAACATGTTTTTCGATTGGTTTGTGAGCATATGACGTATCTTTACTTCTAATAATCATTGATTATTTCATGGAAATACTGAAATGATCATATAAACGATAGTTCGTTAAATAAGAGAATAAACGTCTATAGATCACAATTAATTATTAAACTGATCACATTTTAAATTTTCATTGAATTTCCATGCAATGATGGAGAAAATTAAAAAATGCGAGGTTACCAGCTCAGCAAGAATAAGCGCTTTCAATGGGAAAGACCAGAAGACCGTGGCAGCCGTAGTAGTGCAGTAATAAACTTAGTACAGTTAGCAGCAGAAGTAGCTAAGCAACCGAAGCGGTCACAATGGTCTGCACAAGCTCTTATGTCTATAACAACAGAGCCGTGTTTAAATCATTGTGAACGCGCCGGTTGCTCAGCTACTTTTGCTGCTGACTGTACAGCGTGGCTCTACCACTACCGTCCATCCAAATAACTTATGAACTCATATACTTACCAATGTGTGGCATATAGTGCACATTCCGATCCAGGGTCAGCACGGCCACATCAAACCGGTCCGCTTGAGGCGTGAACTTAAACAGAGGGTGGACCTGAAAAGATTATAATTACCTTGTTAACTGTAAATAATAACTCTGTTTATCATTTATTGGTAGAGGGAGTCAAACGAGCAAGTGGGTCACCTGATGGTAAGCGAATACCGCCACCCATGAGAACCAGCAACCCCAAGAGAGTTACTAGCCCGTTGCCGGCCTTTAAGGGGGAAAAGCGATGGAGGAAAGGGGGGGGGGAGTGGGGGGGGGGGGCTCTGACTTCCGTAAGGCAATGCCCAAGTGCTTTCAAAATTCAAAGGTTTTATTCAGCAAATAGGCAGTTGAATGCTCTTTTGCACATCTTTTTTTTAGTCTACCAGCGGTTTCGAAAGACCATAATGTCACTATTCCATTAGTCACATTAAATCTAAATTTGTAGTAATAAAAATACTATAATCTAATATGTCTACTATCTTAAAATTTATTTACATAACAAAAGCAATTTACAATGACATTAAATCCAAGCTAAAACTAATTAAACTAAAATCTTAAACTATATTAAATCTAAATAAGGCCCCCGTGGCATGGTCCCCAAAAGGCTGGCAGCGTTGCCTCGCTGAATAGCGATGCTGATTCTTTGAGAGAGAAAACTGCCCGCCCTTTGGTCACAAGTTGCATCGACTAAGCGCTTTTACAACTCTGAAATAAGCTTGTAAGCGCCGGGACCCCATGGACCCAAGGTTTCAAACCCGACAGCAACAAAATTATAGTGGACTACATATATGACGACTTAGTATATGTTCACCACCTTATACTCAGTCCAAACAAAATTACAAAGTCAAAAATTGTGCTCCAAGCATTTCCCTCCATATGTTTTTTGAGTATTCGTTTTTTCTCCAACTTTACAATTGTCAGTTTACAATGACAATTCGATGTACATTTCTTTACCAATATGAAGCGCGCTGAAACAAAAGCTCTTTAAGTCAGCAATTAACTATGAATTGTCATTGAAAACTGACAATCGTAAAGTTGGTGAAATAGGGGCCTGATGGCCTATTTGCCTATTACAAGCTTAGAGGGCTGGCAGTTTTCTCTCTCAAAGAATCAGCATCGCTATTCAACGAGGCAACGCTGCCAGCCTGTTGGGCACTATGCCACGGGGGCCTTATTTAGATTTAATTTAGTTTTAAGTCGTAGTTTATTTAGTTTAAGCTTAGATTTAATGTCATTGTAAATTGCTTTTATTTGCCTTATAGTAGTGGGGTACCTACTATAACGGTCTAAATAAAAAAGGAAGGATAGTTATTTACAGGTAAGTAGTACAAGAGTATTGTCACCTTGATCCCCCGAACCCCGAAGGTGTAAGCCGGCAGGGGTTCAGCGGCCGAGTTGATGACGTAATCCCCCAACGTGACGCGGACGTGACGGGGCTGCGCGCGCGCCACGCAGTGACCTGCCGTGACCACGTGACGGCGGGAGATGAGGGAGCCGCCGCACCTGTGGGGGAGGGGGGAGTTTAATAAAAAAAAAACAAAAAATCGAATTAAATTGTTTTAATTATTTATAGTTTTGTAATTTGAATTGTTTTTACCATTTCTTAAAATATTTTTATATAATGATAGTAGTAATCAAAATCAAATATCGTGCGACAATTACCGACCGCACCGGTCCGGTTTGACGACCGGATAGCCTGGTGGTTAGCGACCCTGACTGTGAAGCTTGAGGTCCCGGGTTCGATCCCCGGTCGGGGCAGATGTTTGTATGATGAATACGAATGTTTTATCTCGGGTCTTGGATGTTTAATATGTATATAAGTATGTATTTATCTATATAAGTATGTTTGTCCGTTGTCTAGTACCCATAGTACAGGCTTTGCCTAGTTTGGGACTAGGTCAATTGGTGTCAAGTTGTCCCGTGATATTTATTTAATTGTCAACAATTGACCTAGTCCCAAACTAGGCAAACCTTATGGATACTAGACAACGGATAAATATATTTATATACATATTAAACATCCAAGACCCGATAACAAACATTCGTATTCATCATACAAACATCTGCCCCGACCGGGAGTCGTACCCGGGACCTCAAGCTTCATAGTCAGGGTCTCTAACCACTAGGCTATTCGGTCGTCAATATACATTGTCATCAGCCCATCTACGTCCCACTGCTGGGCATAGGCCTCTTCTCAGAACGAGAGGGGTTGGGCTATAGTTCCCACGCGGGCCCAATGCGGATTGGGAACTTTGCACATACCGTTGAGTTGAACAGGAGTGCAGGTTTCCTTGCGATGTTTTCCTTCACCGAAATTAATTAAATTTGAAACGTACTGTATTAATATTTAGAGTAGAATTTATTAACCTCGGATTGTACCGTTGGATTATTATACTGTCATAGAGTTGTTACTCTTACATGTTAAAACTCATTAAAACAAACCCAAGACGGGTTCATAATTGTCTCGCATACATATCGATGATCCTAATGTATTGTTTGGTCGAATTATCATTTGACCTAATTGAAATTACAGTGAAAATAGTCACTTTTCAGCAAAGCTATAATTAAACCTAACCTAACCTATATACAATACAATACAATACAAATATTCTTTATTGAAAACCACACGAAACAGTACAAGGAGATTACAGAAAACACACATACACACACACACATACATATATACATAGCCCATGTAAAAGATTTCCCGAAATATTTTCAGTTTCAGCTGGAGAAATTAGGATAACAACATTACATTAGAACAAACAATTTTTTGCATAATAATTAAGACATAATAATTAGATTATCCGTTATAAATCGTACACTGTCAAGTACGGCTGGCGTATGAGAAAACACGATAATAATTTATTTGCACAACATAAAACAAGTACATGACAATACATAAAAACCTTAATATAAATCAACGGCGATAAAACCTGGACCTGACCTGAAGAGGACTGCCAACGGCTATACAATGTCGCGTTCCTGTAAAATAATGAACCTGCTGTAGCTAGTTTCACTATAGAGAGGTCTCTGTACCATTAATTTTATATGACACTTAGACCTCTGGCTAACACAATAATGCCATCTATGAACTGAAAGAAAAAACTGGTTTAGGTGGCGCTATTGTGTTAGCCAGAGGTCTAAATGTCCAAATGAATGGTACAGAGACCCCTCCGTAGTAAAACTAGCTACAGCAGGCTTATTATTTCAAAGGAACGCGACATCGTATAGACACAGGCAGTCCTCTTGGTTTTATGGTCCTTGATCTAAATAAAAACTGTGATTAAAAATCTACCTATTAAAAAAGTATAACTAGTGAATAAAATTAAAATAAATTTGGAGAACAGCTGCCCCGCGGCATGGTCCTGAAGATGCTGGCAGCATTTCCTCGCTGTATCGCGATGCTGATACGTTGCGCGAGGAAGCTGCCAGCCCTGTGGTCCCGGAGATGTCAGTTAGACTTTTTGGAATTTACATACGAGAACACTACTTACACCACTTGAAACTCGAAAAAAAAATACCGAGCATACTCTGACTCGACCTCGTATATAAACTTTGACGAAATTGGAATAACCACTTCAGGCTCGCGGACTAGAGTAGTTATTCCAATTTTGTCAAAGCTTATATACGAGACTAGCTTATGTCCCGCAGCTTTGCCCCCGTGAAATATTTTAAAATGGGCTAGTTCCCTATCACCTGGGAATTTCGAAAAATCATTTCTTAGAGCACCTCTAGGATACTCAAGGTTTGCAAAATTTTAAGTCTTTAGGTCCAGTAGTTTAGGGTGTGCGTTGTCTGTCAGCCAGTCAGTCAATCACGGTACTGTTTTATAGGTATAGATAAACTAATAGCATCTCGGGACGTAATTACGACATTTAAAAAATACTACTGTCCCATACTCTTCCAAAATACCAATTGATGTCTTGGGAATTTCGAAAAATCCCTTCTTAGTGCACCTCTAGGATAGTCAAGGCCAAATTTCAAGTGTCTAGGTCCAGTGGTTTAGGCGGTGCGTTGTCAGTCAGTCAGTCACGGTACTGTTTTATAGGTATAGATATCATAGGGTAAAATTACCTAACACCGAACCTATGCCGATGTCGTAAAAGTTACATAGCATTATGTAACCATGCCCTTTTGAGAGTCGCGTCTTTTATGACAAAATTAATGGTCCCGTGTCACGTGTGTACCTACCTAACTAATCCGTGTAATTACTTCCTGCTGTAACTAACTAACTAATGAATATTTATACACTCACTGGCACAATTTAGCCGACCACCCTATTTTTAACCGACTTAAAAAAAAGAGTAGGTTCTCAATACGACTGTATGTCAATGTAAAAATCTTTTAACAAAAAAGTTAATGAGCCTTCAAAAAATCTTCTCAAGCCATCAGTTTTATGGCCTAGCAGGAATTAATATAAAGTCGATGCTTCATTCAAGGAATATTTCGACCATTGCGTACTGTACGTACAGACATCATATTTGTGCTTGCCTGCTAGAACATGATCATAAAACTGATGGCTTTAGAGGATTTTTTAGGCGGTTTTACTTTTATGCTTAAAGTTTTTTTTTCGTGATTATTTCGAAAAAAGCTATTTAGGTAATCAATCAATGCTTTTACAATAAATAGGTATTAAAAATATCGTGGGCGATTAATTGTGCTTAGTTATCCGCTTTCATTTAATTGACTTTGTACAACGCCTTAACGTAACGTGGGAAAAACTTCGGTAACAGTTAAAGTTAAAAGCAATCGCTTCATAACACAACTTCCCTATACTATTACAGAATATAAATCTAAAATAAAAACCCGTACCATCATAACCATAGGAAAGATGAGACAATAAAGAATTATCCAATTTGATTGCGCAAACTCACGGCGAACGCATTATATGAGTTTTCTATAAGAACTGGAACGATTCTGCAATGTGTATTGCAGACAGGGTTCTTGACAAGCTCTAGTTAAAATTAAACTGTAGTAATCATGTTAATAGTACCTATATAGTTAAGCCTAAGTGATAGCAAGGAAGATAAAATCGAGAAGACTGCCAATGTCTAGACTCTAGACAATGCCGCGTTCGTTTAAAATTAGCCGAGTTCCTTTCAAATAATCTATATGGGTGCCTATAGATACATATAAAAAGAAAAATCCTGACTGACAGACTGATTGACTGACTGACAGACTGACGGACTGACTGACTGACTGACTGATCTACTCCCAGCCGAGACCCCTGGACCTAAAAAGCTGAAATTTGGCATAGAGGTTCACTTTTATAGTACACCCGGGATAAGGCGGGATTTTTCGAAATTCTACACTTGACGGGGTGAAAAGGAGGTGGAAGTGTGTATGAGAAAATGTGATTTTTTTTAAGAACTTTACGTTTATGAAACTTAGTGAATATATTTTTCAAACAAAATTAATGAACACGTGTTTCACCGTTTCTGAAAATTTCAACCCTGAGGGGGTGAAAAGTGGATGGAAGTTTGTATGGAAAAATGTAATTTTTTTTAAGTTACGACCGTAAAACTTAGACATGGAGTAGGGAGGGATTTTGCGAAATACCCACGGGATAGAGTTCTTCCACGGGAGCGAAGCCGCGGGCGAAAGCTAGTAATACTTAAATTATAAAGCCTAATTTAAGTTATTTTATTTAAGGGGCCGTCATAAATTAAGTGAGGCTACTACTAAACTGCTGATAAGTATGTGCAAATCATTTGATACAAAACTTCATATATCCGAGCCAACTCGGAAAAACTCTTGCATTGATCATTTTATTAGCAATATCAAGTCAGCGAATGATACAGTTCATAAACTGGGACTCTCAGATCATGATACGGGACAAATTTAAAATGAAAGTTCAAAGAGCTCCCAAGTCGTGGTTTGAAACAAGAAGAGATTTTAGTACTTCGAATTTAAATAAGTTTCGTGAATGTATGGACTCACTTTCATTTAATAATGTACTGTGCGAAACAAACAGTGAATTAGCTTTTAATGAATTTCATGATATCGTCACATTATTATACAACTTGAACCTTCCTCTCATTACTGTAAAAATACGCAATATAAATAAATGTAAATCGTTGTGGTTATCAAAAAGCCTAAAAAAAGTTGTACTGTTAAAAAGCGAATGTATTTTCAATATCTGTATGCTACAGAAAATAAACCCCATTATAAATATCTTTATAAAAATACTCGAAAACTCTAAAGAAGTGTATTATTGAAGCGAAACAAAAAAATAACGTAAATTACGTCTCAAATGCGAAAAATAAGTGCAGTTTGGAAAGTTATACAAGCACAATCAGGAGAAAACTGCCCAGGTGCCTTTACTAAGAAAATAATCGCAAATAATACTGTACTTACAAAGCCATACGACATAGCCAACGCTAACATACAATGACAATGCAAAGAAAAATCCGTTAAGCAGCTGGACTTGAACCAGGAACCTCGGTAATCCGTACCCGTATCCGTATTGGTACGGATTACCGAGGTTGCTGGTTCAAGTCCAGCTGCTTAACGGATTTTTCTTTGCATTGTCATTGTATGTTGAATTTCATACTATGAATGTTTCATAAAAATATAAAAACAAAAATAATCAATAAATCGATTATTTTCATAGCCAACGCTTTCAATAATTACTTCATAGATATCACTAATAAACAAATAGATAATCTTACAATTCCAAATCAGATCCCAAGTCAATCGTCTAGTATGTTTATAAAACCAACAAATAACCGAGAAGTGCTAAATATTATCAAAGGCTTGAAGAATACTAGTTCTGTAGGGTATGATGGTCTTTCAACAAAAAATATCAAACTATGCGCTCCAGTTTTTGCCAAAGTTTAAGCACACTTAATAAATTTATCCTTCACGGATGGTATCTTCCCTGAAAGACTTAAGACGTCTATTGTCAAACCTTTATACAAAAAGGGAGATTCGAAGGATTTAGGTAATCATAGACCAATTACTTTAGTACCAATTATTTGAAAAATTTATGAGAAAGTTATGTTTCCCAGATTGGACCATTACCTAAATCAACACAATATTATAAAACAGGAGCAAAATGGTTTTAGAAAAAATACGTCAACTTCTCTAGCTGTTTTCAAATTGATAAAAACCGTAACGAATAGTGTTAACATGGGCGAATTAGTTGTAGTATTATTTTTTAGATATGACAAAAGCCTTTGACTTTGTACATCATGGTAGGCTAATAAATAAACTTAACAAATATTGTGTACGAGGAATAGCGGAACAATGGTTTAGTAATTATTTAAGTAAAAGATCCCAATACACAAATTACTCAACTGCTAGCCAACAATCGCAAAAAATCTTTTGGATCAGATTTGAGGCTAAATTGTTATGGAGTACCGCAAGGGAGTGTTCTAGGCCCTCTTCTTTTCCTTGCATATATTAATGATTTATCGGATAACATAAAACATGAATGTATCTTATTTGCCGACGATACTACAATTATCATAAGAGGAAAAGGTAGAGAAACATTGCAAAATGAAATAAACCTAACTTTAAATTCAGTTATAAACTGGCTCAAAGAAAATAATCTTCAAGTTAATATATTAAAGACGCAGTTTATGCGTTTTCGTTTTCATACCAAGCGGGCTTCACCCATTGCTTTTAACATATCATATGAAAACAAACCAATTGCAGAAGTCACACACTCTAACTTCCTTGGAATAATCATAGATAGTCACTGCGATTGGGATTTGCACATAGATAAAGTATGTAATAAAATAAGTAGTTTTACGTTTGCACTTCGGCGTTTAAGGCAAGTGGCATCAGAGGCTACTAGTCTCATGGCATACCATGGTTATGTAGCATCGGTGCTTCAATATGGACTGTTGCTATGGGGAAACTCGGTGCATGTAAATAAGGTTCTCATTCTACAAAAAAGTGTGTGAGAGCCATTTGTGGTGCTTATATAACGGACTCATGTAAGCCCCTATTTATAAGATTAAAATTACTTAATCTGCCAGGCCTATACAACAAGCAACTAGCAATACTTGTGAAGCAATATCCAGATTTGTTTAAAAAATAACAGATGTAAGTAACAGAATACAAAGGAAATGTAATGATGGTAAATTAGTCCTTCCAAAACTGAAGTTGCAATTTTTTAAGAGAAATGCCTATATTATGGCCATCAGAGTATTTAATAAGCTACCCAGAGACCTATGTGATGTGCCTTTGAATAAATTCAAGACAGATCTTCATGCATGGTTGTTGGACCGCTCCTTTTACTCAATTAATGAGTTCTGTATTAATTAAGTTTTCTTGTAAGTATATTTACAAAATATTCGCACGCCAGTAATGGTGTAATGTGCAGTTTTTAATTTAAATTTTGGAAGATCCCTGTAACCATATTACTGCGAATAAACGATTTTGTATATAGGGGGGAGGAGGGAGGAGACGAATCTCACTCATCTCACATGGGAGAGAGGAGCCTCTACAAATCACATTTTTTCCGCAACTAACAGCGTAGAAATTAGGAGAAAACTTTGTTAACTTAAGAAAGACATGTTTAACGAAATCAAGCACTAAACTAAATTTTTTTACGCTTTTCTAAAAATCTCACGTGAGATTTTACGCATGAGATCGATGCAAATCTCACGACATCTCACCAAGGGGGGAGGGGGGGTCTAAAAATCGTCAAAATTACCTCACGTAAATAATAATGGACTAAAGGATCAGTGGATTTTGTGACATTTAATTTATGTAGGTATTAATTTTATTTCTTTATACTTTTCACGGTTCTAATATAAATTATCGTAACGTGACATTGTACAATTCGTGATGTGAAAATTGGGATAAATCTTAATTCTAAATCTATTAAGTAATTAACTTAAATCGAAAGTAAATAAAAAAATATAAGATGACTTACCTCAGAAACGTGTTATTGTTAGTTTTATGGACATAAATGTTAGTGTTAGTAATACTTAGATAAGTAAGTAAAAAATATATGTCAATAAAATTGAGAAGAATGTGCGAAAAAGTAGACGGAAATGAAAAAAACATGTAAAGTAGAAAACACGTAACTACTTAATTACAAATTCGTCAAGTATCTAAAAGAAAAAAAATACACAACAGACTTGAAATTCTAGAAAAGTAGATACCTATACGTTTCATTCGATAGTATAGTAGGTATAGATGGACATTCTATTTGAATAACAACTTCATGCGTTTAACATGCAATTGAAATAAAAACGACAACTACAAATATACTACAAGAAATCTATTACAAACAATTTCATAATTCGCTATCCCGTTTTCTATTTATACTGCACGACGATAGCGAAATTCTATCTCACACTTTCAAGTAAAGTTTACGGGTAAAAGAGGGATGCAACTTCGCTAGCATGATCCTCCGACTTCGCTTGCGAGTATAATGGCACTGTGAACTATAAAAGATGAATTTATTTCTCGAATTAATTTAACCCTCTCAATTGTCTCCCAAACTCACTAAAAGTCGATCTAATTCTACTATAACCTTGCTGGTAAGTACATACCTAATGTCCCAAAATTCCTACTATAATCTCCCATTTCTACCATGCCCTACACTCCTTCAAATTAAACTCACTAACGTGCAACGCAAGCAATGCTCTTACCCAAAATCTACTAAATCTCCCCATTTCTACCATGCCCTATTCCTACCATGCTGCCTCTTTCGCACATTTACCTCTCTATCCAACACTGCTTCCAGCCGATAAGCTCGAAAATCGACATAAGCATGTTGCATCTGAAATATAATTGATTAGCACAAATTAGTAGGATTAATATACGCATACCGACACCAGAGGTCCACCTCATTCATAAAACCAAGGAGGATAGTATACGGAGTGTCAAAGCCCATACTTCGAATCGTTCCCCGCAGTTATCTTAAAATTCAGGCAATTTCTAGATGGCGCCAAGGTCGTAGCCAGCGGGTCACGTAATAACAAAACAGCGGCACGAATGTGTCACTCAAGCAAGGTAGATGGCGCTGAATGTAAATAAGAACGATTCAAAGTATGGGCTTTGTCAATCCGTTTACTTTCCATGATCCTTGATACAACGTTACAGAACCTTAAAGTCTGACATCTACCAGTAGGTCCAGCACACCTCACAATGCGACTTCTACCTCGCGCAAGAACAACTGCCCGTCTTTTTCTGTCATTCAGAATGCAAAGGGACGGGTAATATAATCTCGCGCGATAAATAAAGTCATGACCAGTCCTGCTAGCCCTACTAGGTTGACAATATGGTTTACATTACAATGACAAGCTACTGTTCACGCTGGCTGTACAACTTTAAAGAAAACTGGTTACTTATTATGTATTTTAGCAAAGTTAGCAAAAATACACATTATTACTATATTTGACACTTTAACGCAAACGCGTTACAAGCATTACAAGCCTTCGATTACAAATAAGCATATTTATCCGCACGCATCCTCAAGTGTGCAGAAAAATAGTACGAATACATCTTTCCGCACAAGTGCGGACAAGACTGCCTTTCTACGAATATGTTGACCCACTTAAAGTGGCACTTTTCGAGCACGTGCATTGCAATAAAGTATTATACATGTGTCACCTACCTTTGCTAGCTTTGCTAAAATACAAGTCATCATCATCAGCCTATGTTCGTCCACTGCTGGACATAGGCCTCTCCCATGGCACGCCACTGAGCACGATCCTCGGCCACTCTCATCCAGCTCTTGCCAGCAGCCTTGCGAAGATCATCGCTCCACCGAGTCTGAGGACGTCCCACGCTACGTTTGCCGATCCGTGGTCTCCACTCAAGAACTCGTCTACCCCAACGGTTATCGGTTCTTCGGATTATATGGCCTGCCCATTGCCACTTCAGCGTGCTAATGTGGTGGGCTATGTCGATAACTTTGATTCTCTGTCGGATCACTTCGTTACGAATTCGATCTTTTAGAGAAACTCCGAGCATAGCCCTTTCCATAGCACGTTGAGCAACATTAAATTTGTGCACCAGCCCTATAGTGAGTGTCCATGTTTCGGCACCGTATGTCATGACGGATAGGACGCACTGATTGAAGACTTTCGTCTTTAAACTCTGTGGAATTGGCGACGTGAAGACTCGACGTAGTTTCCCATGCGCTGCCCATCCCAGCTGTATTCTTCTGTTGTTTTTACCCAATTGCATAGTTTTCCCGAGGTAAACATATTCCTTAATAACCTCGAGAATATTGCCTTGAACTGCAATTGGTTCCGGACTTACATGTTCATTAAACATAACCTTGGTTTTATCCAGGTTCATCCGAAGACCAACGCGTTGAGAAGAATCAGCTAGGCCATTCAACATATGTTGCAAATCTTGTATCGTTTCCGCCACGATGACGATATCATCTGCAAATCGCAAGTATGAGAGGTACTCGCCATTTATGTTAATGCTGGACTGGAAGAGGTGCCAGTCCAGCGTCTTGAACACATCCTCCAATGCATTTGTGAACAATTTGGGGGATATAACGTCCCCTTGTCTCACACCACGATGCAAGGGGATAGGTTCAGGTTTGACGACCGGATAGCCTAGTGGTTAGAGACCTTGGATGAGGTCTCTAACCACTAGGTCTTGGATGTTTAATATGTATATAAGTATGTTTATCCGTTGTCTAGTACCCATAGTACAGGCTTTGCCTAGTTTGGGACTAGGTCAATTGGTGTCAAATTGTCCCATGATATTATTATTATTATTATTTATTCAGACTGCTGATTCTGGACTTGGACGGCCATAGTAGCAGCGTTGTACAGACCTCTCAACACTTGGATGTATCGCCAATCGACTTGGCATCGCTGCAAAGATTCCAGAACAGACCAGATCTCGATCGAATCAAAGGCCTTTTCATAGTCCACAAACGCTAAGCACAGGGGCCGATTATACTCTTCGGTCTTCTGTATAATCTGCCGCACTGTATGGATGTGGTCTATGGTGCCGTATCCCGGTCGAAACCCGGGCAGTTCGGGGGGCTGGAACTCGTCGAGTCTTCGCGCAAGACGGTTCGTGATGACTCTCGAAAACAGCTTATAGACGTGGCTCAAGAGTGAAATGAGTCGGTGGTTCTTCCAAAGAGTTTTATCACCCTTTTTTAAAAACAACACGACAACACACTTACTCCCCGCCTCTGGAGTTCTCCCATCAAAAAGAACAGTCTCAGAGCCATCGCGATTTCGTCCAGGCTGATTTCTGGCAAGTCTTCCGTAAAGTGGCGTGTTAATGCAGCTCTGAACTCCTCATTTTCGGGATCAGGTTGAGATGCATGCGTAGCGTATAACTGGCTGTAGAAGTTTTCAATTTCCAAAAGAATCGCAGTCCTGGAAGAAACAACTACTCCATCCGTAGTGGTCAGCTTCGTCAGATGATTTCTCCCAAGAGATTTGACAAAAACCTTTGATCCCCGATTTTGCTCAATCGCTCGTTCTATTGAACGGGTGTTGGAGCATCGGAGATCGTATCGTACAAGTTTGCCAATTCTCTTGTTTAGAGCATGTCGTTCTGACGAAGTAACTGGTGGGTGTTCACGTCGTTCCTCCATGAGTCTGAGTGTTTCTTCCGAAAGCTTCGACTTCCTGCCTTTACGCCGCAATTCGCAAAATCTCACACCTTCCTCCCTGAGAATACCTTCCTGTATTAAACCTATTGATCACTGAGACGTCTCTGAATATGCGCTTCTTGTCCGTTATGATGAAATCGATCTCGTTTTTAGTCGGGGCTCCGCCATGTCCCCTTCCTCTGGAGCTGTTTCTTGGAAAATGAATTCATCAAGCATAGCCCCTCCTTTTCGAGGAAGTTGACAAGCATTTGCCCCCTATGATTCCTGCTACCATAGCCATGGGATCCTACTACCGATTCGCTGCAACTCTGTACTCCCACTTTGGCGTTGAAGTCTCCCATGACAACGTTGTAGTGGGCCCCTGGTGGTGAAGTGTAAGGCCTTCGATATATCATCGAACATATCTTCCACCTCATCGTCCGAGTGCGTCGAAGTCGGTGCGTAAACCTGCACAACCTTGAGGCTATACCTCTCGGTTAGCTTAATAACGAGGTACGCAACCCTGTTCAACACACTCGACACTTCTACAACGTTGTCACAGAGAGCTTTATTCACCAGGAACCCTACGCTGCCCTGGGACAGCTGGTCTCCCTCTCGATAATATAGAAGGTGGCCTGATTCAAGAGTTACCGTGTCCTCCCCCTCTCTTCGGACTTCGCTTAACCCAAGAATGTGCCACCTTTTTTTGTCGAGTTCGACTTCGAGTTGTGCCAGATGCTCATCGAGTCGTAACGTGCGTCCGTTGTACGTTGCCAAGGTCAATTGTTTTCGGCGGCATTCCGTAACCCGGGGATTCTTCGCACCCCCTGCCCTGCCGTTACCGTGACCGCCGCCTTGATCAGGAATAGCAGGGCGGTTGGGAACTGAAGGCCGTGATTTGTGTCGACTTGCCATTGGTCAGGGTTTGCTCTAATTGCCACGCTGAGCAAGCGGGTTGGCTATCGCAGTATATTCACACCGGTATCGCTGCCGCCCGACACCGGTGGGACCGATTTGTACTTGGTCATGAAAGTCTCTTAGTCGCCTTTTACGACACCCGCGAGAAGAATTGGGGGAGTGCTATTCTTAAGCCGGCACTCCACGGCACAAATACAAGTACCTAAGCAATTTTGTTTAAAGTTTTACCGCCAGCGGGAAAAGTTATTATTTTGTCACTGTAAATCATTTTGTCAACCATGTATGACATTTTGTATCTGGCTGTAAAGTGACAAGCTATTCTTAAGTTTTTAAGTTAAAAGTTACATTAATTTCAACAACACACACTACACAAAACTACAATGCAATGTACTCGTAATATTGTGAAGTGTAAATTACATAACATCCAAACTACTAACCATCTCCTCAAAACTTATAATCAAAAGTAGGTCAATTAATAAGAAACAACAACAAAAATACACAACAAATAGTGTCTTAACTCAGCAAGTACGACAAAATGTTTCAACCAATCACAGGCCTCGAATTTCCTCCAATTAGAAGCAAGCTTAAGTTTTGCGCGACACTAACGCCATCTATTAGTCATTTCCGTAATGTTATTAATTGAAACAGTCGTATTTCTAATTAATTGCTTACATTAATCCAATAACCCACTTTTAGTTCGGCGTGTTAATTTATACAAATTGTTATGTAAGCGTTTGAAATAGTTGTGCGTGTTTATACAAAATAATACAATATATACCTACTTAACTTACTCAAAGTAAAGTAAATAGTATTGTTTCATGTCTTAGGTGTTCTTGTATTGATTTAAACTTTCGCGATTTTCACACATTATCATGATACTCGGGACTTATTCGCGTAAAGAATATACATATACTCAAGAGCAATAAAAACGGGTCACTTTGTATGAACAATTCCATACAAAGTGACCCGTTTTTTTTGCTCTTGAGTGTATTTAAATGAAATACCTAGCGACGTTTCGGACGTGGTCATGGCGGTGGTGGTGTGATGGTGGTGATGGTCATTGTCATGGTGGTTCGAGACCATGGACGCAACGTCGCGTCCGTAATCGTCGAGGTATTTAAATTTAAACATATTCTTTACGCGATTAAGTCCCGATTATCATGATAATTAGGTGTTCTTATAGTGACGTTTTTTATATACTTAACACTTGCTGTAAAACAAGTGCTAGTTCTAGTTGGACAGATTTTGTTTGAGTCATTTGTAGTTGGTGTGTTTGTTTCTTTGGTAGGTGCGTGTATAGTATACAAAATGGCGGTGGAAAGAGATGGTGAATACGATTGCGATTGCGACTATTGCGTTAAACAATGAGAGCTATCGCTAGTCAAAAATCCGCTAGAATCGCTAGTCACGAGTGAAGTCTATCTGTCAATTTCCACCAATCATAGACCAGTCATCATTATCACCAGTCTATTTTTACGTCCCACTGCTGAGCACAGGCCTCCTCTCAGAATGAGAGGCCTTGGGATATAGTTCCCACGCGGGCCCAGTGCGGATTGGGAACTTCACACACATCATTGAATTGCTTTTCAGGAATGTGCGGGTTTAATCACGATGTTTTCCTTCACCGAAAAGCTCATAATAAATTACAAATCTAATTTTTAAAACAAGGCTGGTAATAATGATAGACCAGTAGCTTCTCTCTCATTGGTGGAGAATGACATAGACCTCACTCGCACTAGCAATCCTAAATTTCTTTCCGCAGCCGTTTTATTAACCCCCGACAAAAAAGAGGGGTGTTATAAGTTTGACATGTGTATCTGTATATCTGTCTGTGGCATCATATCTCTCAAACGGATAGACCGATTTAGATGCGGTTTTTTTTCATCGAAAGCTACTGTAATCGAGACGGTTCTTAGCCAAGTTTCATTAAAATCGGTTTACCCGTTTCTGAAATATTGCACTTTGAAATGACAATGTCTTGGGTTTTTTGAACTTTTCTAAGTTGGTTGGTCATAACCTAACCTAGGTTATGACGAATAAAATGGTGGTTGAGACCGCACGCGCCACAGCACTTTAACACCCTCGCTCTCGCTCAAATTACAACCTGGAGGAGCCGATCCTGATGTAGGCTTGCCAGGGGAAGGTCCCAAAGCCAGCGTCGTCGCCGCCGACGATGCGACGCTGGGCCGTCTGCTTGCCCACAGCTATGCCGCAACCTGGAAACAAAAGAAGTAACGTTTAGCAACAAGTTAATGACAGAAAAAAGCAAATTAAATGAACCCGCTCGACCCCTTCGAGTGGCAGGTCCTAAACAGAAAAAAAACCAGAAAAATGCCAACCCTGGGAATCGAACTAAAGAAAGACACTCCTACTGAGATCATGAATTGATTGCTTTAGTGCGCCATCTCGTGTCCGGGTAAGCTGATGAGTTTCGAAGGAATGCGTTGACTTCGGTTTACGGAGTAATCGCATAGATGGCGCTAGTCACTGTAAAAAGCAAGAAGGATAGTATACGGAGTGTCAAAGCCCATACTTCGAATCGTTCCCCGCAGTCATCTTAAAATTCAGGTAATTTCTAGATGGCGCCAAGGTCGTAGTCAGCGGGTCACATAATAACAAAACAGCGATTCTAAAGTGTAACTCAAGCAAGGTAGATGGCACTGAATGTAAATAAGAACGGTTCAAAGTATGGGCTTTGTCAATCCGTTTACTTCCATGATCCTTGGTAAAAAGTGATAAAAACGAGCTAAGATTTGAATACATGGAAAAAATTCGGCCTTTTCCTCTATGTCAATCGGGGTGTAGGGGAAAAGCACACGACCCGGATTGTCGAGGATCCGGGTTCGATTCCCTGGGTTAGCATTTTTCTGGTTTTTTTTCTGTGTAACACCGCGAACCGAACCGAACCGTGAGACGGTTTCCTCAGTACAGTGTAATCAACGACCACAAAAAACGTTTCGATCACGTTCGAGTTTACGTCTGAATTACTATGGACATAAGTATAAATAGTAACATAGTAGAACGGAATCTCTTTTGACCGAGTCCAAAACGCCGCCATATATAACTACTTCCCCCTTCACGTCGTGACACCCCTCTGTCGTCCAGGCGTGTTGCTAGGTTGCTTGCTGTTAAATATTAGGTACCTACGTCTAAAGATAATATCACTAAGATATAAGTTTTTCTTTGCTTTGAAATCATTATTTTATTCCAGTTTCACAAAATATGAGATTTTTAAATTATTACGTACCTACATAATCATAAACACTTCTAGATAAGAAGTTATTATTAGTGCCATACAAAATGAAGCCATTTAAGGTGATTTAAGTAAGTATTACTTACCTACAAATATAAAATAAAATACATACAGGCTCACGTAAAACTATTACAACCAAATTACAAACAACCAAACGCGCGTGCGGCGACGCCGGCCGTGACAGGCTGGCTGAGTAGTCTGTTTAACGAATACTCTAATATCGTGACCTTGAGCCCGTCCGGAGCGGGAGTTTCCGTTCTACTATGTTATTATTTATTCTTATGCTATGGATACCTTAGCAGCGCCACTAGTGGCACGTATCGACAACAAACCCGTTACGCAAACGCGGTCGAGACGTATTTTTAACCCCCGACGAAAAAGAGGGGTGTTATAAGTTTGACCTGTTTATCTGTGTATCTGTCTGTGGCATCATAGCTCCCAAACGGATGGACCGATTTCGATGCGGTTTTTTTCAATCGAAAGCTAGTGTAATCGAGATGGTTCTTAGCCAAGTTTCATTAAAATTGTTGAGTAAAAGAGTTGAGCCGTTTTTGAAATATCGAATTTTGAAATGACAATGTCGGGGGTTTTTCAACTTTTCTAAGTTTGTTATGCCGTTGATTACACTAGACGCACAGTACAGTCAGTAATCGTCTCGATAAGATAAACATAAGCTGACCGTGCGTCCCGTTTTGAACGGGACAGTCCCATTTTCCAGTAACCCGTCCCAGTGTCCCCGAATAAGCTAATAATAACTACTTTAGTAATATTCTAATCTGTGTAATAACTTAGAAAAGTCGAAAAACTCCCAACATTGTCATTTCAAACTTCAGTATTTCAAAAACGAAAGATTTTAATGAAACTTAGCTAAGAACCATCTCGATTAAACTAGCTTTCGATTAAAAATACCGCATCGAAATCAGTCCATCCGTGTGGGAGTTATGATGCCACATACAGATACACAGATACATAGATCAAACTTATAACACCCCTCTTTTTCGTCGGGAATTAAAAAAGAGTGTATTCCTGTCCACAAATTTTACCTTCAAACTTATAGTTCTCCCAGTCCAGACGCGGTATTTTCTTATCAGTTTTCCTAGTCTGTCGTATTTTCATTTCACTTGTATCGTCCGCAAGCAGAAACACAATAATCGTCCAAAGAAGATTCATTTTGTTATTAATTTCACTGTGACACTAAATCATTGCTCCACAGTGACACTAGATCATAGCCCCACTGTGACACTAGATCATACCTCCACAGTGACGTCAGTGACACTAAATTGTAGCTCCACAGTGACCTCAGTCACACTAAATCATAGCCCCACTGTGACACTAGATCATACCTGCACAGTGACGTCAGTGACGTAATTAAATAATAGCTTCACAGTGATACACTAGATCATACCTGCACAGTGACGTCAGTGACGTAATTAAATGATAGCTTCACAGTGATACACTAGATCATACCTGCACAGTGACGTCAGTGACGTAATTAAATGATAGCTTCACAGTGATACACTAGATCATACCTGCACAGTGACGTCAGTGACGTAATTAAATGATAGCTTCACAGTGATACACTAGATCATACCTGCACAGTGACGTCAGTGACGTAATTAAATGATAGCTTCACAGTGATACACTAGATCATACCTGCACAGTGACGTCAGTGACGTAATTAAATGATAGCTTCACAGTGATACACTAGATCATACCTGCACAGTGACGTCAGTGACGTAATTAAATGATAGCTTCACAGTGATACACTAGATCATACCTGCACAGTGACGTCAGTGACGTAATTAAATGATAGCTTCACAGTGATACACTAGATCATACCTGCACAGTGACGTCAGTGACGTAATTAAATGATAGCTTCACAGTGATACACTAGATCATACCTGCACAGTGACGTCAGTGACGTAATTAAATGATAGCTTCACAGTGATACACTAGATCATACCTTCAAAAACCAATACTTACAATTTAAAAATGAGCCTCAATTTAAAAAAAACTCGATACGAAACGTCAGCTCGATATGTTTGTCTATGATTTAAGAAAAAAAAAACGGCGCAATTCGTGACAGGTTTATCATGCCTTCGGCTTCTGAACCCATCTTAGAGTACTTATAATATGTGTGTAGATAAAATAATGTATCCAACTCTACGTAACTAGGCCTTAAAATACTCGGGTGATCCTATTATGAAACTCGGCTTTGGCTCGTTTCATTAAAACACACTCGTGTTTTAAGGACCCGCAATATTTAGCAGTTGCATAAATTACTTTTTACCTCACTGTAGCGAAGAAAGCGCAACATGCAAAAAAACAGCTCATAAAAACAAATCTTCATCACTGGAATAACAATTTTTTTACGACATTATAACAGAAAACTCTGGAAGTTGTGTATTTTTACGTGAGTCGGAGTGGGTGAGAAAATTTTTGTTGACAATGTTGGCATTTCTGACGATGCGTTTAGAAATTGCATGGACACAGCTTGTGCGTTCAAAATTATGTTCAACATTATTATAAAAAACAAATGTTTCTTATAGAATTTTAAGAATAAAGCTAAATTTGGTATTTTTTATTAAATTCTCAAACCATTTATCATTTATTTAATAATAATTAATACCGAACGAACCATTATTACGAGCGTTTTACTTTTTTTATCTGTCAAAAGCTACTTAAACACGCTCCACTCCAAGGTCAAATTATTTTCCCCACTAGTGGATAAAACGCGATTTTACCCGCTTGTATTAAAGGATAAAAGACGGCTTTCCGAGGTAGTGTGGGGAAAATTACTACGTATTATTCAAACCACCTTAAAGTACATACACCAGGCTAGACCTCAACTGTAGTACGGGCCTATACCTGTTGATTACAAACTTGAAACTGCTAAGTAAAGGAAAAAAACTGTTCATATTCGGGCCATGTTCAAATCAATCATCAGTAACGATGCCGCACCTCTCATTACGTTTTCAGCACACGGCCATACAGTCATACAAAAACTGAGAGGTCAAGTGCTAGACGTACATACATGCACAGACCTCCAACTGGCGACCAAAGTATGAAATCGAGCTTAATGGTAGTTAAATATTGATAATTTAGTTACGTTTGAGAATTTTACAGCTATTTTAGCGATAAACTTTATCAAAGACGCATCGAAGTTTTTACTGCTTTTAATAAGCACTGTTACTTTTACTGTTTTTTTTTTTTTGTAAGAGGAGCGAACTTAATAGAATCACCGGCTTCCATGGACAGCATGAAGTTCCATCGAAATCCGTTCAGTACTCATTGCGTGAAAGAGCAACGTCTATCCTCACACACTTTCACGTTTGTAATATTAGTAGAATTCAGAAACTTTGACACTTGAATTGTCGTTGTTTCTATACAAAATATGAGCTGTACTCCTAGATTGCTATTTGATTAAGAAAATACACTATTCAACATGATAAAAGTCTAACCTAAGCAGTATAGACCCAAAATTCAAAATTTTATTCAGCGAGCAGCAGTTGAATGCTCTTTTACGCGTATTTTTTTTTAGTCTACCAGCGCTTTCGGAAAGACCATGATTGCCAAGAAGAATGCGAAGCAAGAAACTTGACACAAAGCGGCACAAAGTTTTTTTTTTAAACGCCGTTTTTTTCAATACCTGCCTAATAGTTGACACCCGTCTGTCACCTCTGGTTCTTATGGGTGGTGGTGATCGCTAACCATCAGATAACCCACGCTCAACCTTCCAATAAGAAAATACTCTATGGCATACGCTGAGGTAGGTTTATAAAGGCAAACGATACTAGACGATATCAGACGTCTCCAGCGTAAGCCCTACACTCTTCCAACATAATTTGGATAAGTGGGACAGAAGATTTGCGGGTGGTGAGACCTTGTGCGAGGTCCGTCCGAATCGCTACCCCCACCTTACTCGCTAATCCTGACGTTAAGCCGCAGTGCTGGCACTGTTGTGTTCCGGTGTGGAGAGTGAGATTAGACAGCCGGTGTAATTACGGGCACAAGAGGCATTTCATATTAGTTCTCTAAGTTGGCAACGCATCTGCAAACTCCCCGGGGTTGCGGATGTCTATAGGCAGTGGTGATCATTCCTTGTCGTATAAAAAAAAAAGAACTTCGTATCATTTATATAAGAAACTGGTCAAATGAACCGGCTCCGAACCTTAAACATTTTCTACTTCTACCACTATTACGCCTAGATATCGAAAAAAATGCTCTTAGATTTTTAACCGACTTCAAAAAAAGGAGGAAGTTCTACGTTCCACTGTATGTATTTTTTTTTTTTTACATAACCTTGTTACATGATTTTAGCCTAACTTCCACAGCACAACACTTTTTTTCACGCACGTCCGAATCCCAGATATTACAATATAGCACTAACCATTCGCAAACATATTACATAGTGGCTATATGTAATCGATTCCTTTCCGGATGTACGAAATATCGCGTGCTATAACAAAATCATTGAGTTGGATGAACCATTATGATTCTAGGATCATCACGATATGTTATATATCATCACATGGAGGTAAGGCGTAGTTACGCGCTCTGACCATGGCTTGTGGTGTCTTGCGTGGGGACTCCGACAGCGTCGAGTTGGTGAGCACGACTGGTCGCGACTTTGTTTGTCGCGCGAAATTAAATTACCCGTCCCGTTACATTCTGAGTGACAGAAAAGGACGGGCAGTTGTTCTCGCGCGAGATAGAAGTCGCACTGCGAGTTGCGCTAGACTAAATTTAGTTTTAGGAAGCATCACTGCCAACTACTGGCGGAGCCTTCAGCGCGTGAATGCGCTTCTAGCATCAGCTCCAGAGTGTGACGTGTTTGCTGGTCGTTGGAGGAAAATCTGCGATAGATGCATGCGGTTCTGTTAGGTGATGGATTCACGTGACATTGAATTGCTTCGCAGGAGTGTGCAGGTTTCCTCACGATGTCTTTCCTTCACCGAAAAGCTCATGATAAATTACAAATGTAATTCCGCATATAAATTCCGAAAAACTCATAGGTACGAGCCGGGGTTTGAACCCACGACCCTCTGCTCGAGAGGCCATAGGTCAAACCACTAGGCTATCACGGCTTTTGATTTCTGATTAATCGCTTTTTCTGATTAATTAATTGTTTTTTTCTTATTAATTGTATTTTGTTTTATGTTGTTGTTTTGTGTTGGTGTAAACCGGTAACAAATCCCTTAACAGTCCATAACATTCAGCGGATCAAAGCAATTATTCATTGTACATTAACTAGTAGACATCATAGTTATGAGGTCTCAAACGCTTGCAACCCAGCAATGAAAAACTCTTCACTCATGTAATCGGCAATTTCCGCAATTGTAGAAATGAAGTGTTGATGAACCGGTAACGAGCCCGTATCATGAAGGCATCGAAGCATTATGAATGTACTTTGAATGTACTGACCCTAAGTATTTTCCTTTTAGCATTTTTTTTAACGGTGGGGTTTTCCTCTCCACCTAAGTGTTACAGGTTAGAGTTTGTCAAAACATAAAGATATGTCCCGATTAAACTAGCTTTCGATTAAAAAAACGCATCGAAATCAGTCTATCCGTTTTGGAAGTATGTTTTGGCAAATAAATATTATTTTGATTCTGATTCTGACGTCACAGACAGACACAGTTACACCCATACACAGGTCAAACTTGAAAAAGATTGAGAAAATATGCAAATGGCAAAAAAAAACAACAAAATGCCAAAGTATCATAAACCATAAGGAAAAAATGGCACTAAAAAAAACTGACTTTCGGAAAGCCATCCCCAAACTCATACATATTTGCAAAAAAATTATGCAAAGATAAGTTACAGATTGGTTCTCAACAGTTCTCTAATCACAAACGCATCGAATGTAACAGCAAGATTGACAATCAAACGAGTAATAACCCAGGGAAGTAATCTCGAGAAATGGAGGTTCGTATTAAACTTTCACGGTTGCCGCAGCCTTCGCGGTTGCTACTATTTTACTGTTTAGGTTAGATAGTTTAACCGCAAAGATGCATACACAGACTAGCAGTACTCCACTCTTCAATGGCGTGTTAATTTAACATACGTATTATCTTTTTTTCGGTAGGCCCCAACAAGGTGAAGCGACGACCTGGTAAAGATCGCGGGATCGCGGTGGATGCGGAAAGCACGAGACCGGTCTGAGTGGAGAGCCGCGGGGGAGGCCGCCGTCCAGCAGCGGACGTCTTTCTCCTGACATGATGATGATGATGATGATGATCTTTAAAGTGTGGGCGTGGTGATCACTTTACCATCAGGTGACCCACTTGCTCGTTTGCCTTCCTTGTCATATAAAAAAAAGTGGATGTCTTCCGACTCCATCGCGCTGGTCAGTTTCCTATAAAACTGCATCTAAGATTGCCGTAACAATCTTACGGTATTACCGCAATTTTTTTATACGATAAGGAAGGCAAACGAGCAACTGGGTCACCTGATGGTAAGTGATCGCCACTGGCTACCGGGGGGTTTGCAGATGCGTTGCCAATCTGTTGTCTCACTCTCCCACCGGACCACAACAGTGCAATCACTACTAAACAGGATTAGCAAAAGGTACGGTGGTAGCAAAGATAATATATTACTAAAGTAGTGGTGAAAATAATCGATTTATTGATTATTTTTGTTTTTATTTTTATGAAACATTCATAGAATGAAATTCAACATACAATGACGTACCGTCCGTTGGTACGGATTACCGAGGTTGCTGGTTCAAGTCCAGCTGCTTAACGGATTTTTCTTTGCATTGTCATTGTATGTTAAAGTAGTGGTAGCTATTGTGGACCTCGCACAAGGTCCTACCACCCGCAAACTTCTTCCTTCGTCGCACTTATTCCGCAGAAACTTTTTCTTTCGCCGCGGCGACGCAGCATGAACAGACTAGTTTATTTACGTCTCGACTGCAAAAGCAAACACCGCTTATTTACCACCATGTCACAGATTCCATAACAACAAACAAGCCATAAGAAGCAAGTCGGTCAACGGGGCGACTTTCCCCGGTGATGCAACTGTTACGGCAGCCGTTTGAGATGCGAGACACGCAAACTTCGATTGGGTTGGCTTAGCTGCGATCAGCGAGGGCTGTGTAGCAAGATCACCGTATAAGATGGCGTTCCTATTAACTTTACTTACATAAACACTCGTTGGATACCACAGAAACTAGACTTTCGCATGGTTCGCGACTAAGATCGCTCAGTTTAGGTCGCCCCGCCTAACGAACTACATAGTTCGCTCTTCTACGAGTAGTTCGTCAGCTCCCTACTCGAATCAATCAGACGAAGACAAATCGTTCGCCCGTTTGATCGTAGTTTTACCTGCGATTTTAATACTTACTAATAGATAAAACCTCCCAATGTTCATAAAAAAAACCTTAGAAAAAAAACGTAAAATAATCCTCTAAAGTTTTAAGGCCTAGCCCTAAGTAGCAGACATATACGGTGCGAGCGGAATATTCTTTGAACGAAACACCGACTTCATATTTCTGCTACTTAGTGCTAGGCCTTAAAACTTTAGGCTTTAGACGATTATTTAACGTTTTTTTTCTAAGGTTTTTTTGAAGGTGGTTTTACTTTTTTGTTAAAAGATTTTTGTTTCACAATTTTATGTTGATTTAACAATTTCAGAATTATCCTCCAACTCCTAACCGTCCAGGAGTTGTACCTTCCATCATCAGCTCATCAACATGACATGATGACCACCAGACGCAAATACTTGAATAGCCTTAGAAAATATATGAAACACGTAAAATTTGAGGGTTGCCCTCGATTTCCCTAGGATCCCATCATCAGATCATGACTTGATGACAATGGGACCACCTCAGGAGTATACCCTTGCGAATAAAAAAATAATTTTCAAAATCGGTCTACAACTGACGGAGTAATCGATCTACATACATAAAAAAACATACATACAGTGGAACGTAGAACCTCCTCCTTTTTTGAAGTCGCTTAAAAATATACGAAATTGTTTTGAATAATACCTTTTATGGCTTTTCACGCAACTAAGGAGCGAGGCGCCACTGCTGCCCGAAAGTTGCGTACAATCGTACATAATACCGTTCTCGGGTCCGCACCCTTGCTCATTAGGTTTCGTTCGGTCACCGTAGTTCGTCTGTGGGACCTGCTCTTACGACCTAGTTCGTTCGGGAACTACACAAGACTAACAGAAACATAATCATGACTAGCCTTGTTTTACTTCCCACAGCTGGGCTTACCTCCTCTCAGAATGAGAGGATTTGGGCTAGAGTTCCCACGCGGGCCCAGTGAGGATTGGAAACTTCACACACATTATTGAATTGCTACGCATTAGTATGCAAGTCTCCTTACGGTATTTTCCTTTACCAAAAAGCTTTGTGATAAATTATAAAATGTAACATCGCAATCGCACTTAAGATTCCGAAAAACTCAGAGGTGCTAGTCGGGGCTCGAACCCACGACCCTCTGCTTGAGAGGCCACAGGTCAAATCCTTATGCTATCATGGCTTAGGATACCCTAGAATAAGTTTTCATTTTTAATATTAAATATTTTTGCCAACTGTACTTTTTTTATTGACTAGCAACTTGTATTGCCATCCAACTTACATTATCTGTATAAAGTTTTATAGTGCCCTCCTGTGGAGATTATCCTGCCCCCCGACTACGAATTGCAAACTTCGAACTTCGTATCGTGCCGTCCCTCCCAAGCTAATATTATTTAACACGAGAGTGAGCAGGACGATACGATACGAACTTCGATTTTCGAATTTCGTAGTATGGGGGCTGGCCGGACCACCAGAATTTCACTATCAGATTATATTGTCACCGGAAAATGAGTATGGCAAGTATCTATGCGAAATTTCAGCTCAGTCAGATACCAACAAGCTGTTTAGAAAGTGTGTGCAAGATTTGACCTGAACTTACATACATATTACATACAAACATTGCAAGCAGTAAAATAAAAGCCAGCAATTGCAAACAATAACAACATGCGACCTCGCACAGCCGGACAGCCGTACAGACGGCAGACACACTAAAGTTTTTTTTTTCTTATATGACCATGGAATGCAAACGAGCAAGTGGGTCTCTATGGGCGTGGTGATCACCTACCACCAGGTGACCCGCTTGCTCGTTTGCCTTCCTTGTCGTATAAAAAAAGATGGATGTCTTCCGACTCCATCGCGCTGGTCAGTTTTCTATAAAACTGCATCTAAGACTGCCGTAGCAATCTTGCGGTATTACCACATTTTTTTTTTACTATAATGAAGGCAAACGAGCAAGTGGGTCACCTGGTGGTAGGTGATCACCACTGCCCATTGACACCCGCAACCCCGGGGGGTTTGCAGATGCCTTGCCAACCTAGAGAGCGAAGATGAAATGCCTCTTGTGCCCGTAATTACACCGGCTGTCTTACTCTCCACACCGGAACACCACACGGCAGGATTAACGAGTAAGACGGTGGTAGCGATCCGGATGAACCTCGCACAAGGTCCTACCACCCGCACCAAGTTAAAACTGAGACACGTCGCTCACTACATTCGGTAGGTCATATATATAATTAATACTAGCCTATGCCCCGCGGCTTTGCCCCCGTGAAATATTTCAAAATGGGCTAGTTCCCTATCCCGTGGGAATTTCGTAAAATCCTTTCTTAGTGCACCTCTAGGATACTCAAGGTATATGTTTGCCAAATTTCAGGTCTCTAGGTCCAGTGGTTTAGGCTATGCGTTGTCTGTCAGTCAGTCAGTCAGTCAGTCACGGTACTGTTTTATAGGTATAAAAAAAGAAAGATAATTAATGCTATCGCAATTCAGCGCGGGAATGCTGCCTGCGTGATGGGCACCCTGCCGAGAGGTCCAGGTTTGGTAAGTAATATTTAATTTTTTAAGTTAGTTTTAGTTTTAATATTTTTATTTACTTTGTAGGTAGTGTTAGTCCATTGTACATTATATAATTAAAACATAACTTTATTTCACTGCCACATTTTCAAGTTCATAAGCCGCACTGAATAAAATAACAGCCGACCTGGATTGTATGAATTAGAATGCGGCGTGTAGCTGGCTCGGTGGGTTTCCTACTGTATTACATAATGCATTACGTAGCCTGTGTGCTATGGGTCTTAATTACTTGCGGTAGAATTAAATGGTTTCCGTGTTAAAATGGGTTAGAGTCACGATGCAACACGGGTTTAGTGGATAACCAATACTGTCGCGTAACTTTCAACTTTTAAACACTCTTATAATTACTTGCACTTTTAACTAAGGAAGTAATAAAGAACTAAGTAACAAATAAACTAGTTGCTCTGTGATTTTTCGCTTTTTAGGGTTCCGTACCTCATAAAGATAAAACGGAACCCTTATAGGGTCACTTTGTTGTCCGTCGGTCTGTCTGTCAAGACCCTTTTTCTCTGGAACGCGTGGAGGTAGCATGCTAAAATTAATACCATATACTCAAGCCTGCGGTCCCTTGAAGCTATGAAAAAATCAACCTTGCAAGTGAACGCAATCAAAAGATACAGTCATTAAAAAATCTATTTCCATACAAATTGCCGATTTCCAAAAACCTAAAGGGTACTTCCAGCTGTCCTAGAAACTTGAAATTTGGTATGAAGGTAGCTCTTATAGCACAACCACTCCGAAAAGTCTCAAAATCTTAAAAAAATATGTCTGTCTGTAGATTTCACAGACCAACTTATGTTCACCCCCACACTGCGTACATTTTGCTTAAGAGCAGGGCTCTGCTAACACTGGGGGAAAATGTTGAAATCTTTCTACGGAACCCTCGTGCGCGAGTCCGACTCGCACTTGGCCGGTTTTTTTTTAAGTTAGGTACACAAAAAATTATAAGACAGTGAAAACAGTGAGACGCTTTGCTAATTCTACCGCTAAACAGCAGTGTTTGCACTGTTCTGTTTCGGTGTGGAGAGTAAGACAGCCGGTGTTATTACGGGCACAAGAGGCATTTCATCTTAGCTCTCTGGGTTGGCAGTGCATCTGTAAACCCCCTGGGATTGTGGGTGTCTATGAGCAGCGGTGATCACTTACCATCAGGTGACCCACTTGTTCCTTGGTCTCCCTTGTCGTATATACTCACTTCGTTCGCTCGGTCAATAAATATCATAAGACAGAAAGAATGTAGTCTGTCTGTCTATCCCCCGTCTGTTTCTTCTAAGGAATAACCTATTCTTTGTCTTGCAACGCCGAAAAATAATAGTACTTCATCGTTTCACCTTCAAGCTTGAAGCTAGCCAGTAATAGATTCGGTCGTCCGTCCGCTTGGGTAATAACAAGATTGTAGGATGAAAATAATAGTATATTATCATCACTCATCACGTATATCTTTCGTCACAGTTGCAATGAAGTAGGGTTCGAAATCAGTATCATAATTATGAGATGGTACAGATCGCTCTATAACGATTAGGCCACCATTGCTACCTTGTGGTTTTTTTACCCCCGACGAAAAAGAGGTGTATCTGTGTATCTGTCTGTAGCATCATAGCTCACAAACGGATTTACCGATTTCAATGCGGTTTTCTTTAATCGAAAGTTAGTTTAATCGAGATGGTTCTTAGCTAAGTTTAATTAAAATCAGTTCACCCGTTTTTGAAATACTGAACTTTGAAATAACAATGTCGGGAGTTTTTCAACTTTTCTAATCTTGTCAATGCTTGTAAAAAATAACGAACTTGAATATGGATGAATGTCCCTGTGCCCAACACTGCCCCAGTAGTTAACGGCTTCAACCTTATGTCATAGCGACAGGTGACAGACGGGTGTCAACTATTGGGCATTAGAGTGTCAAACATTGATACCTTTACCTTACATGGTGTCAGATAATGAACAAGAAATATTTCAGCGAGTGATTCAGCAGATCAAATTGAACACCAGTTTTAACCTAACCTAACCAACTTAGAAAAGCTGAAAAACCCTCGACATTTTCATTACACAGAACAGTATCTCAAAAATGGCTCAACCTATTTTGATGAAGCTTACCTAAGACCCATCTCGATTAAACTAACTTTCGATTAAAAAAGGCTGCGTCTAAATCGGCTAATCTGTTTAGGAGCTACGATGCCACAGGCAGATACCTAGATACACCCAAACACAGGTTAACCTGTAACCTCTTTTTGTGCCCTGGGTTAAAAAGCAGAAAATATATATTAAAGTACAAAATTAAGTTGGTAATCAGCGATACGAAACCGGTATTTAATTAAATTCATTTTTATCAAAGCCTAATTAAACGAAACACTACTTATTAAATATTATAAACAACGTAAAAACTCTAAGTCATCTTCAAAACAAAATGAATATTCCATGCACATCTAGGCCAACATATATTATATGAAAATTACATAAAGAGTTGCATCAGCATACTAATTCGATGCAAATTGACAAAAAGAAACGTTAAAGTTGTTATAACAATTATGTTCCCGGATATTATGTTTGTAGAATTTTCCTGTGAC
The DNA here is from genome assembly GCA_963691665.1 of Clepsis dumicolana. Taxonomy (NCBI): domain Eukaryota; kingdom Metazoa; phylum Arthropoda; class Insecta; order Lepidoptera; family Tortricidae; genus Clepsis; species Clepsis dumicolana. The sequence goes on along the minus strand of OY829531.1, from coordinate 3,203,549 downwards.
GAATTTGATACCCTGTCGTAAAATTCTCTGAATTTTAATACGTGTGGCGAAAAGTATTGACCTATTTTTTCAGGAATACTTACTATTATATGCGAGCACGAAGGAGTCGAGCTTTAGAATACTCAGCTGAACTTTTTATCGAGACGAACTTCTTTTCAAGTAGAAGTGCAGAAAGCTATAAGTATAAATAATATTAGATGACATTGCAATGGTGCCATATTTTCACTTCCTTTTGTTCGTAATCTAGGTAATTATGGATCAAAGTGGTACTTAATTTCGACATTGACAATAGAACGTATATTTTTATTTTAATGGCTCGTATTCTCTAATTTTAGGTTATATTAGAAAAGTTGAAAACCCCCGACATTGTCATTTCAAAGTTCAATATTTCAAAAACGGGTGAACCGATTTTAATGAAACTTGGCTAAGAACCATCTCGATTAAATTAGCTTTCGAATAAAAAAAACCCGCATCGACATCGGTCTATCCGCTTGCGAGCTACTATGCCACAGACAGATACACAGATACACAGGTCAAACTTATATAACACCCCTTTTTTTCGTCGGGGTTTAAATAAAACGTGCGGTCAGTTAGAGTTTTTTAGAGAATGAGAATTATGTAAATAATTGTAACGTAAATGCTCCATTGCTGGACACTGACCAATAGTTGACACCCTCAACCTTATGTCATAGCGACAGAGGTGACAGACCGGTGTCAACTATTGGGTGTTAGGGTGTCAAGCATTGGGACGCTTACCTTACATACCTAACGTTTTTTTCCCGTCAATTGCCTCATTCGTTTCTCGTTCGTATTCGTTTTCTTCGTTTTTTAGCATTAGAAAGAATACCAATACCAATTCTGGTGTAAGGGTGGGCACGCGACCCGGAGTGTCGAGGTTCCGGGTTCGATTCCCGGGGTTGGTATTTTTTCTGGTTTTTCTGTGTATTGTTCTGTGTATTGGAAAAATAAATAAAAAAATACAAAAAGATTTTCCAATTGAGATCATGCATTAGAAAGAAGGTCACAAGGAACATGTCTTTTTAAATGTCACAAAAAATCTTGACATGTCTTTTTGTTGAAAAACGTTATTTTTTAATAACTCACAGCAAGTAACAATGGAATAAAACAATGAGATTCAATTATTTATTTTGTTATAGTTTTAAGCGTAACGGTTGCTTTTTTTTAACGGTTGCAAAAGCGTTTTTCAATATAAAGAAGTCAAGATTGTTATCTCCTGTCTAATTAAAAAAAAAACGAAGTACGGTCGAGGGAATTAATTCCTGACCCAACATGGAACCTTTTCACAGTAAACGTCATAGTGACATCGCATTGTTTCACAAGGAAAATCGTTATGACGTTTACTGGGATAACGTTCTGTGGTGGGTCAGGAATTAATTTCCTCAATTGTACCTACCTATAGGCTATTAGGTAAGCCGTGATAGCCTAGTGGTTTGACCTATGGCCTCTCGAGCAGAGGGTCGTGGGTTCAAACCTCGGCTCGCACCTCTGAGTTTTTCGGTATTTATGTGCGGAATTACATTTGTAATTTATCATGAGCTTTTCGGTAAAGGTAAACATCGAGAGGAAACCTGCACACACCTGCGAAGCAATTCAATGTTGTGTGTGAAGTTCCCAATCCGCACTGGGCCCGCGTGGGAACTATAGCCCAAGCCGAGCAGTGGGACGTAGAAAGGCTGGTGATGATGATGATGTTTTTTTTTGTTTCTAAAATACGGTATTATTTTTTCTCTCTTAGTTTTTTAATGATAGAGTGAGGTTTATTTGTGTAATTTATCTGTGGTTACGTATTGTAAGAGCTAAAGCAACTTGTTTTTAGAAAAAATGACTTTGTGCCAAATTTCTTGCGGCGCATTCTTCTTGGCAATCATGGTCTTTCCGAAAGCGCTGGTAGACTCAAAAAAAAATGACGTATGAAAGAGCATTCAACTGGTTATTTGCTGAATAAAATTTTGAATTTTGAATTTTGACGATAGGCAATTTTTATTGCCGAGACAAAACCGCACTGTTTTTCCGTTTACACTTCACCAACGCCACCATACCACCATAAATATCCCACATACGTAATTACTTCGATTGGAGGAAGCATGCGCCCTTGATTATGTTTCGTAATGGCGGAAGGAGACGCGACAGCGCAGACGCCGCAAGGCACGAGACACGAGCCGGAAACTGCCCAGGTTTCATCACGATGTTTCCCTTGTTGAGTTTAGCCTGACATGTGTAGTGGTTTGACCTATGGCCTCTCCAGCAGAGGATCGTGGGTTCAAACCCCGACTCGCACCTAACTCAGTATTCGGAATTTATGTACGAAATTACGTTTGTAATTTATCACTGGCTTTTCGGTGAAGGAAAGCATCGCGAGGAAACCTGGACACTCTTGCAAAGCAATTCAATGGTGTGTGTGAAGTTCAAGCCCAAGCCCTCTAATTCTGAGCGGAGGCCTGTGCCCAACAGTGGGACAAAATATTGAATTTTGAAATGACATTGTCGGGGTTTTTCAACTTTTCTAAGTTGGTTATTTCTATACTGCCATTCGCCTATAACTTGCTCTGCGCGCGCGCAGGTAACCGCGCTCGGCGACGCGTGGTTTCCTCCGCCTTTCACTGTTTACTATCGACGTATCTTCTTTCATTATTGCCGTCAACTTGTTCAATTAAATTAAGTACCTATTAAACGAGCAATTAGCTATTGAACAAAAGTTTAATTTTAGTGTCAATTTCTACAGTCATTAATTAAACGTTAATTTTTATATGTGATTTATATCACCACATTACTGGCCGTTTTTACGACCCACTGCTGGGTACAGGGTACAGAGGGTCGAGCACGACTTTTCGAAACCTGCGTCACGTAAAATCGAATAGTAAACATTGTCGAGTTTCTATGACGCTTGGAACGGCGCCCGCCCGTGAGCGTATTTGGAACTAAAATTTAGTACGAGGTTTCTCGATCTCGATACGATAACCGTAACGTTACGCAGCATTCGTAAAGTCGTGCTCGACCCTCTGGCTTCCTTTCAGTATGTGTTTGGGCTATAGTTCCGGATCTGTTCAGGATCTGTTGTGTTCCGGTGTGGAGAGTAAGATAGCCGGTGTAATCACAAGCACAAGAGGCATTTCATTTTAGCCCTCTAGGTTAGCAACGCAACTGCAAGCCACCGGGGGGTGTCTATGGGCAGTGGTGATCACTTACCAGCATCAGGTGACAAACTTGCTCATTTGCCTTGCTTGGCGTATAAAAAAAACTTATAAATTTAATTAGAATGCATTCTACATATTTACATTGTAAACGTATCAGAAAAGATTACGTATAATAATGGTAAAAACCACATAGAACCTTGTTCGCTAGTTTAAGAGTAAATTGGGTTCAGTTTCAAGGAGACTTTGTTTTTAACCCCCGACGAAAAAGAGGCGTGTTATAATAAGTTTGACTTGTGTATCTGTGTATCTGTATGTGACATCATAGCACTCAAGCGGATGGACCGATTTCGATGCGGTTTTTATCAATCGAAAGCTACCTAGTTTAATCGAGATGGTTCTTAGCTAAGTTTCATTAAAATTGGACCACCCGTTTTTGAAATACTAAACTTTGAAATGACAATATCGGGGGTTTTTCAACTTTTCTAAGTTGGTTAGGTTATATAATTAAGTGATGTTTGCACTCACAATAGCCACATAATGACGAAACAAGCAAACATTGCTAACCAACTTATGGCTGGGGTTCCCTGCGCAAGTATGTCACGGCGATGTGTTATTACTACACGTTACCGAAAATCATAGTTAACACACGAAATCATTGCAACCGGACGAGGCTTGTGAAAGGTCAATTTGAGATGAAGTAAGGTCCTGCTCGTTGGTTTATTTGGAGCTGGGTTTTTACAAGTCTAATACGTTTTTAAGCGACTTAAAAAAGGAGAAGGTTCTCAATTTGCCGAAATCTTTTTTTTATGTATGTTCCCCGATTATTTGAAGACGAATGGACCGATTTGGAAAATTCTTTTTTTGTTTGAAAGGGTTTACTTACTTTCTAGTTGGTTACATTGTCACCAATTCAGGATCTGATGAAAATCGAGGGCAACCCTCAAATTTTATAGGCACGTATTATTGTGTTTCATGTATTTGCTAAAGCTTGTTTAATTCTTTAAATGCTAAAAATAAACAATCTTTTAACAGAAGAGTAAAACCGCCTTCAAAAAAACATGAAATAATATTTTAAGGCCATCAGTTTTGTATGTAGCCTAGCTCAAACATGAAGTCGGTGCTTCATTCGTAGAGAATATTATTATGCTAGCGCCGTACCCACATAGTTCAAATTTGTGCTAGCACACAAAACAGATGGCTTTAAAGGACTTCATGGTTTTTTTACGCGGTTTTATTAGGCGTTCCAAATGTGGTACTGGTGAAGGATTGAGGGGATTATCTGGACCAAGAGAGTCACCAATGAGAGGGTCTCGGAAAAAGTCGGTCAGGGTGCGAAAGGAACAGAAAACGTGAGTTTATTGATGTATGACAGAGACGTGTGAATATGAACAGAGAACTAGTACAGTTGCAGCAAAAGTTGCAAAGCAACCGAAGCGGTCACAATAATCTGCAGAAGCTCTTATGTCCATAACAATAGAGCCGTGCTTTAGATAAACCATACGTAATAAGTCCATGGTCCATAAATAGTGTTAGATTACTATTTTAATCCATTTTTAACCCCCGACGAAAAAGAGGGTTATAAGTTTGACTTGTGTATCTGTATATCTGTCTGTGGCATCATGCGGTTTTAATTAATCGAAATCTAGTTTAATCGAAATGGTTCTTAGCTAAGATTCATTAAAATACAAATATTGAACTTTGAAATGATAATGTCGTGGGGTTTTTAACTTTTCTAAGCTGGCTATTTATCTATACTGCCATTCGCCAAACTAAGAAGCTTAGTTTCATTAAAATCGGTTACTTAACCCGTTTTTGAAATATTGAACTCTGAAATGCCAATGTCGGGTTTTTTAAATTTTCTAATTTGGCTAGGTTATTAAAACACAGTTTCATAGCTCCTTTAACAGTTAGTTAAGAAAGCCTTAACTACCTAACTACTGGAACAAACCTACCAACTTTCCTGAATTCGCGTTACTCATAAGAATGGCGCTAAAATAATAATATGCACAATATATGCGTGCGCGATTTCACCGATTGCGTAAGCGCAAAGATTTCGCGCAAAAATGTGATAACGTCAGTTGACAATGATCTCAGATAAGAGGTATCTCTTGAAGTGTGGTTCAGATATTAAGATGATTAATTATGATGGAAGCAGTAGCCTAGTGGTTTGACCTATGGCCTCTCAAGCAGAAGGTCGTGGGCTCGAGCCTCTAAGTTTTTCGAAATTTAGGTGCGAAATTACATTTGTAATTTATCATGAGCTTTTCGGTGAAGGAAAACATCGTGAGGAAACCTGCACACTCCTGCGAAGCAATTCAATGGTGTGTGTGAAGTTCCCAATCCGCACTGGGCCCGCGTGGGAACTATAGCCCAAGCGCTCTCATTGTGAGAGGAGGCCTGTGCCCAGTAGTGGGACTTAAAAAGGGGCTGATGATGATGATGATGAATTACACCCAAAGGGTAAAACGGGACCCTATTACTAAGACTCCGCTGTCTGTCTGTCCGTCTTGCATCAGGCTGTAACTCATGAACCGTGATAGCAAGGAGGATAGTTATACGGAGTGTCAAAGCCCATACTTCGAATCGTTCCCCGCAGTCATGTTAAAATTCAGGCAATTTCTAGATGGCGCCAAGGTCGTAGCCAGCGGGTCAAATAATAACAAAACAGCGGTACGAATGTGTCACTCAAGCATGGTAGATGGCGCTGAATGTAAATAAGAACGATTCAAAGTATGGGCTTTGTCAATCCGTTTACTTTACAGTTGAAATTTTCACAGATGATGTATTTCTGTTGCCGCTATAACAACAAATACTAAAAACAGAATAATGTTTAAATGTGGCTCAACAGACACGATTTTTTTGCCGTTTTTCTAGATAATGGTACGGAACCCTACATGCGCGAGTCCGATTCGCACTTGGCCGGTTTTTTCATGTAGGTATGTTCCCCGATTATGAAATAGACACTCATCAACTAGTTATTCAAAAGCTTATAATAATTATTACCGTAGTTGTCATTGTCAAGCTCAATGCCGCAATTGCAACGCTCGTGAAATATCTACATTATGTCAAGACCATAATATTATACAATACACGTGTCATGAGAGCAAGCGGTCTAGACTTGTGGTAATTACATAGCGTGTGTGTATGTCATTTAGTGTGGGACCTAGACTCGGGCTAGCAATGACCTCTGGACCGTGTTTTATAAAACTACAAGTTACAATTTACAAGCGGAAGTCTCTTTCTAACAAAAGGTGATAGAACGAGACTTCCGCTTGTAAATTGTAACTTGTAGCTTTATAAAACACGGCCCTGGGGGCGCCGTGGTAGAATGTCGGCGATCCCGCTGCGCCCTCGCAGCGGCTGAGCGGATAAACGTGGTTTTAGGGTTCCGTACCTCAAAAGGAAAAACGGAACCCTTATAGGATCACTTTAACCGTCTGTCTGTCTGTCAAGACCCTTTTTCTCTGGAACGCGTGGAGCTAGAATGCTGAAATTAATATCGAATACTCAAGCCTGCGGTCACTTGAAGCTGTGAAAAAATCAACCTTCTAAGTCAACGCAATCAAAAGATACGGTCATCAAAAAAGCTATTTCCATACAAATTGACGATTTCCAAAAACCTAAAGGGTACTTCCCGTTGTCCTAGAAACTCACACCCCAAAAAGTCACAAAATCTTAGTTTTTTATGTCTGTCTGTAGATTTCGCAGACCAATATAAGTTGACCCCACACTGTGTACACTTTGCTTAGGAGAAGGGCTCTGCTAACACTGGCCTTCTCAAAACACTGGGGAAAAGCGTTAAAATCTTTCTACGGAACCCTCGTGCGCGAGTCCGACTCGCACTTGCCCGGTTTTTAGAGGGTATGCTCCCTTTCTCCCTCTGACTCAGGGAGGAGAGAGTCCCCCGTAACCCCCCAACTCTAAATACAGAACAGACCGGAACGGAACCCGCGAGGGCACCTAAAACCGAGGCAACTAAAACCTCTTTGTCACTTTTTGTCGATCCCCAGTGAACTATTCCTCTCCACCACTCAAAGGTTGGCTGGTAGAGATCTCTTAAAGGGATAAGTGCGCCTTTGTACTCGAATTTGATCAGTGTAACTTGTGTTTTTTGTAACTCTTAAATAGAGTAGTTTCGCCCAGTCATCTCCGTGTACGCAGCGTATCGTGACATGTTGTACGAATGACAATACTAATTAATCCCTTCTCGTATCGTTCTTATATGCAGAAATGGCGATGGGCTTATAAAAATCAGAATATGATTAAATTTCAAGTATAAACGGGGAGCGAAATCAGTAAAAAAATGGACTCACTCCGCGGCGTGCGATTATGACTGAACGCGGCTTCTGGTTTATTCTGTTTTCCGAGGTTCATGGATACCATTGTAAAGTAACGCTTTTTAAAAGAAATTGTTCCTGTTATTTAAAAAAAATGCAAAACGAGGTAAACGTCCCAATGTGACACGTTAATGCCAATAATTGACACCCTGATTGTAACCTTTATTACTACGTATTAAAATTGAAGGTGCCAACTACTGGGGCAGTGTCGGGCACAGGGACCTTACCTTACTGCTGAAATAGAATAGGATCAGACGCCTTATACGTAAGTCAAAATAAAGTTTTAAGTATACAATGAATATAAAACAGCTGAAAATATACAAACAAATGAATAAGTTAGTGTGTTAGTAAAATTATGATGTGTACAAAATGTTTTAGTAAATATAGATGTGAGAAAGCAAGACATAGTTAGAGTTGAGCGTAGAAAAGAAATAAATATATACATTGCGAAATATACAGTTCTGTACCTGATGAAGACGCGCCGTGAAAATCTGGAATTTGGAACTTTTCGTATTCTATCTATGTCTTGCCAGACGACCACATCAGAGCTCGGTTAGTGTTTTGGTGTGAACAGTACCTTGCGTAGCGCCACATCACAAAAAAATCCTGTACCAAATACTTTTCCCATACAATAAGATAGTCAATTTATGGACCTTTAAAAAGACTAAAAATAAAAATAAAAATACAAAACAATTTACAGATCAAATTTAGGCGTCTCTTTTTAATTAAGTTTACTTATTATATCTACTTGACTTAAGCATTATGTATGAATATGCAAATATGTAGCTTGTACTATCGAACCAACTGAATCGTAACCCATAGACGAGCCATTTCATTAAAAATGACATGATGACATCGCATTGACTGACAAGAAAAATCATTATGACACTTACTGCGACAACGTTCTATTGTGGCTCAGGAATCAAATGGTTCGACTGTACAGTCAGCAGCAGAAGTATCTAAGCAACCGAAGCGGTCACAATGATCTAAGCACGGCTCTATTGTCATACACATAAGAGCTTGTGCAGATCGTTGTGACCGCTTCGGTTGCCTAGCTACTTCTGTTGCTGACTGTACAATAACTGAAGCCAAGTATAATCTTTTAGCAACTGATTGGACATCTGAGGTCTCATTGTCTGGTATTTCACCATCCCTTTTTCGCACCAACTTATACAGTTTGACAGGAAAATATGGTGAATGCCAAAGCGAACCCAAGCGTGTTCGACAATAAGGCCTCTGATCACCAATATATTTATCAGGGAATCCAAGTACATAGCAAAGAATCGTACATGGTTATTGTGAAGCTGTATGAACTATGTAAACACGTGACTAAAATGCTGACCTATATTTAGCTCAAAATCTTAGCATTGCCATTCAATGTGGCAAACTGGTAGCGGTTTTTTTTTATTATAATTATTGCTTGTAAATCACTCAATTTCAAGATTTAGACTTTTTCCCTACGAAGGTCCATAAACTTGACACGTTACCTTACTCTCTCCCAGAGCCCACCCGCACACGGCCCATCTGGGTAACATTTTTTTTGTGATATGGCGTCGCAACTGTTGTCCAAAAAGTGTCCAAATCCACTTACTTTCATCGTTTATGACTGGGCCGTAACTGAGACCCTCTCCTGAGTAATCGATACTATTGGAGTCCTGGACACCCAGGATGCCGGCTTTGGCCACTCTATGGCAACAGCCCTTCAGGAGGCCTCCACAGGATCCTTCTAAAAGTCCCCCCACCATCCAGCAGTAGAAAAAAAACTCGCAGGTGCCACCTTGGGCGCATTTTTTCTCGTCCTGCCGATCCTCTTTCTGGGGTGTCTCGGTTATTATAACGTTTTTGGACTGTTCCGTCGCACTGTCAGTCAGGACTCGTCCTTTCCTCACTTTCATATTTGTACTTACAACTGGCACTGCTTTTGTACTTGGCATTTCGTTTAATATATCACGCATTCTTATCATCTGTTCGTCTGTGATCGGCTTAAATTTTGGTAACATCGGTGCGTCTAAAGTCGAATTGTAATCAATTCGTTTCAGATATGGCCTCTTTAATTCGGTTTGTATGAACATCGGTTTTTCTAGTCTATAATTTTCTACTTTTTTTTTAAAGCCCATTCTTTGGATTTCGCGGTATCGAGCTCGATGTGGCTCGTAGGCATCTGTTTGGAATAAAAAAAGAATATGAATAACGAGTTGTGATTGAGGTTAGTTAAAAAATGAGGGTTAAAATGGAATGGTTAAAGGAATAAGCTGAAAAACGACACCAAACAAGTAATTAAAAAGGTACATTATGTACAATAAGTTTGTAGTTTTATCGTTTTACCACCGGACCTTGATTTAACAAACATTCGGAATATTATCTGATCAAACTTTGAAACATCAGTTGGTGTAGGTTATAGTTTTATTTAAATACCAAAATACTTAATAATTGATGATATACATAATACAATATACAAGGTATGTGTCTGTCTGTCTAGAGTCTGACACGATTGGCTTATTAGCCTACTGCCTTTGCAGGTTTACGAGCAATAGTTGACCAACTTATTCATGTTTGTCTTTGTCAGTAACCGATATAAAATTACCCCACAATGCGTTCAGTTTGCTTGGGATCAGCTAACACTGGTTTCGAATATTTATTTATATGTTGTATGTATTTGTATTCGTAATATTACGAAACTTCTTACGATGCCAGTATCCGTGGTTACATACCCGGGTTTACTGTGTAAAAGTATGAATAACTTAATTTCCATACAAGAAAAACGTTTCCTATTACATCGCTAACTAATTGATCGATATTTCCGGAAAACATGATGCGCTCTATTACACTGAACATCTGAATGAACAGATGTTACCTTGCATAAGGCTAAAATATGGATTCATAGTGTGTAATGAGGGCTACCGCGAGTCAAAAATCCGCCAGGATCGCTAGAGTCGAGTGACCTCACTCGACTCGGGGGAAATCTCACTCAATCTCATGTCGGGGGGGGGGGGGGAGTCACGTCATTTTTCTCCGCAAGTAACAGTGTAAAACTTGCGTGAAAACTCGGTAAAATTAAGTTAAACATGTTTGTTCACTAAAATATGCTTGCATTAAGTATTTTTCCAACACAGTCAAGCACAAAATAAATTAAACTAAAGGTACACCTTTCGAAAAATCTCACGTGAGATTTAATAAATAATAATATAAATAAATATCATGGGACAACTGACACCAATTGACCTAGTTCCAAACTAGTCAAAGCCTGTAATAAGGGTACTAGACAACGGATAAACATACTTATACATAAGTAAAAACATCCAAGACCCGAGAGCAAACATTCGTATTTATCATACAAACATCTGCTCCGACCGGGGATCGAACCCGGGACCTCAAGTTTCATAGTCTGGATCTTTAACCACTAGGCTATCCGGTCGGCAGTCAGAGGGGTGTCAAGCAACTCGCCAAGGGGGATGGAGAGTCGGAATATTGGAAGCACTTGCACTGTGACACCCGAGGTATCACTTGCAGGTTGCCAATCCTGGATACAGTGGCCGCATGGGAACTATAGCCCCAGCCCTCTCATTCTGAGAGAAGACATGTGCCCAGTAGGCCGTAAAAACAAAGCTGGTGATGATGTGATGATGATGACCCTGAATAAACCTTTTTACTGATCTAGAAAGAGGGTTGCTTTTCGAGCGTAGGTATGTATGTCTAATTCTTAGGTACGCTTTGCGGCTTAAACCGTTTGACGGATTTCAACACATGAGGGGTCATTAGATTCGTCACATTTGTGAGAGGGACGCAGGGTATATTAGTTTCCCGGAATTGCGGTGGGGTTTTTGTTTTTAATTATAAATAGGTTAGATTATTTATTACTGTCGTCGTTGTCCCCAAACGAACAAAGTAAAATTCCGACAGCAGTACGACATCGGTATGTCAATAAAATCTGACACAGATTTGGACGGAATAAAAGCGATCATCTGACTCATGCATCCGGCAGCTATTGCATAAATAAGATTGCTCAGTTCTTGCCAAGAACGATAACCAAGAAATGAAATTAAATGAAATTAAATGAAATTAAATGAAATCAAATTAAATGAAATTAAATGAAATTAAATGAAATGAAATTAAATGAAATGAAATTAAATTAAATTAAATTAAATTAAAGGAAATGAAAGTATATTTTGCTAGAAAAAGGTTTTTTTTACAAAATGTGCTCCTTATAAAGCCATTGAGAAACAGCATTTTTTTTATACGAAGGCCAACGAGCAAGTGTCAGCATCATGTCATGTCAATATCTTAGTTACATAGGAAATGCTTAATTATGGTTACAATACGAGTGTCAAAGCCGCTAGTTATTACTAGTTTAAAATGTTCATGTGGACAAGAGGATCCGGCACTCTCACTGACCGAACGAAACGCAACAGGGGTGCTGTTGCTTCACGTCGATTTTCTGCGAGAGGGTAGTACTTCCCCGGACGAGCCGGCCCATTCGCACGGCAGCAAATAGCTACAGTATGGCTCTCCCACTACAAAAAATTACACGTACTTACATTAATATGTAGAATGAGGTAGAGTTATGGCAAAGGAGTATCAAGTGAAATTTGACTCCAAGCCAACTGCAAGCTTCATAGGTCATGAAGGTCACAGCTAAGCTTGGAGCACTAAACCAAGGGGAGATGTCACGCGGTCGTGCCACTTTCAGGAGAGCGTGACAAAGGGAAGAGTGGGAGAGACGCAATCATCATCATTATCATGAACCTGTTAACGTCCCTGTTTAAGCTAACACCGTAGGTTCCGGCAGAATATCGGCGCTGCGGCAGTAACGCCGGCAGCGCACGCTGAGTCGACGCCTTTTCGCGGCTATGCCGTGACAAATTGCCGTGTGTGTATAGCTAGTAAGATATTTGTTTTGCTGCGTTTGTCATAGTCATGGTTGTCGAATAAAGTTTTTAATCTATCTATCTACCTGTTTGACCCTATTTTTCATTCTTTCACTGTATTTATTTTAATAGGCAATAGGTATTTTTTAGATGAATAGCGATGATGACTATTTACAATTATTTGTTTGGTTGGTTATTCATAGTTTTTGTTTGACCACTCCGTTTGGTTTCATACTTCAACAACTTGATGAAAGTCACGTTCGTGTCGTTATGCGTTTGCGCATAGTGATAAGATCTCGTGAGAACCCGAAAAAACGTCGTTGAACAGTAGAAAAAAACATGAGTTACGCCATACGTAACGGTAGGTAATGGTGACTGGCTGTCGTCAATTTAGTGTATTTAATTTATTTAAATGACGAGCGAGGAGATGGGTCACCTCGGGTGTTATTATTAAGTGACAAATTAGCTATCATATAGTAAGTATAGAAAATTTGGCTGGTTAGATCATTTTCCTAAAATCGTTATTTATCTGTTGCGTTAATTTCCAGTCGCGTTTTTTCCTATTCTTATATTTATTTATTTATTTATTTTTTTATATATTTTTTTTTATTTTTTTTTATTAATTTACCATATTTATTACTTGGTGACTACCTTTTGGCCAAAAAACGTTTGGCAAACTGATTCATTTCCCAAATGTTTCATTTGGTCAAAATGCTTTTTTTCCGAAACTGTAAATATTTCAGGGTATATCAGGGCCATCTCGTAGAACCTTATAGGTTAGGTTAGGTTTGTTTTATAAAAATCCTGAAATATTTACAGTTTCGGAAAAAAGCATTTTTACCAAATGAAACATTCCGACGCATATTGGAGCTGTATATATAGCAGTGCTTGGTTCAATATTAAATTGACACCAGTCAATTCTAAATTCCGTTAGTAAAATGTTGAGAATAATGACGGCCCGAGTATTCACCTCCCGACACACAACAGTGCTGCTTAGCGGCAGAACGGGGATGGCGCTGCTGAGGGTCGAGCTCGACTTCGAATCCTGCGTCACCAGAGTAAACGTTGTCGCGTTTGTATGACGTTTGAAACAGCGCCCGCCCGTGAGCCTATTTGGAACTAAAATTTAGTATGAGGTTTCTAGATCTCGATACGATAACCGTAACGTTACGCAGGATTCGAAAAGTCGTGCTCGACCCTCAGAACAGTGCCCTAAGCACGACTTGTCGAATCCTGCGTCACGTAAAATCGAATAGTAAACTATAACGAGTTTGTATGACGTTTGGAACAGTGCCCGCCCGTGAGCGTATTTGGAACTAAATTTTAGTATGAGATTTCTCGATCTCGATACGATAACCGTAACGTAACGCAGGATTCGACAAGTCGTGCTTAGGGCACAGGCCACCCAACCACTGCACTGCTGTTGCGATTTGCGCATGTGTGTATCCGGGTGCATGATGTCATACGCTCACTTTCGATTCACTAACGACGTCGCTCGGAGATGTTCGGGGGGGAGAGAGGGACGGCAACAAAGCAATGGGCTGTAACGGTAGAAAGAAATGACATAGCTGTAAAAAAATATGGTTGAATTTCGAAAAATCCCTTCTTATTGCACCTCTAGGAAACTCAAGGTATAATGTTTGCCAAAATTTAAGTCTCTAGGTCCAGTGGTTTAGGCTGTTCGTTGTCTGTCAGCCAGTCAGTCAGTCACGGTACTGTTTTATAGGTATAAAAGGTATAAGGTATATCGAATTACTTGACCGAGTAAAACTTGTAGCAAATTTAATCAGCTTTCTTTTGTATATAGTGGTAATGTCGCTAGGAAGCATAGTTTCCGAGATTTAAGCGAAAAACCGAAAGCTTGGACCTTCGAAGCCCCCTCCTCCCCCCCGGCTCAAGGGCTACGAGTGGGGACTTTTGATATGTTCGCCTCCAAACTAATCCAAACAAAGTTTCGAAATCCAAAATTGTGTTCCAAGCAATTCCCTCTATACCTTTTCATTGACTGGCCTAAATAGCATTTCGGGACGTAATCACGACATTTAAAGAATACTACTGTCCAACACTCTTCCAAAATATTAATTGACGTCTCTAAGTTCAACAGTAATTAGAAAAGTTGAAAAACCGCCGACATAGTCATTTCCAAGTTTAATATTTCAAAAACGGGTTAACCGATTTCAATGAAACTTAGCTAAGAACCATCTCGATTAAACTAGCTTTCGATTAAAAAAACCGATTTGAAATCGGTCCATCCACTTGGGAGCTATGATGCCACAGACAGATACACAGGTCAAACTTATAACACCCCTCTTTTTCGTCGGGGGTTAAAAAACCTAATTGATGTCTCTGAGTTCAACAGTAAAAAGAAACTAAACTGCTTCACGAGCCGCGTGTAATGTAATGTTTCTGGCTCTCGTCTAACAATAGTGCGCGTTACCGTTATGCAACGGACGGACCGCTAAGTGGGCTGTAGCGACAGCAAAGAAAACTAGTGGCATCGTAAATAATAGTACATTTTTAAGCGCGCGGTTGTCGTGCGGAAATCGCTGCGTTAGACGCTTGCAATCGACTTTTGCCTCGTTTATTCAATGCGTTCACCGCGTTCATCCAAGACTCGAGAACGTTTGTTTGCGCATTCATCATACAGAACATCTGAACCGTGTTTTATAAAGCTACAAGTTACAATTTAATTAATAATAATAAGTTAATTTTTATTTAATTAGTTGTTAGAGACTTCCGCTTGTAAATTACAACTTGTAGCTTTATAAAACACGACCCTGGGGATCGATTTTAAATCTCACCTGGTGTCTAAATCCACTGATTTCTAAAAATTTCGCATTTTTTAATCTCACTGGTGACTAAAATCCTCACGCCCATGATATCAAATACGAATGCCCTCACCCACTCGTGAACTAGATCACTGAGTGACTTCTTGACCACTGGCAGTGACAGCTAACCTCAATCCACTATGTTGACTCGCTTCTCTACGACAGAAACGCAAATTAGCTGCATGTTAGTAGACGGGTATGACATTCAAAAATAAGGCTTTTGGCAAATAGTGATATCAATTGGGGTTGGGTGAAAATTTAGTCATCAAGTGAGATTCAAAAATCGATCCTCTGCCCCGACCGGGGATCGAACAAGGGTCCTCTAACTTCGTAGTCGGGTTCTGTTACCACTAGGCCATCCGGTCGTCGACAATGTATGGTAATTAGATTACCTGATGTAAGTATCATCATCATCATCACCAACCTTTTTTTCACGTCCCACAGCTGGGCGCAGGCCTCCTCTCTGAATGTACACGAGTACATTAGTATAAAAAATAGAAAATATTTTTTCTGGGTGGTCCTTTAATTAGGAACTATGTGTGAATACAATGAGACTCAATTAAATATATGTAGTGAAAATAAACGGATCTCTCCCGTATGTAAATCGAGTTCAGCCTGACATGTTTCTGACTGATTCGCATTCCTTCTTCTAGGAGCGCACGCCTCGACTGGCGACTTTATTTATTGACCTAAGCTCTGCCTTCGATACAGTAAACCACACAATTCTTATGAAAAAACTCGAATTTTATGGAATCAGGGGAAATGTACAACAACTTTTATTAAATTATCTTCAAAATAGGAAACAATTTGTGGAAATAAAAAACGTTCAAAGCAGTTTTGAAAAATCTATTAGGTCTAACATTGTAGATGTTAGAAGAGGTGTCCCTCAGGGATCCATTCTGGGCCCTTTACTCTTTCTTGTATTCACTAATGACCTCATAAGTTTTATTAGTAATTCAGTTAAAAATTGTAAGTTGTCGGTATACGCAGACGATATAAGTGCGACTTTTTGTGCTGATAGTATTGATGAACTAAGTAAAATTACTAATGATGCAGTCTCTACTCTTAGTACTTGGTTTTCTGATAATAATTTGCGTGTTAACACTGACAAGACTAAATTGATATTATTTAAATATAACTCTAAAAAGACTGACAAACTTGAAGTTTTAATGAATGGAGCTGTAATAGATGTAGTAAATCATGTGAAATGTCTTGGTGTGCATATTGACTCCCATCTAAATTGGAAGCAGGAACTGGAAGTCGTTGAGAGCAATATTGCATCTGCATGTTATGCCCTCCGGTGTCTTAGGGATGTCATGGGAATTGAACAGCTCAAGACAGTCTATTATGCCCTGATAGAATCAAAATTAAGATATAGTGTTAAGCTCTGGGGAAACAGCTACCAATATAATATCAACAGAGCTCTTATAATCCAAAAAAGAGCAATTCGCACTATGTTTCGCATTCCTCCATGGGTTTCATGTAGAGACTACTTTAAAGAACTAGGAATCCTCACGGTGCCTAGTTTGTATGTTTTAGTGTTGCTCACAAAGTTCCTCAAAAATGAAACGTGTGATGATCAAAATGACCGCCTACTTACACGCACCAAAAATAGGAAAGTGAAGTTTTGTCCAAGGCTCAAGGTTGTTGCGCACTCTGCTAGTCATCAAGCTGTCAAGCTGTATAATAGGCTGCCTATTGACCTTATAATTATCACAAATACCTCATTGTTTCTTAGGAAATTAAAATGTTTTTTGTTAAGGGATTGCTTCTACAGTGTGGATGAAATTTTTGATAATGTGTCAGGATAAATAATTTGTTGTTTAATTTTAAGATAAATAATACCAGGTATTGTTATCCGAATATATATGAATATGAATATGAATATGATAATATAGCTATGTTGTAAGTGGGTATTTTAACTATTATTATAACCATAGAATAACCACTAAATTTAATAGTACTTGACTTCGCTAAGTGCAATATAATTATTAAGTAAATTTAAGCATAATATTGTTAATGTTTGAGTTTTGTTGATACTGGCTACTGTTTGTCATTTATTCTTTATATTTATTGTTTCATTCTCTCAAATTTAGTGTGATAGACTATGGTGCTAGAATTAAGCGTTCACTAATATCCGACACAATGTAAAGTTGTTATGGAAATAAAGAAACTGAAACTGAGCCTCGGAGGCAGTGGAAAGAACACTGTGCGCCAAATATCTGTTCGGGCGGCTACTTAGCGAAATTGACAGCGGCGGACAACTACCCTCGTTTTCATACTTTTTTTGACAAATGCAGGTATTAGTCAGAAACATGTCTGTCTAAACTCTGTTGGCAACCCAACAGAGTTACATTTTATTTTTATTTTTCTATGGCAACATAAATAATAATAAATAAATATCATCATGGGACAAATTGACACCAATTGACCTAGTCCCAAACTAGGCAAAGCCTGTACTATGGGTACTAGACAACGGATAAACATACTTATATAGATAAATACATACTTATATACATATTAAACATCCAAGACCACAAACATTAGTATTCATCATACAAGCATCTGCCCTGACCGGGATTCGAACCCGGGACCTCAAGCTTCATAGTCAGGGTCGCTAACCACCGGGCCATCCGGTCGTCACATAGTAAACTTTTCCCCTTCTCTCTATAGCTAATTTAATTTAAGTTGTTGTTAATTTAAGTTTCTCCTTTCTGTTCATTTCTGCCACCTATTTTAGCTTCTTCATCTTGGTTTCTGTATTTTGGTTGTCTGTAAGAGATCGCTTTTAAGCGATAAGACCGCCTATTGTCTACCATACCTGTTTTCTGTAATCTGTTTGTACTATTTTGTGGTTTTCAATAAAGAATATTTGTATTGTATTGTATTGTATAGCTTAATTGTGTCATGTGTAAATCATTAATTAAAATAAACTGTTCTCGAGCTAAAGAAGTGTTTTCCTACCCGCACCAAACTACACAGGGACTGCTACAATAGTAGTTTATGCAACTGCTACATAATGAGGGTCCTTAAAACACGAGTGTGTTTTTATGAAACGAAGCTGAGTTTCATAATAGGATCACAAGAGTGTTTTAAGGCCTAATTATGTACAGTTGCATACATTACTTTATCTACACACATATTATAAGTACTCTAAGATGGGTTCAGAAGCCGAAGATATGTATCATACCCATACCTGTCACGAATTTGACTGCTTTTTAATCATAGACAAACATACCGAGCTGACGTTCAGTGAACTGTTTTTTTTTTTTGTAAAAAAAAATTAAACATATCACATTATTAATTATACATGTAGAACTGAACTCGACTTATATACGTGAGTGATCCGTTTTATTTCACTATGATTGTAAATTACGTTGGTTGTCAAATTCGGTACATCGAATTCGATATCGAAAAGTCATTACGACATCAAATTATAGAGGACTTATGATATGTGTGTAGATAAACTCTATTTACATACGTTAGTAATCCGATCATTTCGCTATGACAAAAAATCTGCACAAAATGACTTTTTTTAAATACTCATTCAGCCACATCGCAATAAATAGTGATTGTTCTGCCGACCCTACCGCTACACTTTCACGTCCATCGCGTAATATTATACAATTACGACAAAATGTACAAATTGTTGTAATAGTACAAAATGTTAGATGCGCGGTTACGTGCCGTGTACAATGTCAGTGTACCCGGTTTTCGCGTATGGCAGATATTGTACAATTTTATAACTGGATCAGATTCATCATCATAATCATCATCAGCCCACAGCAGTCCACTGCTGGACATAGGCCTCCTCCATGGTGCGCTACAACACTCTGTCTTCGGCCCCTCGCATCCATCCGCTGCCAGCAACCCTCTTGAGGTCGTCCGTCCATCGTGCTTCAGGACGCCCCACACTACGTTTCCCCGTCCGTGGTCTCCATTCGAGGACTCGTTTGCTCCAACGTTCATCGTTCCTACGATATACGTGGCCAGCCCAACGCCATTTCAACGAACTAATTCTTTGAGCAATGTCGGTGACTTTAGTTCTTTCAGATAATGTGATTGCGGGTCGGATTTACTCAAAGGATATTTTTTTTATACGACGAGGAAGGTAAACGAGCAAGTGGGTCACCTGATGGTAAGTGATCACCAATGCCCATAGACACCCACAACCCCCGGAGGGTTCGCAGATGCGTTGCCAACCTAGAGAGCTAAGATGAAATGCCTCTTGTGCCCGTAATTACACCGGCTGTCTTACTCTCCACACCGGAATACAAACAGTGCAAGCACTGCTGCTTAGTGGCAGGATGAGCGAGTAAGATGGTGGTAGCGATCCGGACGGACCTCGCACAAGGTCCTACCACCCGCAAAAGTTTATACACAGATACAAAATAACCCTTAAAAATACAGGGTTGGAATTCGCATACCTATCGTATGAAAAAAAAGGTTTTTTTTATTTCACAAAGTGATTGAATTATTGTAAATGGACTCTTTGTAATGTACCATTCAACCCCCTTTCGGCTTCACGGATATTTTTGTAACAACCTGTATGTGTTCCCTTACAAGTTAATATAAATGGAAAGATATTTTATTTAAGCAACTAAATCATGTTGACCTAAATCATGTTGACCTAAATCATGTTGACCTAAATACTTCGAATTAAAGTTATATTTGAAACGTAATACAAATTAATATTATTGTTCTTGTTTACGGAACTAAGATTTACATAATCCTGCGTTCGGAAGAATTATGCCTAACGTAACAGAGACACTGACATAATAACACCAAATTATATGTTTAAAAGTTGTCTGTTTTAGTTCCGAGAAAGCAAAATGCTTGAGTAATTGATTGAATCGGGCGTTGCTTTGCAGAGATTCATGAACTAATAACCAACTTAGAAAAGTTGAAAAACCCCCGACATTGTCATTTCAAAGTTCAATATTTCAATAACGGGTTTACCAATTTTAATGAAACTTAGCTAAGAACCATCTCGATTAAACTAGCTTTCGACTGAAAAAAACCGCATCGAAATCGGTGAATCCGCTTGCGAGCTACGATGCCACAGACAGATACACAGACACACAGATAAACAGATACACAGGTCAAACTTATAAAACCCCTCTTTTTCGTCGGGGGTTAAAAACAATTAATTTTCTCACCCGCGATCACATGTGTAAAATACTACATCTATGCGACAAGTGTGTGTTTCCATGCAACACCTCCGCCTCCACTGCTACACTAATCCGTGTCACACAGACCCAACTGTCACCACCACTACACTATACGGGGACGCGTTTCGGAACTCTCTACGGACTTATTCTCAAATCATCAAAACATCCGTTTAACACACTACCAGTTACTCTAGTCTATTGTCGCATGGAAACATACATTGTCGCATAGACGTAGCTATTTTAGACGTGTGGTCGCAGGTGAGCAAATTATCAGTTTTTAGTTCATGAAAAATGCTTAAGTTTTAGTATAGAGAGTATCATAAAACTTGACTAAAATAAAATTTAAAAAAAAGTTTTTTTTTTCAAGTTGAACAACGAAAAAAAGTTTGACAATTTTTTTTTCTTGACTTTTTTCACAATGAAGAAAAACACTTACAATACAACATACACACATAATCAAAGTTCAAAGTCACACAAATATGAACCGTGAAGTCTTTCACATAAAAGACATCAACGTGTTTTACGGTATCAAAAATACGAACTTGCTCATTTTATACTATTTTACAAGAATAAAAAATCCGTGATCTTATAAAATTATGCCATTATTCGTAAACGTCACTCAAGCCTCCATTATTAAAAATAGGTGTTGTCTTCTTCTTACAAACGGAAATGTCAATGTGACTAAAAAGGACAAACGAACTTTAACGGCATTTTAGTTAATATAGGTTTATGAATAATAATAAGGTTTGTGATCTCAGAGTTGGTTTGTATCTGTTCAACATACAATGACAATGCAAAGAAAAATCCGTTAAGCAGCTGGACTTGAACCAGCAACCTCGGTAATCCGTACCACGCTCCACCTACAGGCATTGAAAAATTCGTTAGGTGCACCAACGTTAAGTATGGCTTAATTGGTGGAGCGTGGTACGGATTACCGAGATTGCTGGTTCAAGTCCAGCTGCTTAACGGATTTTTCTTTGCATTATCATTGTATGTTGAATTTCATTCTATGAATGTTTCATAAAAATAAAAACAAAAATAATCAATAAATCGATTATTTTCATTGTATCATCTTTTTGTCCATTTTCCACATTTTTTTTATTTTTATGGTCTTCCCGTGAATATCAATTATTTTTTTAATAAACTCACTGAAACACAGAAAAATAATTAAAGGTTTGGCACACGACCCGGAGTGTCGAGGATCCGGGTTCAATTCCCGGAGTTGGCATTTTGCTGTTTTTTTTTCTGTGTACGTGTGTAAGGTAACTAGTAATTTTATAACTACAATGTTGACGAGCTCCTATTCTTTGTAGTTTGTAACATCTTTATCTACACACATATCATAAGTCCTCTATAATGCGTTCAGAAACCGTAGAAAATGACCAGCATTGCAGCACGACGACGACTGCTCGCCGACAGCGCCAGCCCCAGCACCACCACCACGACCAGCAGTAAAGTAATAGTCATTACGACATCGAATTCGATATCGTAATGACTTTTCGATATCGAATTCGATGTTTCAAATTTGAAAACCAACGTAATTTACAATCATGGTGAAATAAAACGGATCACTCACGCATATAAGTTGAGTTCAGTCCGACATGTATAAATAATAATGTGTTTTTTTTTTTTACAATAACAAAACGTCCGCTCGGTATGTTCGTCTTTAATTAAAAAAAACAGTCAAATTCATGACAGGTATGGGTATGATATATGCCTTCGGCTTCTGAACCCATCTTAGAGTACTTATAACATGTGTGTAGATAAAGTAATGTATGCAACTCCACATAATTAGGCCTTAAAACACGAGTGTGTTTTTATGAAACGAAGCGAAGCTGAGTTTCATAATAGTATCACACGAGTTATGACACAAGGACCCTCATTATGTAGCAGTTACATAAACTACTATATGCTATCCTAACCTAGCTGCTGTTTAGACGAATTGCTATTTCAACCATTTGCTTTTTCGACGAAAGATACTAACCCGAACTTTCTTTCCCTCGAGGGAATCGAACCCGTACCCTTGCGTTTCAAGGCAGGGTCACCAACCACTACTATTTTTTTTATATACGACGAGGAAGGCAAACGAGCAAGTGGGTCGCCTGATGGTAAGTGATCACCACTGCCCATAGACACCCGCAACCCCGGAAGGTTTGCGGATGCGTTGCCAACCTAGAGAGCTAAGATGAAATGCCTCTTGTGCCCGTAATTACACCGGTTGTCTTACTCTCCACACCGGAACACATCAGTGCAAGCACCATTAGCGGCAGGATTAGCGAGTAAGATGGTGGTAGCGATCCGGACGGACCTTGCACAAGGTCCTACCACCCGCCACCTTATGCTGCTTGCAACCGTTAAGTGTAACGCACGGCACTGTCATTTATAATTTACCATCGTTTAGGCGACCAGTGGACCATGAGACTAACATGCAGACAAACATACTGTCAAGTGTATTTTTGAAAGAGGTAGGCAAACGAGCAAGCGGGTCACTTGGCCCCTATTTCACCAACTTTACAATTGTCAGGTTTCAATGACAATTCGTTGTCAATTGCTGACTTGAAGAGCTTTTGTTTTAGCGCGCTTCATACTGGCCAGGGAATGTAGTTCGAATTGTCATGACAAACCGGCAATTGTAAAGTTGATGTGAACCAGCAACCCCAAGACCTTCTAAGGCAACGCAATCAAAAGATACAGTCATTAAAAAATCTATTTCCATACAATTTGCCGATTTCCAAAAACCTAAAGGGTACTTCCAGCTGTCCTAGAAACTTAAAATTTGGTATGAAGGTAGCTCTTATAGCACAACCACTCCAAAAAGTCTCCAAATCCTAAAATTTTATGTCTGTCTGTAGATTTCACAGACCAATATAAGTTGAGCCCACACTGCGTAAATTTTGCTTAGGAGCAGGGCTCTGCTAACGCTGCACTTCTTAAAACACTGGGGAAAAGCGTTAAAATCTTTCTACGGAACCCTCGTGCGCGAGTCGGACTCGCACTTGGCCAGTTTTTTTCTGTGTATTCACGTTTCAGTGAGTTTATTAAAAACATAACTTAATAAGTGTTAGATATTCTAGAAAAACGTTATTCCACTGTCAATGTTATGTAAATTCCTTCAATAAAAAATAGTAAACACAAATTTCCATTGAAACATACCTTGTAGCCAGAATATGTCATAATCGTGAGCATGTTTATAATCATATTCAGTTTCCTAAGCCAACCCGTTATGCTCGTAAAGCCCATTGCACAATAAACACCGTTTTTTTATTTAAATAGTAAACGCATTCCCCAGCTTTCGTAAGGAGGCAACGACCTTAATTCATACAATTCGAAATAGAAGCTTTACTTCTATACAAAGCTTTGATAATGCCGACGCTTTTATCAAAACCGGCCAAGTGCGAGTCGGCCACGCGCACGAGGGTTCCGTAGAAAGATTTTAACGCTTTTTCCTAGTGTTTTAAGAAGTCCAGTGTTAGCAGAGCCCTACTCTTAAGCAAAATGTACGCAGTGTGGGATCAACTTATATTGGTCTGTGCAATCTACAGACAGACATAAAATTTTAAGATTTTGAGACTTTTCGGAGTGATTGTGCTATAAAATCTACCTTCATACCAAATTTCAAGTTTCTAGGACAGCTGGAAGTACCCTGTAGGATTTCCGATTTCGGCAATTTGTATGGAAATAGATTTTTTAATGACTGTATCTTTTGATTGCGTTGACTTAGAAGGTCAATTTTTTTAGGGATTTAAGGGACGGCAGGCTTGAGTATTCAGTATTAATTTCAGCATGCTACCTCCACGCGTTCCAGAGAAAAAGGGTCTTGACAGACTGACAGACGAATAACAAAGTGATCCTATAAGGGTTCCGTTTTTCCTTTTTAGGTACGGAACCCTTAAAATCAAGTTTCTTATTGTGAAGGATGATAAAACCAAGAGGACTGCAGTCTGTATCATGTCGTGTTCCTATAAAACTTAGAGCAGGAAGGGAATGGAGATGTTAATGCGCGATTTCCCCTCTGCAAATCTACTTGTGGGAGAAAAATAGGGTATATTGATCCCAGAATTGTAGTCACGTTTTCTATTTTTAATTTTAAGTTGGTTAGCTTATTAATTTTAAATTAGTTAGGTTATTTTTCAATGAATGTTTATTCTGGGGTTTTGGATGTTTAATATGTTATAAGTATGTATTTGTCTATACATATAACTATGTTTATCCGTTGTCTAGTACCCATAGTACAGGCTTTGCCTAGTTTGAGACTAGGTCAATTGGTGTCAATCGTCCCATGATGTTTATTTATTTATTTAATTTTTCTACGATTACATCGCACATGCGTGAGTGCGCCATCAGCATGTTAGTAATATAAGGTTTTTAAGCAATAAAGTTCAGTTCACGTTCGTATTTATATAAGTGTGCACACGAATCTTAAAAAAACAAGTTATCAAGTTTAATTCGTCTTTCCTGTTCTCATCAACAAGATACCTATCAAGCAAGTGTACTGGCTGACAAGAGCTCGTACAATTTTATTTATTTATTTTAAGTGATTGTGCACTAAAAACATCTTGTAGGAACATAGTTACGATGCAACTAAGTATTTACATAACACACAAACTCACACGTTTGACTAGCCTGACCCGCCATAGGTCGTAACCTCATTAAACCATTATCTAACCACTCAAATATCACCTTTAAATCTAGCGCATAGCGTTCATGTTTACATTGCGTAACTCCAATTTTAAGCTCAAGACAAAATTAACTGTGTAACCAGCTAAGAAAGTTAATTTTTCATTGTGCTCGCTTCCGCATGGGTTGTATTGAGTAACCATTGATTTTGAGATTGTTTTTTTTACTTCCTATGTATGTGGGTCATAGGGGTTGGGTTGTTTGTTTACTTTCTGATACATCATATTTATCGGAGCCCCTTGAATCTTCGACAAACGTTTTATAACTGTTTCATTTCATCGCATTTTCATTTCATCGAAAGCAGTTTTCTGCTAAAATCAGGATAACTTCAGGATGATTTTATTGTTTGTTGTATAGGTTAGGTTAGGTTTGTTTTTAAATCAAAAAGTTAAGAAAATAAGTCAGAAAATTTCATTTCTATGAAATTAAAATGCTATGAAATTAAACAGCTATGAAACGTGTGTCTGCAATTTGCTGATATACCCATATTTACCATTCCAAAAAGTCTCAAAATCTTCAATTTTTATGTCTGTCTGTAGATTTCGAAGACCAATATAAGTTGACCCCACACTGCGTACATTTTGCTTAGGAGCAGGGCTCGGCTAACACTGGACTTCTTAAAACACTGGGGAAAAGTGTTAAAATCGTTCTACGGAACCCTCGTGCGCGAGTCCGACTCGCACTTGGCCGGTTTTTTTATTTATGTGGAATAAAGAGATATGCATACAAATAATGGCAAGTGATGGCATTAGAAAGACGAAGTAGTCCTCCCATTGCCACTAAATGAACATAGTGTTATGCTATGTTATTATGTGTGAGTTGTATAAGAGTTATATAACTGAGACGTGTGTAACTGTCTATAAAGGTCGTGGGTGCAACAGGTACGACAACAAATATTGGTTATGTCATGCATTGCATAGCCTACTAAAGAAGAGTTAGTTTAGCATATTGTTAGGCTAATTTTGAGGTCAATATGTCAGTTTTGAGAGGAAATGCAAGCGGTCTTTGCGTAATAGGTATACAGCACATGCAAATGAGTTCCTCTTTTTTTAACCGTCTTAAAAAAAAGGAGCAGGTTCTCAATACGTCGGAATGTTTTTTTTATTTTTTCTAAGTGTACATTACATATTATTAACGTTGATATATTAACTATATTTTTACAAGCTTTTATTTAACTTGAATTGATCGTATATGGTAAGTAACTAAGTATCATGTTGTCCGCTTCAAAATGTCGAAACCATTTTTCGACCCGTGTTGTATTGTATCCGATTAAGCTGAACTGTGGCATATGTATGTACCTACTACGTACATATGCATGTGTATAGCACTACTTGTATAGCAAGGTAAATACGTTATGAACTAAAAAAAAAAAAAAAAAAAAACAATTACTTTGCTCACCAGTAATTGTTTTTTTTAGTTCATAAATATGGACCTCCGCAAAGTAACGCCTGATTCAATAAATTAGGTAAATACGTTGTCGAAAAACACCACAAACATGGACCAAAAGACGCTGGCCTCAATACCTCTGCACTGCTAACTCTAGCCTTTGACCGAGGTCAGCAGCAGCCCTGGGGTCAACCGAGGTCAGCCCCTAAACTACGAAATTCGAAAATCGAAGTTCGTATCGTGTCGTCCCGCTCAAGCTAATATTATTTAATGCGAGACTGAGCGGGACGGCACGATACGAAGTTCGAATTTTTCACTTCGTGGTCGGGGGGCAGAACTAATCTTTTGGACCAATCGTTCAAGGCTATTTGTGCGTCGGATGGTGGCGACTGGCTGGAATTATTTTCTCTGGCTTAATAAGCACTTCCATATTTAAATTTAAGCCTTGCTCCTGACAGCGCACTGTCTTTGTGAATTCAGTGATTTTTTGTTGTAATTTCATGGCCTGGCTACTAGACCTTTAAGCCAAAATTCTGTGAATTGCGCTGTCATAGGGTTGCCAGATGGTCGGGATTTGGCGGGATTCTCCCGAGTTATTGAGAATGTCCTCCCGGCTCCCGGCAAAAGTAAAAAATCTCCCGAAAAACAACTAAAAAATATTTTTTTTGGTTTCTCCCGACCAAAGTCCCTAAATCCCGAGAAAAAAAGTTTTTCCCGATAATAGGGCCACATTCAATCTGGCAACCCTATTGCACTATTCCTATTTCAAAATGTTCCAAAGGGCATTCTGACGTTTACTTATTAATGAGCTAAAGGTAACTCTTTTGTATAAATGTTTCGAAGTACTTAGTTCACTAATTGACGATAAATGGAACTGAACCCGTGACCACGGTACAGTCAACCCACTGAATCATCAGTCCGACCTGATGACAGTAATAATGACTGACCTCGCTCTTGTCTCAGGTCAGTAACGGTGACGGTCAACAGCGTTGTCAACAGACGCCATCTTTTATTGAAGGTTCAAGGTAGTTCGTGTTTTGTTTTTTTTTTGTTTGTAAACAAGTGAGCGAGTATGAGAGCGATAGAATGGAAACAGTTTGGGAGTTTTTTAATAAAAAAACATTTTTTAATTAAAACACTAACCCAACCAACTTAGAAAAGTTGAAAAACCCCCGACATTGTCATTTCAAAGTTGAATATCTGTTTCAAAAAAAATTAAGCGATTTTAATGAAACTTAGCTAAGAACCATCTCGATTAAACTATAGATTCTACTAGCATCTAAGTCGGTCCGTTTGGCAGCTACGATTTTTTCAAATTTCAATTTCAATTTATTAAAAGAAAAATGCAACATTACAGGCGAAGGCCCTTAGGCCTTATGACTTATCATTACAATTTTCTAAGTCTACGTCTAGTATTGGTAATATTATTAGCAATGTCAAACTAAATGATGCCACAGACAGATACACAGATTCACAGGTCAAACTTATAACACCCCTTTGGATTGCTACGAGGGTTAAAGACACTTAAATCTATAATGTATGTATTCAAGCATCCAAGTTTACAACAAAGGTCACACTTTCATACTGTTCACATGAAAAAAACCTCGAAAAAACGAACAATACACAATAATTTCTATAGGCGTGGGAGCGCAGGGTGAAAACCTCGTTTCACTGCGCAAAAACATGGGATCCATTGTACCAAAGAAAGTTGTTTTTGTGAATTATAATATATACTATTGTCATGTATTGCGTAAGCATCCAGATTTAATCGGGTTTTGGAAAACACTTCGTTCAATTGCGGATTAAGTTTATTGTATAATAATAAAAACGAGATGACAATCTTTATGAATTAATGCCTACTGCGAAAAATATTAAATTTAAAGGTATAAAAATTACAAAATGCCACAACACTTTTTATTATTAACCCCCGACCCAAAAAAGAGGGGTGTTATAAGTTTGATCTGTATATCTGTGTATCAGTCTGTGGCATCATAGCTCTCAAACGGATACACCGATTTCGATGCGGTTTTTTTAATCGAAAGCTATATAGTTTAATTGAGATGGTTCTTAGCTAAGTTTCATTAAAATTGGTTAACCAGTTTTTGAAATATTGAACTTTTAAATCCTTTATTGTTATTACTAAGCTTATAATTGCCAATTCAGCTCCACTACTCCTCAGTCTGCTGAGCTGTATTCAAATATCATAGCAGTATTGAACAAGTTTTCATAGAGCCCAAAAATGTCTACTTAAAATTTTCTAAAAACTTTTCCACTAAAACAGTTGTATTGTATTTGTGAGACCTTATTAATCTCCTGGTTAATTAAATCGTCCCAGTGAAGTGTTCTGGTTTTGTTGTGATATTAATTACTAGACTAGTTCCTATAATACTGAAATATTTTTATTTTCTAATGATTTTTATGTAAGAACTATTGTATTGTTTTTAGAAATAAAAAATCCTGTGTACCGAGTTTCTTGCGGCGTATTCTTCTTGACAATCATGGTCTTTCCAAAAGCGCTAGTAGACCTAAAAAAAACGTGTATACTTAGTGGAATTGACAAATGTTTATTTAGGTACATGTGCCTGATATGTGGAAAAACTCTATAAAATTGAGTAAAACTTATTGATGTTAACAGTTTTAAATGATTCGCGGTTAATTGCATTAGACATAATGAAAACGGGATATTGACCGCAATTACCTTATAGGTTTGATGAGCTCCCGATATTTCGACGCAGCATGCGTCATGGTCACGGGCAAACTATTATTGTTTGGTTTAGTTTAATGTATGTAATTACTAACATAGAAATAAGGGACTTATGTAACTAACGAACCGATTTAATAAATAAAGTTTTAATGATTTAGATCGGTAAACTATTGATTTTGTTAAAAACCTATCCCGCAAACTCACCCTATGTCGCAACGCGTTTATCTCTCTCACTTTCTATCAGCGCTTGCGCAACCAAGATGGCTGCCAAAATGGCGCCTGACGTAACCGTGACATAAGGTGCTCTCAAAATCCCAATATGTTTTTATTTATTTGCACCAATTCAGGTCGTGACTCGTGATAGTGTTTGAACTGGTTTCCTGTAAGTAAAAGGTAGAGCGGAGTTTATCGGAAGTAGCGTCTGCCGTATAATCGTCCCACGATAACTCTGCATAAGATATTAATTGGCAACCCAGAAAAATCACGCTGTGGTAATACTTTTTTCATGTCACTCAGACATTTCTTTAACTATAAATAATAATGATAGTAGTAATCAAACTACCGAACAACGGTAAAATAATTACCGACAGTGTCTTCTTCAACCTCGACATTATTGGTGGAATCATCGATAGTATCGATGGAACTATACTTTAAAAAAAAATTTTGAACTGTAGTAATCAAAAATTGTTGTTGTTTTTTTTCTAAATATGGCCCTGTCCATTGGAGGACAATTTTGCCAGTGTTTAGTAGGTTTTGCCGTTGTACGGTAAAAAAATCTAGAATTCGAAATATGAGAGGTATTTTAATGGTGGTTGAACGATGACCTGTTTAATCTATAATTAATAGTTCAAAACGTGTTGTTTGACTATAATTCAGTATTGCCATAAACAAACTTTAGATTTCTACTGTTGTCAGTTCGTTGCAGAGTTATCGTGGGACGACTATAATATACATATAGTAGTTTATGCAATAGGGATGTTGCCTCTTGGTCAAATCAGCAACTTTTTTTGAAATGTCAAAACGATTTGATAGGACCCGTTAGTAAGAAGTTTGTATTGAATTCCAAAACTATGACGTCATCATTTTCAGTGATCAAACTGCCTCCTTTTATTAATTTTTGTTAATTTAAAAACCGTTTTAATTGCAGTGATAAGTGAGGCATCGGTTTTTTATGAGTATTTTCGGAAGCTTGATAAGTGAAAATGTGAAATGATTTTACTTTGACATCAGTCAACTACCCTATTGTTACATAATAAGGGTCCTTAAAACACGAGTGTGTTTTTACGAAACGAGGCGAAGCTGAGTTTCATAATAGGATCACACGAGTGTTTTGAGGCCTAATTATGTAGAGTTGCATACATTACTTTATCTACACACATGTTGTAAGTACTCTAAGATGGTTTCAGAAGGCAAAGGCATAAGAATAAATTATATCATTGCCTAGTCGAACACTAATAATTGAAAACACGTTTGTTGCAAACTCTTCAGTTTTCGATACATTTTTTGGTTTGAGTCTATTGGTGTCTATTTGAGTTTTTTTTATGTTGCTTGTTTGTTATTGTCAGTTAGGAGCTTCGATCAATAATTATAAGTAGGCCACAGCGTCGAAAACGTCTTGGCAAATAACGGCTCACTTGTAGAGTGAGCTCTTATTTATTGCACGCAAAATTGCACGTTATTGTAACAGCATAAGGATTATATTAGATCAAAATCTTTAGCAAGGCGTGGCTGGATGATAGCTGTGTTCCACTGTTCAAAAATTTAAAGATACTTCCATTACCTTGTTTATATATAAAAGAACTCTGTCTTTTAGTAAATTCACATAAGTCATATTTTAGAACGCATGGTGAAGTGTTTGACAGACAAAAGCGGGCAAACATTATGAACCTGTTGTATAAACCTCGATGCCACAAGATGATGTACAGTAGGAATGTTTACAACATGTGCATTGTCATTTACAACCGTCTTCCGGAAAATTTAAGGACGCTAAATGGAAATATTTTTAAACGCTCCCTCACAGACTGGCTCTTAAATAGATGTTTCTATAGTGTTAAAATGTACCTCGAGCACTATTGGCATTAATGTAAATTTTACCGCTTTCATTATTTTTATTTTTTGTTTTCGACATATGGGTATTGCGGTAATAATTGTAATATTATTTCAATCATTTACACGTCTGCATGCAGGCTGAATACACTGGACAAAGTGCTGTAACATCTCACATCTGTACAACAAACTGTATTCTAGCAAATAAACGTTTCTTTCTTTCTTTCAAAATAATCAATAGCAAACTCACACTAGACGGTGCTTGATTTTCACTTCGTTTTTCTTGGTTATTTTTCTTCGGATATCTTGGTAATTATTGATCGAAGGTTGGGAGTAATAGTTGCTTTTGTGTTTTATGATTAAAGTGCCTTTAAATCTCGTTTCCATCTTTCATTCATTGCATATAGTCCACAATTTCGTAAGCTTCAACTATCAAACAACTATATCTCTTAAAACTAGGTTTTACTGTTGAAAATACACTTCTTATTAACGAAACAAAAGCAATATACTTAATAAACTAAGTTAGGAAGCCGACAGCCCGTTTCTTTTCCTATTTTTTATCATGATCGCTTTAGTTTTTTAATGTTCGTGAATTGTATTGAATTTGAAACCAAACAATGCATTGTTAAGTAACTTTACTTTCAAAGTAATGGTTAGTAATATCTTCATAGAATTATTATTTCGCAGACATTCAGTTTCGTTTTGAAATTTACATTATTTTTTCATAAGAGAGTTTCATTCAATTTAGTTAGTTACCTATTTATTATTGGTTAGTTTAGGTAATTCAATATCATAATATTACAATATACTTACAATGTACTTTAAAACTTTAGTAGAAAACCAATTCCGGTGACACAAAATTCGATGAATGAAAACATCATGCAAAATGAAATTCTATGAAGAGAGTACTTATTCTTAACATTTAACAAGCTTTCGACTGCATTAGCTTTCAATCGAACAAGTAAAAGCGTTTTTTGTGCAGTTGCATACAAATTTTGACCTCAATAACATTTGAAAGTCTGACGATATGTCATTCGGATCAAATTCTTTCTTAGACTCGTACAAATCTCGATTTACAGTTCACTTTTTAGTCCAAAATATTCAAGAAATTATTGTTATTTAAAACCATAACACAGGCTTATACCAAAGAAAAGAGTACTGTAACATTGTAAACTGTTATTCTATAGGTTAATTTGAATTTACAAGTAATTACATAAATTTTAAATTTCGCCCTAAAGAAGTGCCATGATATCATAAGTTATTGTTATTGTTATGAATAAATAAATAAATAAATAAGCAGCAATCGTAAAAAGCGAGCAATATCCATCGCATTTTACGGTTCCTGATTAATTACATAAGACATAATGAGAACGGAATATTGATCGCGATTACCTTATAGGTTTGAAGAGCTCCCAATATTCGACCCAGTTGCATGTCGTTACGTCCATTATGTTTTAAGTATGACTTTATTTAATAGAATTCAGTTGTTAGTCAAGATACTAACGAATGTG
The DNA here is from genome assembly GCA_963691665.1 of Clepsis dumicolana. Classification (NCBI taxonomy): domain Eukaryota; kingdom Metazoa; phylum Arthropoda; class Insecta; order Lepidoptera; family Tortricidae; genus Clepsis; species Clepsis dumicolana. The sequence goes on along the minus strand of OY829531.1, from coordinate 3,170,869 downwards.
AAACTCCTGAAGCGAATCATTTAACACTTACAACTAAGTAATTTTTTTCTCCAAGGAATAACATCTTAACTACCCCAAATTTACATAAGTAAAATAAATTGAGTAGGTACAGAATAAACAGTTAACCGGTTATGCTGATACACATTTTTCAACCCCTGACCCAAAAAAGTGTTAAGGGTGTTATAATTTTAACATGTGTATCTGTATATCTGTATGTGGCATCATAGCTCCCAAACGGATGGACCGATTTCGGTGCGACTTTTTTTAATCGAAAGCTAGATTAATGGAAATGGTTCTAAGCTAAGCTTCATTAAAATCGGTTTACCCGTTTTTGATATATTGACCTTTGAAATGTCAATGTCTGCGATTTTTCAACTTTTCTTAGTTGGTTAGGTTATTTACATTTTGAATGTGCTAATTAATGCCACAAAATTTGCTACAAAACCGGAGTACCTAAGGGCCCGCCCATACGCTAAGTATTCATCATCATGCTTATGTTTTTGTATTTTATGTGTTTTAATTGTACATTTTATCTTAGTTTCATAGTGCTTTGGTTTAACTGTTATGCTATGAAATTTAATGAATAAATAAATAAAAAATAAATAAATCGTCATCATCATGTTAGCCGAAAGACGTCCACTGCTGGACATAGGCCTCCCCTCAAGGCTCTCCACTCAGACCGGTCGGACGCTAAGTATTATGTCTATGGTTAACCTACGATTAGTAATCTATAGTAGATCATCAACTGTCATCCTCTTGTCACAAAATCCAAGATGGCGGCGGTTCACGCACTCACATTACCACACAATCACGCTCTGACGCTCAGAACAATCGGTAAAAGTGTAAGGTCAGGCACAGTTGGGCAACCTAACGCTTTCCAAAAATGATGTTCGCTTATGATTATGTGATATTATGTGGTCTATTGTCTCAGACTTTTTGGCCATTGTAGTCACGTCTAGGAGTAACAGAAGATACAGAATAAGTGGGATTATTTTGAAGAGATACCTACTCTAGTCTACAGTGTGCGTTTTAATGGAAGGTCACGAATTTAGCCAAGGTTTGAGTATGTATAACTGAATACCCCTGTAAAGATTTATTTAAAAAAAATCATTCTCCCTTACATATTATTGTGAACCAGCAGAGACAATCAATGTATGGAAGTTTTTTTTTTAACTTTGCATTCATTAAAACGCATCCCACATCACACAAAATCGTTCTTATTAACCCGCGACGAAAAAGAGGGGTGTTATAAGTTTGACCTGTGTATCTGTGTGTCTGTCTATCCTCCTGCGTCCTCGGCATATTTCAACAGTATGTTTGAAACTTGATGAAAAGTTCCATTTCACTTTTGACATCATGTCCTATTATATAATCCTTTCTATAGGACATAATGTCAAAAGTGAATTGACTGGCCGCGACTTTGTTTGTCGCGCGAGATTATATTACCCGTCCCGTTGCATTCTGAGTGACAGAAAAGGACGGGCAGTTGTTTTCGCGCGAGATAGAAGTCGCACTGTGAGCTGAGCCCTTAGTGTAATCAAAAAACACAAAATACGTCTCGATCGCGTTTGCGTTAAAGTGTCAAGTAGTATGAGAATTGTTAAACGCGAACGCGATCGAGACATATTTCTTGGCCTGGTCGGCGATTACACTAGACGCTCTGTGCTACAACTACACTAGCGTCGAAGTTCCAAAGTGGTAACATTCAATTCGTGTAAAAGTGTCGTGACTGAGCGGCATAAAGAAAGACTACACGTGATCAAAGAATTTCTACGTCGCATTGTTTGTAATCATGAAAAATCTCTTAAATCATTACCTGTTTATTGCTATAATATTGGGAAAATCGAGTGTGAGAAAATCTGAGGAGTGTGGCTTTTGTCATACAGTCACTAGTTGTCAAAAATACCATTTAAATGCAACCTTTTTTTACCACATAGCTAATATCATGTTAATCCGTATGTATGTAACTAGGATTTGACAGATCTGATGCATAGGTACAAGTCAGATAATAGGTTATTTATAATAATAAAAAAAAACCTGTTCTGACTTTGCCGAGGTCCAATTACACGAGTAGGAAATATGGCCTTACCATGTCAACGAGAAAAAATTCGAGGAACAGTCAATTCGGGCAAACGTTACATCGGAGAAAAGCAATTCGGTCAAATAATGCGTCACCAATTCATTCAGGAACAGAGGTGATGTTCTCTAAGTTGATACAGTTGCGTTCACTGTTGTTAAAGTGTCAAATCGGTTGTCATTCAGTACCGAAAAGTGACATTCACGTACGAGGCTGAACGAGACAATAAGCTAATGACTGAAATTCTAAATCTAAATATCTAACAATACGTTTTAGAATAAATACAGTCCAAAGCATTTTTTAATCTATATCTAATACTGTCATTGTGTCTGTTGTGTCATCACGATCACTGTCATTAGAGATCTGAACGTCATTTCGGAATCATCAATCTTACGAATAATATTCGTATTCGTAATGACTTCTGGATTGTGTAATGTTTTCATAATAAACTCATTTGGCAAACAAGAAAAGACGGTCTCTTTATCTTTTTTTATATACGAGCAAACGAGGTAAACGAGCAAGTGGGTCACCTGATGGTAAGTCAACACCAGTGCCCATGGACACCCGCGAAATAAATGCATTCGGACAAACGAAAATTTCGGACAAATGAAATTCGATCAATGATTTTTAGTTTTTGAGGCAGGCAACCATCGAATTGTCATATTGTTGACATTTGTAAAGTTGGTGAAACAGGGGCCTAGTGTAAGAACCGTAGTTGTAAATCGACGGGACCTAAAGTTTACAGTCAGCAGCTAAAGTAGCTCAGCAACCGACGCGTTCACAATGATCTAAACACGGCTCTATTGCTATAGACATAAGAGCTTGTGCAGACCATTGTGACCGCTTCGACATAGACATTGTTAGGGCTTAGACTTCAATAACGAGATGATTTTTGATTAACATGGATTTAATTAAACTCTCAAAATTGTTTACAAATAATCAAAATGTTTGTATGAATGACGTATGTGCTCGCGTCTAGAGTGGTAGACCATCTGCCGGACCGAGCCGGACCGCCGCCGGCGCTGCGCGGGGGGACGTTCCTCTTGCGTCTCCAACATGCCCCCCGGCGTTGAAAGCATTGTCTTTCAACCCTTCTTCGTCCATGGTAGGCAGAGGGCATATACGGTTGAAGCTTCGGCGTATCACTCCCCTTGTAGTGTTGACATCTGCTACTCTTGCAACACCGTCGGTACCAGGATGTAGCTCAACAATGCGCCCGAGACGCCATTTCATGGGGGGAAGACCTTCTTCTTTGATGAGCACCATTGCTCCTTTTTGTAGTTGTGGACCCTTACAGGTGCGCCATTTAGTTCGTTGCTGCAATTCAGAGACATACTCCTTATGCCACCTTGCCCAAAAGTGCTGGCGTAGTTGCTCCAATCTTTCATAGCGTGAGAGCCGATTCTCGTTAGCATTGACAAGCATAGGCGTAGGCAAAGCAGTCATCGGTCGTCCTACCAAGAAGTGCCCTGGGGTCAAAGGCGTCATGTCATGTGGGTCAGTCGATAGAGGTGTCAGGGGACGCGAGTTCAATATCGCTTCAATTTGAACTAAGACCGTGTAAAGGTCTTCGAACACTAAGTGAGCGTTCCCTAACACACGGTGCAGGTGCGACTTAAACGATTTTACGCCCGCTTCCCATAAACCGCCCATGTGCGCCGCGTATGCTGGTATAAATTTAAAGTCGATCCCTTCATTTGACAAGTCGTCTGCAAGAGTACTAGCATTTTCACTAAGGAATCTATAAAGTTCATTACGAGCGCCAACAAACGATGATCCGTTATCAGAAAATAAAACTGAAGGCTTAGAACGCCTAGCAATAAAGCGACGTAGCGTTGATAGGAATGAGTCCGTGCATAGAGAGCTAACAAGTTCGAGATGGATGCATTTGGTGACAAAACAAATAAAAATAGCAACATATACCTTTTCTGTCTTGCTTCCGCGACCCCTCCTATTTAATGCCAAGATAGGACCAGCATAGTCCATTCCGGTAGTTTGAAAGGGATAACCGGGCTGGAGCCGCTGCTCAGGTAAGTTGCCCATTATTGGGCGGACTGATTTTGCATTAAAACGAGCGCAACGTTGACATTTGTGCACAGTAGCCCTAGATAAGTTACGTCCCCCTATCGGCCACAACTGTTCGCGAATAGAAGACAGAAGCAGTTGAGGCCCTGCATGCATTAAGCGGATGTGTTCATAGTGGAAAACCAGTTTAGTCAATGCATGCTTGGCCGAGAGCAAGATTGGGTGCGTTTTGTCAAACTTGAAACCGCCATTTTTAAGTCTTCCTCCCACTCTAATGAGACCGTCCTTATCAACAAAGGGACTTAGTGAGAGCAGTTTGTTTTTTGAGGATAGTTGTTTACCATTCGAAAGAGTATCATATTCATCAAAGGATTCCTTCTGCGACAACTTTAATAATAATTTGAACGCAAACTGTTTTTCAGAGCAAGAGAGAGGACCGTTGGTTTTGATGGTGTTGCGACAGTTAATGATGAACCGAAGGACGTAGGCCATCGTGTTTTTTAGTTTAAGAAATTGAGAGAAGCGTGAGAATGGAAACCACTCGTTTGAATTCCTGAACATGGCAACATTTGATGTCACCTCAGGCAGATCAGAATTCACTGTAGTAAACGTTTTGTTAGGCCATGATGTCTCGCTTTCTTTTAAGAACTTGGGGCCATTTAGCCAAAATTCCAGTTTGTCTTGTTGACCAGGGCTAACGCCTCTGCTTAATAAATCTGCTGGATTATCTGTAGTGGGAACATGCCGCCAAAAAAAGGCCTTTGTCTTTTCCTGTATATCTGACACTCTATTTTTGACGAATGGCTTCAATTTGTTTGGTGGCGTCTTAAGCCAACCTAAAACGACTGACGAATCTGTCCAAAGAAAACACTTATCCACCCGTAGTCGAGTGCCTTGCAAGACCTTCTCCAAAAGCTTTGCCCCGGCCAACGCTGCACAGAGTTCCAAGCGCGGTATTGTTACTGCCTTAATTGGTGCAACTCGTGTCTTGGAGCACAATAATCGAACTTGTGTACGACCACAGGCATTTGTGGACCTAACGTATATACACGTGCCGTAAGCATCCTTAGAAGAGTCGCAAAAAGCGTGAAATTGAACATCGCATGGATTCTCACACACAACATGACGAGGAATTCTCAATTTTTTGAGAAGAATTAACTCGCTAATGAATTTTAGCCACGACTTAACGATGTCTTGAGGCAACGGTGTATCCCAATCCAGCTTGTGCAGCCAGAGCTTTTGGAGAATGATTTTCCCGGTAATAATGAAGATACTCAAAAGACCTAAAGGGTCGAAGATCTGGGAAATTTTCGACAAAATTACTCTCTTTGTGACGTCAGGGACAGGATCAGCTTTGATATCGAATTGCAAAGCATCAGATGAAGGCGACCACTTCAGCCCCAGCGTTTTGGATTGTTCGTGCTCACTCAAGTCAACGATAGCGGAATCGTCGGACAATTCCGAGTTGTCGCTGCAAGCTGGAAGATTGGATTTGAATTTTCTCAAATTAAAGCAACCCTTTGAAAGTTCGTTTGAGATGAGATCACGAACTTCCACTAAGCTTTGTGCCGACTCCTGACCCGTTAAAAGGTCGTCAACGTAGCAGTCCTCTTTAATGATTGTGCGTATAAGTGAATTGTTGCATTCGTCAGCAATTTGATTAAGGCAACGCACTGCCAAAAACGGCGCAGAGGCTGTGCCGTACGTAACGGTGTTTAAAGTATAGGTCTGAAGAGGCTTTGAAGGGTCGTCACGCCAAATTATTTGCTGCAAGTGACGCTGATCCTCATTGATTAGTACCTGACGGTACATCTTCTCGATATCTCCTGCTACAACGTAACGATGTTGTCGAAATCGGAGAAGAATCGCAAACAAATCGCTTTGTATCGTCGGTCCCACCATCTGAAGATCGTTGAATGACAGACCGGAACTTGTAGGTGCGCTTGCATTAAAGACAACGCGCAGCCTAGTTGTAGTACTTTGGTCGCGCAGCACGCCATGATGTGGCATAAAATAAGCATTTTCATGACGATTGTTGATATCGCTTACAGACATATGGCCTAATGATGAGTACTCAGACATGAAATCAATGTACATGGCCCTTAATGTGGACTGTTTTTGTAGCCGTCTTTCTAACGACAGAAAGCACTGTTTCGCGCGATCAAACGACTGACCCAGTTCAATTTCCCGTTTCTTCAGTGGGAATCCAACCGAGTACCTACCGTCTTCTTTACGAGACATGGTTTTAAGGAAATGTTGTTCGCACAACTGTTCTTCAATAGAATAAACTGATTTGGTAGCATCTGGGATTTCTTCTATGCTCCAAAATTTGGCTAACTGATCTTGAATCTCATTGAATTGAGTGAAGTTGCACGAAATAATTTTTGTACTTTGCCTACCAGTGGGCCCAGATACGATGTACCCGAACTTAGTTTCTTGTAACACTGGACAGTTATTGCCTAACTTTAATTGATTTGCGCATATAAGGTCCCAGAAAATGTCTGCGCCTAGTAACAAATCGTAACTTGACGGGTTATAGTATTCTGGGTCTGCGAGTTCTATTTCGGGCGGTATATTCAATGTGCTAACATTAAAGACTTCATTATTGGTTGAAGTTATGTTTGGCAACACTAAAAACGCAATGTTTGTTTTGAATGTATTTATTCTGGACTGTATTATTGCATTGCATCGTTTGTTAACTGTCGAGACCGATTCGTTAATGCCAGCGACTGTAGACTTAGTCTTTTCAGAATTCAGACCCAACACAGAAAGAAGAGACTCTGTCATGAAGGAAGCCTGACTTCCGGAGTCTAGAATGGCCCTAACCTCATGAGGTCTTTGATGAACGTCTAAAATCTGAATTAAAGCAGTCGCAAGAAGAACTTGGCCAGCATGTTTGTTAACGGCTGACATGCTCTTAATGTGAGTCGTATTGGATTCTAATGTAGATGGGCACGAGGTGGACGCGAGTGGCACCATCGCACTCTGGGCTGCCGCGCTCGGGCCCGCGCCGGTGGTGCCTGTACTGCCTGTGTCCTTGTGCAACAAAGAGTTATGTTTGCCGCCGCACTGTCGGCAAGGGCCCAGCCTGCACATACGCACATTGTGCCCTGCTCTTAGACAATTAGCACATAACTTCATCCTAGCAACAAACTGTTCGCGCGCACTGACGCTCATTTGCGTGAACTGATTGCATAAGTATAAGGGATGCTCAGCTTTGCAAAGATGGCATTTATATTTTTTATAACCAGAATGCGTGACTGTTGACAAACTACGAATATGCTTGTTTGTTCCCTTTGATACTGTTTCCTGCTTATTGTTGCTTGTATTACTTAATTCGATGGTCTCTAACAAGTCTGCCCTATTTTTAAGAAAACTTGTAAATATTTGTAATGTTAGTTTTTTGTGTGTGACTTTGTGTTCCTCCCATTCACGAAGAGTGCGGGGATCCAATTTCGATGAAATAATATATATTATTAAAGTGTCCCAACTCTCAGTGGGTTCGCCTAATATTTGCAACGCGCGCATATTTTTTGTGTATGCGTCTAAAACCCTACGTATCGAAGAAGCAGATTCCTTTTTAATAACCTCTTCGTCAAAAATTGCCTTCACGTGGTTATGCACCAAAAGCCTTGTCTTATCGAAACGTTCACACACGGAGTTCCACGCTATGGTATAATTGGAAGAAGAAAACTCATAGGCACGAATTATCTGAGCAGCGCTTCCTTCAAGGGAAGCCCTTAGATAATGAAACTTTTGAATGTTGCTCAACGTTTTATTAGAATGTATAAGTGAGACAAAGGTGTCGCGGAACTCAAGCCAGCTACTAAAGTCACCGTGGTATTTAGCTATTTGTATGGTAGGCAACCTTACGCCCGTAAAGCTCTTGTCTACTTGGTTTGCCGATGAACCGCCATCGTTCTCGCTGGCCGAGGAGAAGGAAGTCTCAGAAACATTGCTGGCAATCTTTCTTGACCTTTTGTAAGTGTTACATAATTGTTTTGCTCGAGCCATAACAGAAAAATATTGTGACTCAAAATCTGACCTTTGTACCACCTGGATCTGAACCTCCTCCTCCGATGACAAGCGCTCGATGTTGGATTGCACGTCCTCAAACTCTGTAAACATCGCTTCAATGGTAGCCATGCGGAATTGTATTTCCAAAGCCTGAACCTCATTGCAAGCTAAAACATCCTTAAAAGTATCAATGTAGGTTTGAAATTTCGTAATACGACCTTTAAAGATTCCTCGTTTTTTCACCAGCTCGGATAATTGCGACATGTTTAAAATGCTATGTACCTATTGCTCACCAAATTAACAATTTATTAAATATACGTAAGTACATAAGATTTACTTACTTATTATTGTAAATAATTATTTGATTTGGTTTATAATTCAACTGTATTATACCAGCATGACCTCATAATAATTAATAAATAATATATAATTTGTTTTAATTCGCACCGGTCGAACTAAACAAACAATAATTAATAACAGTATTTATACTCGTACCTAACTGCGATATTGAATGCGTTAAGAGATAAAGTATATTAATTTAACATTAAATTCATCAAATTAAATCGTAGCATCAGCGACTCATAAAATGTTTAAACACGTAAGATGAAGTTAACTTTTACTTATCCCGACAGGTAGTTTAACACGGGCGAACACTGCTATCGGTTAGGTACTTAACTTGTTCGCTAACTGAGCCGCTCGTTACTGCTTGTTATTATCGAGTTATAGCGATGTAGTTAATATTTAAAGTTTACTCTCGTAATATTATCGAAATACAATGATCATTAATGCGGTTTATTGTTGATTTCGATTGATAAGGGCATTATCTACACCGTGATTAATAAAATAAGTTAAATATTACGACTTGGTACACAAAATAACACAAAAGGGGCAAACTTAATGGTTACGGACTCACTCAGACTGCTTGCTACTTATCTCGTAGATGATTTGCTTGTTATCACTGGCTCAAATTATCACACATATGGTTCTTGCTGCCCTTAAAGAGATCCTCTTCTTAATGCTTAATGATGAAGATCCTGGTTAAGCTTCAAATCCATGGGCGTGATGTCCGGTTCGTAAGGCCACTTTATGTTAGGGCTTAGACTTCAATAACGAGATGATTTTTGATTAACATGGATTTAATTAAACTCTCAAAATTGTTTACAAATAATCAAAATGTTTGTATGAATGACGTATGTGCTCGCGTCTAGAGTGGTAGACCATCTGCCGGACCGAGCCGGACCGCCGCCGGCGCTGCGCGGGGGGACGTTCCTCTTGCGTCTCCAACAGACATAACTTTATTCAACATCAAAAAATACACAGACTCTTAAACCAACACAAAAAGTTACGTTTAAGTTAAGTTTGGTAGCTTAGCTACTGCTGCTGACTGTACAAGGCTAGGGGAAGGAAAATAATAGCCACACAGTTACTTCAACTCACCTCTCTCCGCGAAGGCGTCACCGCTGCTATCGTCCTGCAAAGCCAAGTCATTCTCCCCGACGTCATTCACAAAACTCGGTTCTCTAAACACTACATTGTCATTGAAAGGCGCCGGGCCTGCGTGGGAGTTCGTCAGGACAGCGTTAACGTCATTGTAAGGGAACACTACGCGCGGACTTCTCGCTTTCCAGCCGGTGTTTGGGGCGTAAAAACTGTTGCGGACCGCTGGGGAGAACGGGACGTGGTAAGGCTCTATGTTGAAATTAGGGGCGTATCTACCATACCTTCCTTGGTAGTATTGTGGGAATTGGAAGGGGTGTATCCGCGGTTCGTAGAAACGCTCGTTGCCAGAAGGGTACTCCTCTATTTTTGGAGTATCTGTCGCATCAGACGGGGAGGTAAAGTCGTAGTCTGAAGCGTCGTCGAATTTGATTTTTGAGTTCACTTTTTCTAGGGTCAGGTCGATCTCCCCGCGGCCCACGGGCTGGAAGGTTTCGTGGTCGTCTAGGAAGAGGACTCGCGATCGTCTAGGCTTGTACTTTTGAATGAACATGGGCCTGTATGAGTCCTGGACTAGGCTCAGCGCCCGGCTCGACTCGCCCGCGACCACGAACGTAGCTAAACACAGAAACACTTTCCATTTTTCGCTCAACATATTGAATCGGTCACTGCACTTGAGATTTCACTTTCATTTTTTACTATGCACTTTTGATTTCAAAATCGCGTTTCACGTTTCAGTATTGAAACATGTTTGTTTTTTAAGTTTTTTTTTTTTTATGAAAAAGTTTGCATTTTTTTTAAAGTTGGGTTTTGATGGCGTGCGTCGCGGGCGCTGGTTGGTCGCGGACTGGCTGTGTGTATGACTATTCGATCCCCCCTAGCGCGGTAACTGGTTACATAAATGTGTGTGACGCGACGGTTTACGTAACCGCTTGGCTTCGGACTTATTTGGACAAGGTATTATTTGACCGCAAGTTTTAGAAAACATGGAAAAAATGAGGTTTCTATGCTGTAATGGTTGGTGTTGTGGTATGACAGATATCTAGAATGACTTTTGTTTGTGTCTGATTTATTGCTCGCAATTTAAAAAAATAATTGAAAATATATGAAACTAGCAGCCCGTCCCGGCTTCGCACTGGGTAGACAATTATAAAATGAAAAAAGTTGTTGTAGTGACATAACTACAATAGTTGGACATATGCTACCGCGGAGTTTTTTGTAGACATTATGATGTTCTTCAATATTGTTGTACATTATTTTGTTCTATCGCTAATAGTTTCGGCAGCGCATTCGACGAAAGACATTTTAAGACTCATTTTTCTACACCTTCGGTTACATTGTTCAAATTTTAAAAAGGATCCCTATTTTTTTTCAAAATGAAATGTAGCCTATGTCAAATTGGAAGAATGTAGCATTCTATTGGTGAAAGAATTTTTTAAATCGGCCTAGTACTTTTTGAGCCTATTCATTACAAACATACAAACATACAAAAATAGGTACAAATCTTTCCTCTTTATAATATCAAAATCTTTCCTCTTTATAATATTAGTTATAGTGTAGATTTAAATTTGAAATTAATTTAATAGTCTCGATTACGCTTGCTATTTTTTTTTTTATATGACCGAGTTTTGGCATGACCAAAAAAACTAAGTACCTGTTTAATACAGAAAACAAAATGCATTATTATTTATTTTTTCATAATTATGTTATACGGAAACTATGGGGCTTAAAAAATTAAAAATTGAATCTAAAAACAAAAGACTTCAATAAGATAAGCAAATTCTAAAACTATTTCGAATTTCAAATCGACAGCATTAGTTAGTTCCTCAGATAACCAGCTGTGACGGCCAGACAGACAGATTATGGACCGAGACAAGGGTTCCTTTTTACCCTTTTGGTTCGGAACCCTAACGAATCATTCCACTTGCGTTTGTAAATAAACATTACGAGTATTTCACCAATTACTTCACAGTCAAACATAGTAGTCAGTAACTAAACACACAGTCAAGTTTTAGGGTTCCATACCTCAAAACAACGGAACCCTTAAAAAATCACTTCGTTGTCTGTTTGTCTATCTGTCTGTCAATCACAAGTAAATAAAATTTTTTATATAAACTTCCCATCGACCTAGAGTCATGAAATTAGACACGAAGGAAATTGTCACGAGACAACAAACTATTATTCTCCACCACTCAAACGTTGACTGGTAGAGATCCTTTAAAGAGATAAGTCCGCTTTTGTATTCGAATTTTATTGTTTGTTACTTGTGTTTTTATCCTGGTTTTTGTACAATAAAGTGTTTATTTACTTACAAGTCAAGAAATAACACGAATCGATTGACGTAAGAATTATTAAAATCGGCCCACGCGTTCGATCTCTAGAGTGCCACAAAGGAACAAACATGCATACATGCATACATGCATACATGCATACATAGGCTGATAAAAACATTACCCTCCTTCGCGTTTCGTAGTCGGAAAAATAAAGTTACGAGTAGGTATTTTTATTGTCATTGAAAAAAAAAAATTTTTTTTGTTATTTTATGGGATCATGGGGTTCTGATTTACTTGCGATAGACAGATTGACATAATAAAACTTTTAACATGAATCTACCGTGCAACTCGATCTTAGTGAAGTAAAGCCGTGCGCTCCCAGAGGAAGGACTACTACGACTACGTCTTAGTCCGAAACATATCAGGCGAAACTCAAAAAAAAAAAAACAAAATCGTTTGTCGATTACAAAACAAATGAATAATGGTTAGTAGGTGTTTTGCTTAACTAAGTTACAGATTTATTATAGCTAGGTATTAAACGGAATTTATGTGCGAAATTGCATTTTTAATTTATCATGAGCTTTTCGGTGAAGGAAAACATCGTGAGGAAACCTGCACTCTCCTGCGAAGCAATTCAATGGTGTGTGTAAAGTTCCCAATCCACATTGGGCCCGCGTGGGAACTATAGCCCAAGCCCTCTCATTCTGAGAGGAGGCCTGTGCCCAGCAGTGGAACGTAAATCGGCTGATGATAATGATGATGATGATTAAACTAATGGCTCAACATTATTAGCTAACTCGACTTGTATACGGCCAATACGGAACCCTCGGTGCGCGAGTCCGACTCGCGCTTGCCCTGTTTTTTCCTAGCCCAACGAAATCGCGTGTTTTCCTACTGCATGATGTCTTAGTGAAAATATCGTGATTTGCGTAATACCGTTTTGTGCAATTAGATATTGAGCGTTTGTTTTCCTCGTGTGAAAAAAACTTGGGATTTACCGACGTTATTGAGTACATACCTAATAGCTATGTATTTATTCATTACTAGCTTTATGCCCCGCGGCTTTGCCCCCGTTAAATTTTTCAAAATGGGCTAGTTCCCTGTCCCGTGGGAATTTCGAAAAATCCCTTCTTAGTGCACCTCCAGGATACTCAAGGTATATTGTTTGCCAAATTTCAAGTCACTATGTCCAGTGGTTTAGGCTGGGCGTTGTCTGTCAGTCAGTCAGTCAGTCACGGTACTGTTTTATAGGTTAGGTATACTAGCTTTATGCCTCGCGGCTTTGCCCCCGTTAAATTTTTCAAAATGGGCTAGTTCCCTGTCCCGTGGGAATTTCGAAAAATCCCTTCTTAGTGCACCTCCAGGATACTCAAGGTATATTGTTTGCCAAATTTCAAGTCACTATGTCCAGTGGTTTAGGCTGGGCGTTGTCTGTCAGTCAGTCAGTCAGTCACGGTACTGTTTTATAGGTTAGGTATACTAGCTTTATGCCTCGCGGCTTTGCCCCCGTTAAATTTTTCAAAATGGGCTAGTTCCCTGTCCCGTGGGAATTTCGAAAAATCCCTTCTTAGTGCACCTCCAGGATACTCAAGGTATATTGTTTGCCAAATTTCAAGTCACTATGTCCAGTGGTTTAGGCTGGGCGTTGTCTGTCAGTCAGTCAGTCAGTCACGGTACTGTTTTATAGGTTAGGTATACTAGCTTTATGCCTCGCGGCTTTGCCCCCGTGAAATATTTCAAAATGGGCTAGTTCCCTATCCCGTGGGAATTTCAAAAAGTCCCTTCTTGGTGCACCTCTATTAGGATACTCAAGGTATATGTTTGGCAAATTTCAAGTCTCTATGCCCAGTGGTTTAGGCTGTGCGTTGTCAGTCAGTCAGTCAGTCACTGTTTTATAGGTAACGATAGATAGATTTGTTACTTTAGCCCGACATGCTATGGACTAGTTCGTAGTCCATCCTCTGGGAGCGCACGCTTTCGGCGGCAGCGACACGAACATGGTCTTATTTTTTTCTAATTCTATGCATTCTTATCTTTAGATACACACACTTTTAAGTGCATTAACAAATTAATGTACGCATCAGGTAGATATGCCCTTTGGAACATTTTGAAATAGTAAGTGTTGCGAGCCCACGGGCGGGAGCGGCGCGTAGACGGCGCCCGCGCGGATCATATAGCTGCTACTAATTTTAGATCCACAAAACTGGCAACAAAAACTGAATACCGAAGGACCCGTCCATACGTTAGGTAGGTAGTAAATAATACTAATAATCTAATAATAATTATTATGTCTATGTTTAAGTGTCAATAGTTTCATGTTTTAGTTTGTGGAATACTTAACATTTTGGATTATACCAAGTCCTATTTATTTGTCCAAACTTACCGTGGTATGAAATGATTTAATTTATAGCGAAATCGAAGGCAATTACGTCAGATTGCTTTACATCAGGTGACCCGCCTGCTCGTTTTCCCCCTCTTATATAAAAAAATAAATTATGTTTTTGATAATACGTTGAAAATAGCGCCATCTGTGTTTGTGTAGCGACGTAAATGAAGATTTCCTTTACGTGTACGTTGGTAGCGTGAGGTAGCTTTATTTTGCCTTTCACTTGTATTTAGTTTAACAACTTGTTGATAGATGGCAGTCTATACTGTAATACTACGTTACAACCAAACCTTCCTAGTATCCTAATCCTATCCTAACTAATATTATAAATGCGAAAGTAACTCTGTCTCTCTGTCTTTCTGTCTCTCTGTCTTTCTGTCTCTCTGTCTGTCTGTTTGTTACCTCTTCACGGAAAAACCGCTGCACCAATCTAGATGAAATTTGGTTCTTACCATAGTTTGAATATTGAGGAATAACATAGGCTACTTTTTATTCGGAAAAATTATATAGTTCCCGCGGGATAGCGATAACCGAAATCTGCGAGGACGAAGTCGCGGGCAACGGCTAGTTATGTATATTAAGTCAATATTATAATGTTCTGATGTTTTACTAAAAGCCCGTTTAGGAGCTACGTTTATAAACACCTTTTGGGGTCGGGGTTAAAAAAAAGAAAGATTTTCCGTATAGTTTAATCCGAGTTTTCAGTTTAATTCATAATGTCACCTTCTTCAAATGCAATAAAAAGATTCCAAAAGGTGTCCATAGGCAAAAACTTTACTGTCAAGTTATTTTTTTAAGAAATCGTGCTTAATTTATTCCCAAGTGTCAAATGTCACATAATTAATATCTTAAGCCCTTTGCATATGCATGAGGAAAGTTATCTGCGCTGGCGCCACTCGCGTAACAAGAGTCAACAGACAGACAAGTTACTTAGTCAAAATGTATAAAATACTAGCTGTTGCCCGCGTCTTCGTCTGCATAGAATTCGGTTGACGCTAATACCGCGGGAACTATGCGATTTCCCGAGATAAAACATACATATATATATACCTACCTGTTTTAATTTAGGGTATAAGCTCTCCATTCCTGTACCAAATCTTATAATAAAAATAAGTACGAGTCAGACTCGCGCAGCACGAAGGGTTCCGTACCATTATCTACAAAAACGACAAAAAAATCATGACTGCTCTATGGGAGCAACACATAAATGTTAATTTTATTCTGTTTTTGACAGGAACCAGGAACCCTAAAAACAAGGGTAGTAGTGCAATGCCGTCAGCTGTAGGTACCTAACTGTTTGCGTTTCGCTACCGTCGAAGCGTGTGCTCCCGGAGGAAGGATTACGGATTAGTCCGAAACAGTCAGCCTCTACTCGACTGACATCCAACAACAAGCTGTTTAAAGCTAAATATTTCATCATCATCATCATCATGTCACCCGAAAGACGTCCACTGCTGGACATAGGCCTCCCCAAGGCTCTCCCCTCAGACCAGTCTTGTGCTTTCCGCATCCACCGCGGTCCCGCTATCTTTACCAGGGCCCCGTTTCATAAACGTGACAGGTGACAAATGACAACGACAATTCGATCTACACTTCGAAGTTAGTATGAAGTCTGGTAATACAAAAACTTTTCAAGCCAGTAACCTACACCAAACTGTCGTTGTCATCTGTCACGTTTATGAAACGGGGGCCAGGTCGTCGCTCCATCTTGCTGGCGGCCTACCGACAGCTCGTCTCCCGGTCCGCGGACGCCATTCGCGAACCTTCTGATTTGACCCCATCGGCCATCAGTCCTGCGAGCAATGTGCCCCGCCCGCTGCCACTTAAGTTTTGCAATAGAATAAGCAAATATTTCGGAAATATTAAATTACCTACTAGTTTATGCCCCGCGGCTTTGCCTACGTGAAATATTTCAAAATGGGCTAGTTCCCTAAACGATGGGAATTTCGAAAAATCCCTTCTTAGTGCACCTCTAGGATAATCAAGGTATGTTTGCCAAATTTCAAAACTCTAGATCCTGTAGTTTAGGCTGTGCGTTGACTGTCAGTCAGTCAGGGTACTGTTTTGTAGGTATAGAAAGATTGAGGTAGGCATCGCATCTGCAGTCTGGTGTTGTGGGTGTCTATAAACAGCGACTATGACTTACCATTGACCCACTTATTTTGGATAGGTATGCATAAAGAAAGTCAGTTAAGTTATCTCGCTGGCGCCGCTTGCGCAACCAGGGGTAAGTCAGTTGACAGCTGACAAGCTACTCGGTAAACGCGCGGAAACGTTATCGAATGCTTTTAAACATTGACTTATTAAAAAAAAACCGGACAAATACGAGTCGGACTCACGCCCGAGGGTTCCGTATAAAGATCTCCCTACTTTTCCCCAGTGTTTTAAGTTGTCCAGTATTAGCAGAGCCCTGCTCCTAAGCAAACTGTTTGCAGTGCGGGGTCACTTTATATTGGACAGTGACACGTACAGACATACAAAATTTAAATTTTGAGAATTTTCTGGGTGGTTGTGCTATAAGAGCTACCTTCATACCAAATTTCAAGCTTCTACGACAATTGGAGGTACCCTTTAGGTTTTCGGGGTACGGCAAATTGTATGGAAACAACCTTTTTAATGGCTGTATCTTTTGATTACATTGACTTAGAAGTTTGATTTTTTCACAGCTTCAAGGGACTGCAGACTTAAATATTTGACATTAATTTCAGCCTGCTACCTCCACGCGTTCCAGAGAAAAAGGGACTGACAGACAGACAACAAAGTGATCCTATAAGGATAATCCCTTAAACTTAGAATCGTGAAATTTTACACGTAGCGTAGCAAGGTCTCGCAACACAAGTCAAGGAAAAAATCCGTAAAAACGTAAGGTACGGAACCCTCGCTCGACTCGATCTTGGCTGGTTTTATTTATCTAAAGTAATGTATGTGTTTTAGGGGTCGAGGACTAAAGACATACCGTAAAAAAAAACATTTTTTCTTAATGAATTTTTCAGTATTACAAGAAACTTTTTTTCAAAATCAGTTGGTGTAAAAGTCAAAACTTTCTGCACTCGAAAGTAATTATAATTAAGTTATATTAATTACGATTATGTTTTTATTAAATTAATTATCAGTTCTGGTTCGATCTGTGCCGTCCATATCAGATTGGTATACTGTACTGTTGAAATCGAGAATATATATCTACAGTACTTTTTTTTTTAAGATGACAAATTCCGAACCAAAGTGCTACCTACCTATAACCTAACCATAATTAATTAAAAAACGAAAACCCGACTACATAAACAATAAAATTAACATGAAATAAATGTACGGAAAGTAGCAAAAATACTGGTGATGGGCTTAACCCTCGGTGCGCGAGTTCGACTCGCTCTTGACCGCTTTTTAGGGTTCCGTCCTTCAAAAGGAAAAACGGAACCCTTATAGGATGACTCGCGTGTCTGTCTGTCCGTCTGTCACAGCCAATTTACTCCGAAACTACAGTGCCCTAAGCACGACTTGTCGAATCCTGCGTCACGTAAAATCGAATAGTAAACTATAACGAGTTTGTATGACGTTTGGAACAGCGCCCGCCCGTGAGCGTATTTGGAACTAAAATTTAGTATGAGATTTCTCGATCTCGATACGATAACCGTAACGTAACGCAGGATTCGACAAGTCGTGCTTGGGGCACTGGACCGATTGAGTTAAAATTTAATACACATATTATGTAAGTTGGTGACCCAAAGACGGATGTGTAACGTAAATTTAGTGAATTTTAAACATGGAAGCCACTTTTGGCGGGTAAATTAGAAAATGGAAAAAAAAATCTTGCAAACTGTATCATATCAAACGAAAGGGCTTATAGAGAGCATTTCAAATATTATATCCTAATCCTAACTTCCTAACTAATTATTATAAATGCGAAAGTAACTCTGTCTCTCTGTCTGTTTGTTACCTCTTCACGCAAAAACCGCCATTCAGATCTTGATGAAATTTGGCAAGAAGATAGCTCGAACCTTTTAAGCTACTTTTTATCGCGAATAACTGCAAAATTCTTAATCTTTAAATATTATTAATTAGATAATCTTTTAATTTTAAGATACATAGGTTTGAAGTTATTTATGAGAAAAATAGGCGAAAAGTGACCATTAAATAGTTTTTTGCCTATAGATTACAGGAAAACCTATAAGAAATCTATGGTATTAAAATTAACATAGATAACCAACGTACGGAACCCTCTCCACGCGAGTCGGACTAGCACTTGACACTTTTCCGGTTTTTTTTTCAACTAAGTACCTGCGTGTAAGTCAGGCCTATACATCTCTCCTGCTCAATTAAAACGTGCCAGTAAAGTAGTGTTCTGGTTTTGCTGTTCTAATAATTACTTTTTACACTTGTTTCTAAAATGCGGTTTTTTTTTCTCTCTTAATCTTTTAATGACAGAGTGAGGTTTCTTTGTGTAATTTGTCTGTGGTTACGTATTGAGCTAATGTAACTTGTTTTTAGAAAAAATGACTTTGTGCCAAGTTTCTTGCGGCGCATTCTTCTTGGCAATCATGGTCTTTCCGAAAGCGCTGGTAGACTCAAAAAAATGACGTCTAAAAGAGCATTCAACTGCCTATTTGCTGAATAAAATTTTGATTTGATTTTGATTTTGATTATTTAATTGAATAAAGCGTCAATAGTCGAGTATACGTATTTGCGAGTAAGTAATAACGGTCGGTCGCGCTAAAATGTCGTTGTAACGGATTTCAGAATAGGTACCTTTTTAGCGCCGTGACTCAACCCGCTGAGCAGGACGACTTTTATCACTCGCCGTTTTACGACCCACTGCTGGGCACAGGCCTTCTCTCAGCATGAGAGGGCTTAGGCTGTAGTTCCCACGCGGGCCCAGTGCGGATTGGGAACTTCACAAACGCCATTAAATTGCTTCTCAGGGGTGTGCAAGCTACCTCATGACGTTCTATAAATAACCTAACCAACCCCGGGGGGTTGGCAGATGCGTTGCCAACCTAGAGGTTACCAACCTATATGATTTAAGACCTTTTATACACAACATTTTATATGCAATAAATAAAATAAATAAATATCATGGGACAAAGTGACACCAATTGACCTAGTACCAAACTAGGCAAAGCCTGTACTATGGGTACTAGACAACGGATAAACATACTTATATAGATAAATACATACTTATATACATATTAAACATCCAAGACCCGAGAACAAACAACAAACACACACAAACTTTAATGTTGTGCTTGTTATTTATTGTATGTATTATATGTATATATATATATATGTTTATTTATTTATTTATATATTGATATTTACTTCTACTTTGCATTTAGTAGTATATTGTAATATGGTAGGTTTTTGTATGTGTGTGTATTGTATTGTCTCTCGATATTTATAATTATGAACTCACTTTGTCTCGATCCCCAGTGAACTATTCCTCTCCACCACTCAAAGGTTGACTGGTCCGCCTATGTACTCAAATGTTATTGTTGTAACTTGTGTTTTATCCTATTTTTTGTACAATAAAGTGTTTACTTACTTACTTACTTATAAACATTCGTATTCATCATACAAACATCTGCCCCGACCGGGATTCGAACCCGGGACCTCAAGCTTCATAGACTATGGATCATCCGGGTATGGGTCGCTAACCACTGGGCCATCCGGTCGTCCAAAGAATAAAGAGTTTGAGTTTGAGTTTTGAGGGCTAAAATGAAATGCCTCTTGTGCCCGTAATTACACCGGCTGCTTAGCGGCAGACATGGTGGTAGCGATTCAGACGGACCTCGCACAAGGTCCTACCACCCGCAGATATATATAAAACTAGCTTTCGCAAGCGGCTTCGCTCCCGTTGCAGAACTTACCCGCTTACTTACTTGCCCGCTAAGCAGCAGTGCTTACACTGTTGTTCCGGTGTGGAGAGTAAGACAGCCGGTGTAATAACGGGCACAAGAGACATTTCATCTTAGCTCTCTAGGTTGGCAACGCATCTGCGGGCCCTTCGGGGTTGTGGGCGTCTATGGGCAGTGGTGATCACTTACCATCAGGTGACCCACTTGTTCGTTTGCCTTCCTCGTCGTATAAAAAAAAACTCTCTATCCCGTGGGAATTTCGAAAAATCCCGCCTTGTCCCGGGCGTACATTATAAAAGGAACCTCTATGCCAAATTTCAGCTTTCTGGGTCCAGGGGTTTGGGCTGGGCGTTGATCAGTCAGTCAGTCAGTCAGGACTTGTCTTTTTATATGTGTAGGTATTAATATAATGTGTTTATGATCACATTACTCGCATTTATTGCGGAAACGACGAAACAAAAACAAAATTGTGTTGCTCTGAAAGGAGAAACAACATTTAATGCTAATATTCCGCGTAATTCTCTATTTATTATAAGTATTCAATTATATTGTATGACATTACATTTCACATGTCTTAATAATTCAAATCCAACTGACAACTCTGCAGAACAAGGCCATAGACAAGTTAAATGAGAAGCTATGAAACTCATTTACATCTCCCCCCCCCCCACATCAAGTACATTTATTTTATTTGTTTCTATATTTTTATGGAACTGGTACTAATTTTGTAACATGAAAAAGATTTGATTCAGGTTTCTTATGTCCTGTGTTTATTCTGTAAATCGAGTTTGACAATTTTTCCACAATCTCATAAGGACCAATCTTTAACTCGTCAAGTTTTTTTCTATTTAGCCGATTTCCATTTTCAACATAAACCAAATCTCCTACTTTGAATTCACACTTTTTCCTATTTTTGTCAAATTGTTTTTTATTATAATTGTGTGATTTTATACTATTTTCCAACGCTATTTGTCTATCTCGTAATAAATCATTATGTGTATGTTCTTGTTTCAATTCATCCGGTAAAATATCAACGTTTTTCCCTTCTAGTAAATACCTAGGTGAAAAGCCTGTCACAGTATGTTCCGTTTCATTATATTTTTGGACGCATTCGTGTGCAATAGTAGTCCAAGCCAATTTATCCTTTTTTTCGTTTATTTTGCACCGTATTTTATTAACTAGCGTCTGATTCAATCTCTCATTTAAACCATTCGAAAATGGAGCATTTACTGCCGTGAAGATAATTGGAATATTTTCTGTATCTAAAAAGGTTTTGAACTCACGTGAATTTATACCCGGGTACTGATCGGATAAAATCATGCCAACTTTATTTCCCTGTATCACTTTTTGAACAAGCTTTATAAAATCATTTGAACTTTGGGTTTTAGAAGTCAGAACAATGGCGTATCTCGAGAAATGATCCACTAGTAGATGTAAATATGTCTTTGTAGAACGAGATCCGCCAAATCCACCAATAGTATCTATGGATATTATCTCAAAAGGGTAAGTAGCAGGGCCTAAGTGTGACATTAATCCAAATTTGTATTTGCATCTAGATTTGTTTCTTATGCAAATTTCACAATTGTCACAAACCTTTTTGATAATGTTCATCAAATTTCTCGACGTATAAAATGGTTTAATTTTCTTTTCCAGCTGTTGTATGCCTATATGGCAGTAGTAATAATGAACATTTTCTATGAGTTTTCTAGAGTACTCCTCAGTTAAGACAATTTTTTCCCTTTTTCCTATATTTTTATAGTATATATTGTTTTTTAGTTTTAGCTTATCTTTATTATGTTTTATGTCTTCATTTTTTTCTTGGTCATTTATTATATCTTTTAGTTGAATAAAATTTACAATTTTCAAACTTTCATCTTGATTGTCACCTGGTTCTAACACTGGGTTCCTACTCAAACAATCAGCTTCTAAATTGTATTTTCCTGGGGAATATATCACCTCAAAGTTGAATTGAGACAGATAATAAGTTAAGTCACCCAATTCTTCATCCGTTCTAGCCTTAATGTTCAATTTCTCTAATGGCTTATGATCAGAGAAAACCGTAAACCTTTTGCCTATAAGCCAGTATTGCCAGTATTTCACTGCTTCTTTTATCGCTAGACACTCCAAATATATAGCTTTTTTCTTCTTCTGTGTATCGTTCAATTTTCTCGAAAAATATGCACACGGTCTTTCCTCTCCGTTAGACTGTGGTTGTTTCAAAACTGCTCCGATACCTTGAATTGATGCATCGGTATAAATATGTATTGGCAGTTCCGGATCATAGATTGCTAATATAGGTTTCATACATAATAGCCTTTTTATTGTCTCAAAAGATTCTTTACAGTCTTTTGACCAAATAATTGGCTGTCCCTTTCTTAGCAAATTGTGTAGTGGATTTAACACAATAGATATATTTGGCACATATTTCCCATAAAAATTAATTTTACCCAAAAACTGACGAACATTTTTTTGTGTTTTTGGTGTAGGAAAGTCTTTTATGGCAGTCAAATTATCTTTCAACGGAGTAACTGTATTATTTTCGATTATGTGACCTAAATATTTAACCGAATCCTGAGCAAAGTGACATTTTGAGAATTTGAGTCTAAAACCTTCTTTCAAAATCGCTTCCAGTAGTAACGATAAATGTCTAATGTGCTCTACAAATGTTTCAGAAAACACCAAAATATCGTCTATGTAATTAACAGTAAATTTGGATAGGCCATGTTTCCTTATAATGCTGCTTAATATCCTCTGAAAAGTGGCTGGCGAAGTCTTTAAACCAAACGGCAAACACGTCCACTGAAAGTGTCCTTCTTGAGTAACAAATGCAGTTTTTTTTCTGTCCTCAATTTTCATAGGTATTGACCAAAATGCTGAGTTTATATCCAGTGTCGTGAAGAATTTACAATTTCTGGTTTTGATCATTAAATCTTCAATTAGTGGAAATGGTTGTGATTCAGGAACAACAATCTTATTTAAGTCACGAAAATCTACACACAATCTCGATTTTCTTCCATCTTCTTTTTTGTAGGCTAATGTCACTGGTGCGGCGAAAGGACTATAAGATTCTTCAATTAACTTTTTCCCTAACAATTTTGATATTTGCTGTTCTATTTCTTTTTTATCCTCAATAGTACACCTATATGGTCTTTTGCAGCAATATTTATCTATTAATAAATCCACATGTGCCTCATAGCCCTTTACAGTACCTATATCGTATTTATCTTTAGCAAAAAGTGATGTATACTTGCTAATCAATTCATCTATTTTAGATTGTTGCTGATGGTTGAGATGATTTACAATAATATTAAAGTTAGCAACCTCTACGTGCTCATTAAAATTTATTTCGTATTTATGTTTTGTTTCATTTTCTGTTTTTCCTAAGCTGCTCACATCTTTATTCATATTATGTATTTTCTCTTCTATTTTATTACCTGAAAAGTCAGGAATTATTTCAGAATCAGCACATACTACTTTCTTATTATAGTAATTTTTTAAAATGTCAATATTTTGTGTCACTTCCAATTTTTCGTTTTGAATAAGGCGAAATTTTTTTATACAATCTAATCCTACCAAGAAATCGTAGTCAAAATTTTCCTCATCAATCACGAAAACATTTATAGTCTGTTCCATGTTCATGATTTTTATCTTTAAAGTCACTATACCTATAGACTTTTTTACGCCATTAATCGTTTTTAGACCTGCAGTTTTAATATTATTCCTCATCGCATTATCATCCAATGACAATAATTTTGAATTTATTAAAGACACATTTGATCCTGAATCATAAACGCCTAAAACTTCCAGGGTGTCATTTATCAATAAGTTAATTTTGATTAATGGCGGGATTTCTAGTTTTTTGGATCCATTTCATTTAATTCTGTCTCCAATTGCGAATTATTAACAGATCTTATTTGATCTCGTTTTAAGCCGTCACTATTTTTGTTCCTGAACCAACACAAGGATTCAGGGTGGTACCGATTTGTTTTGTTTTCTTTTTCACAAATTTTGCATGGTCGGTATTTCTCGTTTTTTTCTTTAATTTTATTTTCAAAAACAACTGTTTTCTTTTCCGGAATCTTTTTCCCTACCAAATGCTCTAAACCTCTGAGATTATTAAATAGATCTTCCGCTGCTTTCAAGTTTTTCCTGTCAATTTGGTCAGCTACAAAATTTGGCAACCCTGTAGCTATAAGATCTATCAGTGTCGGTTTATCTATTGTTCTATTTATCTCTAATAAAAGACGTTCTTTCTTTAATGCGTATTCTAGTAAAGAGCCCTGTATATATCTGAATGACATAGCATACCTGATTGGCGACCAACCTTTGTCCGCATAAGTTTCACAAAATATTTTCGTCCACATCGACCATTCCGAGTCGACTGTATACTTTATAAGCATTGAACTATACCAGTCGAGACACGAGTCCTCTAAAAATAACCTAAGGGCTTCAATCCTCTTCAAATCTTCGTCTATTCCTAATCAGGTACATTCAGTTTCAAAAGTGGCTATCCATTGACAGACATTTGACGTTTTTCTGCCGAATTTTTCAATGACGAATTTCTCAGTTAGGCTTCTTATATTCTGAGGCTTAGACACGTCTTTCTTCATTCCAGCAATATTTTCCAATATTTTTGTCAATGTCTCTCCTGAAATCCCAGCCGCCGGAGTCTGTTCCCGAGCTTCTGGTACAATCTCCTCCAACAAATATCCCTAGAATTGCATATTTCCATCTTCATCCAAGTAAACCTCGCTAATTTCTGGTGTCACCGAAATCCACACTTGCCTCTTGTCGTGTCTTTTTTGCAAAGTATTTCTTACTTTTTGAAAAGCTTGTGTTGTTAAAATCGTATCATGTAGTCTTACCGATTGTAATTTTTCCGGTATTAAAAAGACACGTTTGTCAGCATCCGTAATTGAAGCCATGCAGATAATATTCGTTTTCGGATCTTCACCTGATTTAACTACAAATTCAAACCTTAATTTCTCCATTGTTGTTATCTATCAGCCGTAGAAATGTTGTTTTATAATGTGTTTATGATCACATTACTCGCATTTATTGCGGAAACGACGAAACAAAAACAAAATTGTGTTGCTCTGAAAGGAGAAACAACATTTAATGCTAATATTCCGCGTAATTCTCTATTTATTATAAGTATTCAATTATATTGTATGACATTACATTTCACATGTCTTAATAATTCAAATCCAACTGACAACTCTGCAGAACAAGGCCATAGACAAGTTAAATGAGAAGCTATGAACCTCATTTACATTAATATAGATAAAAAACTGATCCGTTTCTTACAGTTTATTAAATAAACTTACTTCCAATTTCACTTTGCTCCGAAGCCTGCTCGTAATAAATAGAGCTATTAAACCACGGCGCGGGCGCAGCCTCGCCCGCGCGCGGGCGGGACACACTGGGGCCGACAGGTTACAAAACAATATAATACAATACAATACAATACAATACAATACAAGAACTCTTTACTGAACACCGCATGACAAACAAAATAGAAAAAAGGCACAAAGAAAACGCAAGGTAGCATGTAATGTATTAAATAAATAAAATAACGTGATTGTTAATTTAACCTTCATAGATTAAACGGTGAGTTTAAGTAATTAATTATCAAAGTTTGAATAGAATGCCACTACTAATAAGTAAATTTTCTATATTTAGTTCAGTTTGTAATATAATTCATTTATTTCGCAATGTACCTAAAAGCCTTGGAGGAGGCCTATGTCCAGCAGTGGACGTCTTTCGGCTGACATGATGATGATGATGATGATGTACTTAAAATCCTAATCTTGACTAATATTACTAATGCGAAATTTTGTTTGTTTGTCTGTTTTACACTTTAAACACCTCAATGCTTCATTCGATCTTGATCTAATGTCGCATGCACTATAGATAATAAGAATTAAGCATACTTATAAAAACGAATGTTTAAAAACATGCTTTTTTTATTCAACAGATCGCAGTCGCAGTCACAATTTAGGGCAAGGACAGCCAATTTTAAATTAAAGACATTAATTAAATTGAAAAAAATAGCAACAAAACGAAGTACAATAAAAAGAAATGAACACCTTTATCACATCAAAACAAGTTTAAATGGTTAGTTAATTTTGTAATCAATGTCACATTTCTAAAAGCAACAGCCACACGCAACCGAATTAGTCACATCGGCCACTTTCGATGTTTTCACTCTGCCTCGACATTGAAACTTAATACAGTATTTATTCACAACTCCATATTACCATAACGTACGTGTAAATAAACTAAAATAAAATGCCTATTCGAACGCTTTTCCCTAACCGGCTTTTAATTTTTTCCAAAGGAAAAACTTTTACTACAAACTTGTACACAACACGAAAAAATTGGGAACTAACCAACTCTCACAGAAATTTTCGCTTTTACATTGACAGTGGCGCCGCCATTGACGGTAAAGTTGAGTTTGTAGTGTACTGTATAATAATCTTGACAGCGCCCCGTGTACCACCGGCCTCACTACTGGTTTAGAGAAACTAAGAACAGTTCGCTTTGAGGCACCGGGCCTTGAGGACGCCTCGGGAGTTTAAAAAATATTAAAATATAAAAAGTTTTTTTTTAAGTACCTACCTAACTAGTTAGTAGTTACATTTAGTGCGGTGTAAACAAATCAATGTTAGTTGAAACCTGATTGAAAAAAAAAAATTAACTTTAAAAAGTTTTATGAAAAAAATATTGCAATACTGTAGTTCCTGTAGTGCATTCATACTGTAGTTCTAGTTACAAAATAAAGTCTCAAAGTTGTACCTACTTTAAAAAAAAAACACAAAGAGTTCTCCCACTGCATCCAGAAAAAATTAGAAAAAAAAATTTTTTTTGATAAGTTAGTGTTTTTCTAAAGTGATAACAAGCTGTATTTGTGTGAGTGAAAGTGTTTTTAGATATAAAAGTGAAAGGTAAGAGCCGTCGGAGAAACGTTTTGAAGATGTCTTTGTGTGCCCTCGTTCGAGCTTTTGAAAGCAATTTGAGGATTAAAGCACTAATAAAGCACATAATTATAAAGTAGGTACACCAACATATGTCTCGGGAACTCCCGAAAACTCCGAAAAGTCATAATTCCGAAAGCATATGATCATTAGTCCGAATTTTCATTATTGCGAAGCCTATTTTCTGCTCAACTGAAGCTTTGGTGTATTTACATGATTTTTAAAAATTAGGTTGTTTAGTTAGGGTATGCGTAATGCATGAAAAAACGGGTTTGTTTTATTTTAATTACAAAATAATTCACAACTACGGCGGAACTTGGAGTTCGGAATACTAAAAATTCGGACTAATGATACTTCGGATTTAAGTTTTTCGTATTTATGTAGTGTACCCCATGTCTTAACCCCTCGTCTGCTTTTAACACCGACACAAAAAGAGAGGTTTCAACCCCTCGCTAAATTCTTGACGGTTAATTAAAAAGAACCCTGTATATTTACAAAACATAAAATATAACCAAATTTATAGAATAGTTGAAAACCCCCTGACTGTCATTTCAAAGTTCAATATTTCAAAAACGGGTTAACCGATTTTAATGAAACTTAGCTAAATAATAATAATAACAATCATTTATTTCGAGCAACTGTATGACTCATACAATATTTGTGTCAGTAAGTCTTATTTTCTAAGTGTTAGTGGCTAAGAACCATTTTGATTAAACTAACTTTCGATTAAAAAAACCACATTGAAATCGGTAAATCCACTTGGGAGCTATGATGCCACATACATATACACAGATACACAGATATACCACGTACATGTCAAACTTTTTACGCCCCTCTTTTCGGGTCGCGGGATAAAAAATTAATAAAACTTCATCATCATCATCATCATGTCAGCTGAAAGACGTCCACTGCTGGACATAGGCCTCCCCAAAGACTCTCCGCTCAGACCGGTCTTGTCTATCTATACCTATATAACAGTACCGTGACTGACTGACTGACTGACTGACAGACAATGCACAGCCTAAACCACTGGACCTACAGACCTGAAATTTGGCAAACATGTACCTTGAGTATCCTAGAGGTGCACTAAGAAGGGATTTTTGGAAATTCCCACTTGATAGGGAGCGCCCATTTTGAAATATTTCACGGGGCAAAGCCGCGGGGCATAAGCTAGTGTTGAAATAAAACTTACGTATGTCCTATTATAAGCCCTAATCATTGGGCAACACAAACACTAACACAGAAAACCTCCAAGCCATATAATATACTGCTCATCAGTATGAAGATTGTTATACGACAGTTCGTATAACAATCTTTTTGGAAAGTGTATGTTAGTCCATTACCATCACAATAGTCTAAACTAAACGACAAGCTTTCAAATGAAACAAAGCGGTGTTTTCTATTAATTTTACAAGTTGCCTAATGTCTATGACAGGTTTTCTATATGTCCATAGTAATAACGGCTTCAAGAGCTTCATACCTTTGTTACACAGAATTGTAAAGGAAAGTGATAATTTATCATCCCATAGCTGGGCATGCGGTCAGGAGGTTCTCGAATGGCGTCCGCGGACCGGGAGACGAGCTGTCGGTAGGCCTCCAACAAAATGGAGCGACGACCTGGTAACGATCGCGGGACCGCGGTGGATGCGGGCCGCGGGGGAGGCCGCCGGCCAGCAGTGGACGTCTTTCGGCTGACATGATGGTGATGATGATAGATTGGGTCATAAAATTGATGGCTTTAGAGAATTATTGTACGTGTTTTTGAAGGCAGTCTTACTTCATGTTAAAAGATTTTTTTATTTCACAATTTTGAGCTACGTTAATATTTCAAGAATTATCGTCCAACTCCAACAGTTGAAATATAATTTAAATACATTGTTTGTAACCCTCGGCGCTCGAGATCGACACTTTTTTTATGACCCTTATTTAAACCACAAGCGTATCGTATTGCCGATTCTATGATCCAACCATGCATTTCCTAGACTTTCCGACCCATCTAGACTTTCAGTAGAAACCCCTACATTTTCCGGTGAAATGTGAGACCCTATCCAGCGATTAGTGGCGAAAGCTGCACGCTCCGCCGCGCTTCTGGGCCGCGACCCGACTAATCAATGCAACACTAATTGGGTTTACTGACAGACAGACAGATGTGGTGGAGAAATTTTGATTAAAAAAGTTTTCTGTTCAATTTTCACCGACTGTACTTTTTGTTGTCTGTACGTGTATTGCCACCCAACTTACACATCCATACCAAATTTCAAGTCGATGCCATTAACCGTTGAAGAGTTCCGTCCTGTGGAGACGATCCTGGCGCACCACCAGAATTTCACTACCAGATTATTGCATTGTCACCGAACTTACATAAGTATGCAAAATTTCAGCTAAATCGAACATCGAGAAGTGAGTCAAATTTAACTTGCAAGATTTGATCCGAACATACATACATACAAACATTGCAAGTCAGGTAAAAAAATAAAAAATAATTAAAAAAATCGATCTGGGCGATATTTGTACATACTGATATTTAGATTTAGAATAATTTAGTTTAAGTTTTTTTTTTTACTGTTTTCAATGCTGTGTTATGATAACGTTTTTTTTTATGGCATTTTATTGGAAATTAAAGGTAAAAAAATGTTGGTGGTTTATCAACTTAGTTACTAACCCCAGTTGTTGTCATTGTATCTAAAAATTGCATGGCTAAAGTAGGGTTGAATGTTGAATGGAATTATATATGAAACTAGCTTATGCCCCGCGGCTTTGCCCCCGTGAAATATTTCAAAATAGTTCCCTATCCCGTGGGAATTTCGAAAAATTCCTTCTTAGTGCACGTCTAGGATTGAGTATCCTGAGTACATGTTTGCCAAATTTCAAGTCTCTAGGTCCAGTGGTTTAGGCTGTGCGTTGTCTGTCAGTCAGTCAGTCATTCAGTCAGTCACGGTATTGTTTTATAGGTATAGATAATACGAGGGCTGTTTGATAAGTACTCGTTTTCTAAATATATTAATATCACTGGCCGCAAATAAGTATACCACCTTTTTAAGCCATTTTTCAGAGGCGGGAAAATTAAAAAAAAAAGGCATTCTTTTGTTTTTTTTCTCATTTGACAACGATTCAGTGAAGGCGTGAACTAAGAATTGTTAAAATGGAGAAAGAACAGTATCGGTCTGTAATTAGATTCTTATTTTTGGAAGGAAAAACATGTGATGAAATAAAAGTAAGAATGCAAGCGGTTTACCATGAATGTGCTCTTTCTACGTCAACTGTCAGATATTGGTATAACGAGTTTAAGCGGGGGAGAACAACCGTCTTTGATGAGGATCGCCCAGGCCGGCCAGTTGAGGTGACTACAGACGATATGGTTAAGATAATTGAAAATATCATTTAAGGCGACCGCCGAATTAAACTTCGAGAAATCGTTGATGCTGTAAACGTTTGAATTGAGAGGGTACAACACATATTAGAAGAAAAATTGGGTATGAAGAAAGTATCGGCGAGGTGGGTGCCGCGTTTACTCACGGAGGAGCAAAAACGGAACCGACTGACTAATTCGGAGCAGTGTTTGGCCGTGTTCAAACGTAACCCGAAGGAGTTTCTGCGTCGTTTCGTGACCGTGGACGAAACGTGGGTCCACCACTACACCCCGGAAATGAAAGAGCAGTCGAAGCAGTGGATTTTACCGGGTGAACCTGCTCCAAAGAAAGCAAAAACCGTCCCATCGGCTGGAAAGGTCATGGCGACCGTTTTTTGGGATTCGCAGGGTATTATACATATTGACTATTTAGAAAAGGGAAAAACAATAACAGGGCAGTACTATGCCAATTTATTGGATGAATTTGACGCCGTGTTGAAGGACAAACGACCCCACTTAAAAAAGAAAAAAGTACTGTTTCATCACGACAACGCCCCGGCTCATTCGTCCAGAGTTGTGACGGCTAAATTTGCACAGTTACGCTACGAACTATTGTGTCATCACCCGTATTCTCCAGATTTGGCCCCATGCGATTTTTTTTTTGTTTCCCAACCTAAAAAAAATTCTCGGTGGCAAGCGATTTGGATCAAATGACGAAGTCATTGCCGCCACAGAGGCCTATTTTAATGACTTTCCAAAATCATGCTTTTTGGATGGTTTATTGAAGCTTGAGTATAGGTGGAACTAATGTATAGAGTTAAAAGATGACTACGTAGAAAAATAAATGCATATATACAAAAAAAAAGTTTTTTTTTTCCATAAACGGGTACTTATCAAACAGCCCTCGTAGATGATGGAATTATGGGTTTTTGTCGCATAGCTGGTCCGCTAATCAAGATAACTTATCCTAGAGATGCAAAATAAGCACGACCCGGTTCTAGGACGGATTTTGAAATGCATTTTATTCGATGTAAGTATTTACATAAAACAATAAGTAGTAATGAACTCGTATAGTTCAAAACACGTTACCACCTAGCGTGGCGGTGGTGATAGTCGAGTCTAGTCGTGTAACAGTTGAGGTGGGCGGACACTGCATTTGTCGCATGACGCAGCTGTCTTGACTTGACGTGTGGTCGCGAAGCAGCAAAATAAGTGCATACATGTGTGCCTACTGACACGTTTCCTTTTTTTGTTACAGTATAACCCACCACAACCCGCCGACGACGATATGTCAGCAAACAAACACACATCGACACCATGCCAGCGGTGAGCACATGGCTCCCACACAAACTTAGAAACCGACACACACCAACAACCAATCGCTCATGTACCACCCATGGGGAAGAAGTTAACCAGAGTCTTAGACGAGTAAAAAGAAATACCAGCCAGCTACTTACAGCTGGACCAGAGATTAGACAGAGTCAATGCCACGTAAAAAATAATACTGGCCACTTACCTAAAACAGGTCAGGAACAAAAGAACTTACAAAGTCAAAGACAATTAAAAAAGAGTACAGGCCAGTTACTTACAAACCATGGGAAAGAAGGTAAACGGAGACATAGACAAAGTAAAGAGAGGTTAGACTGCACAAGATGGCGGAAGAAGACAAAATGGCGACTGAGTTCCAGAGTGCTGATTCCGTTGATGATTTTGAATGTCACTGGCCATACGGAGGCAGTTGAATGTGAGTTTTGATGTTAAATTTTTTTATAACGTCTTGTTACTTAATTGCAGTTGAAATATTTAACAAAGACTTTAGTTTTGAAAGTGTATCGTATTTCCACTACGTGCAACTTGTTGCTAAGTAGTACATTTATCGCCTAGGCCTGAAAGTAGGCAATTTTGCGGGTGGTAGGACCTTGTGCGAGGTCCGTCCAGACCGCTACCACCATCTTACTCGCTAATCCTGCCGCTAACCAGCAGTGCTTGTACTGTTGTGTTCCGGTGTGGAGAGTAAGACAGCCGGTGTAATTATGGGCAAAAGAGCACGATCTTGCGAGCAACCTGTGCTGATACGCCTACCCGAAAGGCGCGCCAACCGAACGTACAGTCAGCAGCAATAGTTGCTAAACAACTGAAGCGCTCACAATGATCTGCACAAGCTCTTATGTCTATTACAACAGAGCGGTGCTTAGATCATTGTGAGCGCTTGTGTACCTAAACTGCGGAGTGACACTCTGCTTAGGCTAGACTTGATAATCAAGTGTACCAGAAGCCACATTAATTTCTGACCCTATATTTCAGCTCTCACCAGCCGCATGCTAGCAACTCTCCTCGGCTACCCTCTCTCGTGTAGCGTGGGCGGAGAAGCACACGAATGTTCCCTGGCGCTAACTTGCTGGCTGAGAGGCGGTGCGCGCGCGCGTGGCTGCGGCGGCGGCTGGCTACTAGCTTGCTGTGTTGCGAGAAAACAGGAAGACAATCATAGGTGAGGACAGCGCCATCTAGTATAGAGTACCTGAACTACAGAAAACAAAGATGTTGATAAGGCTTGTACCACACAACCATCACAAGGTGTATAGCAGAGACGCTACAGCGGTGAATAGTTGCAAGCCAATGAGGACACCGCTAGGATCGCTAATGTAGAGTGAGGTATATCTGTAAATTTCCACCAATCATAGGCCAGTCAGAATTGCGAAACTTAAGTGGCAGTGGGCGGGGCACATTCCTCGCAGAACTGATGGCCGATGGGGTCTGGAGGTTCTCGAATGGCGTCCGCGGACCGGGAGACGAGCTGTCGGTAGGCCTCCAACAAGATGGAGCGACGACCTAGTAAAGATTGCGGGACCGCGGTGGATGCGTAAAGCACAAGACCGTTCTGAGTGGCGAGCCTTGGGGGAGGCCTATATGTCCAGCAGTGGACTGATGATGATAGACCAGTAGCTTAATTATCTTGTCGCTCATTGGTGGAGAATGACAGATAATAATAACAGGTATCGAACTACCTTAGCCCCATCTAGTATCCAATTGACGAACTAGTTACTGAGCTGGAACTGTTCCTGGTTACTGTTCTCGGCCCTACTTTTCAGCAGGCGAGGTACAATCGATCTACTATCCCGCTCTTTCCGGTATAGTTCGGTTCGGTACATATCGACTATAATATATGATACACCCTAAGCCCCACCGGATATTAGTTATTCTGTGACCAGACTTGAAAGCTGGCTCCGCCCTTGTCTGAAAGTAAGCTTGTGCGCAGCTGTGGGACGAATGCTGGTTTATAATCCCTACATTCATAATTTCCAGCGCATCGAGCGTATCGTCCGAGTGGCGGTACAAGGCGCCGCCGCGCCTGCACAGCGTGCCGCAGCGCAGCGTGGTGCCCAGCAACGTGTTCAGGAGAAGAGTGGACGATGACGCCAGTCAGGTTTGGAAATGAGTCATCACCAGCGTTTTTACGTCCCACTGCTGGGCACAGGCCTCCTCTCCGGGCCCAGTGAGAATTGGGAACTTTACACACATCATTCGCAGGAGTGTGCGTGTTTCATAAAAAATAAATAAAAAAAAAAAACATTTATTGCCACAACATACCTAACTACAAGAATTATGTAAAAAACACATTAAAAAAGAAACTAGTTACGTTCCGGCAATGGGTACCAGTCTCAGCATATACTAGGTTACATGGCGACATGAACCCAGCGCTGATTTGCAGACTGACCCCTTTGATGTTTTCCTTAACCAAAAAGCTCATGATAAATTACAAATGTAATTCCGACTTATATACTTGACTCATATACGTAAAAGATCAGTTTTATATCACTACAATGTCTATGAAGGGGCGAGAAAGGAAATGGAAAAACAGGTACCTGATTCGAAACGGCGACGCGCAGCGAGGTGTTGTGGCTGCCGGTATCGACGGTCCCCGCGAATAACCGTGTAAGCGCTATTACACATTTTTTTGTTTATTGCATAATATCGTTCTTTTATCTATAACGCACGTCCCAATTTTTTTTCTTTGCAAAAATAATGATAAATAACCTATTTTAAGTTAACTTCAATGTTTTTTCTACGGAAAACACAAATGTAGAATTCGCAGGAAAAAATACTAAACCGCCGATACACACATTACCTCGTCTATTTTGAACAATAAAAACGCGTCTCATCATACGGAGCATCCTGCGGCTTGTGCAAACTACTTTACACACTTATTCGTGTAATTTGTTTTAACGTAAGTTTTCGTACTGTCTCATACAATATGCAAGCAAATCGAATTGCTCGCCTATTATTGTTCCCATTATGAAGTTTTACATTAGTGTATTGATCTAATACCTAGTCGAGCGCTAATCATTATAACACGAATAAAAGTGTAATGTTCTTTAATATTAAATTAACAAATAAAATTTGACAAGAATAAAAAAGCATATGGTTTTCTCACATTTTCTCGAAAACCCACATTATGCATTTTTTATGTAGGGCATAAATACATTTGATTATTAATTTCCATTGTTTTCTGTATACATTGTTTTAAATTTAATCTATCAGGTGAAGAACGATTAAACTTTTTTCGTATTTTATTTTTCCTGTAAAGTTGGTGTTTTGATAATACACGTTTATTCGCGGGGAACGTCGTTATGCACTCCTTTCTGCTCTTCAGCTATGATGTTGGTATCCGCGATTCTCGCGACGCGAATAACCGTGGTTGATTGTTCGAAGCCGTGGGTGAATATCGGGATATGGGACATCGACCGACCATCCGTACATCCGTACATCCGACATTTGGTGGATGATTTTAAGCTACACAAACAATACCAAACAGTCTACTGAATGTAATTACCCGCGACCCGCGAAACTTTTATAACTGTTAAAACTGCAAGTGAATATATAGATTCACTCTTTGGTGTCGCTTTGTCTATACCTATAAAACAGTACCGTGACTGACTGACTGACTGACTGATAACGCACAGTCTAAACCACTGGACCTAGAGCCCTGAAATTTGGCAAACATGTACCTACCTTGAGTATTCTAGAGGTGCACTAAGATGGGATTTTTCGAAATTCTCGCGGGATAGGGAACTAGCCCATTTTGAAATATTTCACGAGGGCAAAGCCGCGGGTCATAAGCTAGTTTTGTATGTAATGTTATTTACTTTACAGGCAGACTGCGGGCTGCCAGCGAGCAAGATGCTCCAGAAGAGAATCATTGGTGAGTAATAAAATTTCTCGTGTTATAAAGTCTCTCGTAAATAAACACTTTATTGTGCAAAAAACAGAGGACAAAAACGCAAGTTACAAACAATGAGAGATTGGAGTTCAAAGGTGGACTCGTCTCTTTAAGGGATCTCTACCAGTCAACCTTTGATTGGTGGAGAGGGATAGATTACTAGGGATCGAAAAAGAGTGAATTCAAAATGCTGGCTGAGTGTTTTTTTTATTGAAAGAGGGAGGCAAACAGGTGACCCGATGGTGAGCAATCACCGCCACCCATGAAAACCAGCAATCACAAGAGAGTGACTAGTTCGTTGCCGACCTTAACGGTGGGGAAGGAATAGGGAGTGCCGCCATAAACAAACATTTTTAAATATGAAATGACTTCGAAATCATTTAATTTCTACTCTTTGTGTAAAGATGTATGGTTTTTTTTATAACTAGTAACATTTTACTTTGTTTTTTAGGAGGGCGTGAGGCGCGGTTTGCGGAGTTCCCCTGGCAAGCCCATGTTCGGATCTCAGAGTTCCAGTGTGGAGGAGTGCTAGGTCAGTATTTGTAACAATAAGTACAATACAATACAACAGAACAGTACTAAACAGTACAAAACAGAAAAAGGTACAAAGAAAATACAAGGTATTATGGCAACTGTAGCTAGGTGGTAACTATGGAAACCTCTATCTGCGACAGCTTGCGTATTATTACTGACTCCCTGATTGAAATACGAAGAGTATCAAGTATATGGTTTCTGGTAATGTCTAATGTGGTGTCAAGAACAAAAATACGACCACTTAACGCAAATCCCTTTGACTGCACCAGCTTTTGGGGGGTCTTGGGAGCGTGTCGTAAAAATAGTAAAGTAAGCAAAACTCGTTCTCAAGTGTACTGTATTACCTATAACATCACTAAACGCTAAAGTTAGTGTACGGGCCGGACTGTAGGGACCCGCACTTTTTGGGGTTCAAAATAAAACGCGATGCTTTTGGTTTCTGATCGGATCCGTAGAAGAGGTTGTTTCCTGAGAGATGGCTGGCTGACGACTGTGAGAAGACTCCGAGACCGTTCGGGTGTTCTTCTCGTCCCCTGTAGGGAGGACGGGGAAGCCGGTCGGGGCAGTGGCCCCCTTCGGCGGTGTCACTCGCCAGCCACTAACATGGCTGGGTCAATGGTGTGCGAGGCTGGGTGGCCTCACTGGTGTCAAGTCCAGGTGTCCTCTTCTTCTCTTTTTCCGCCAGCGAGATCAAGCCCGCCGGGTGGAGCCCCGTTTGGGGAAGTCCAGCGGGCGATCATCAGCCGGCGGGAGGAGTGGTCAGTCCAGTGTCTCAGTCCGGTGGGGATGGGGTGGCTGAAGAGTAGACTCCGAGACGACTGACTACCTCTCTATTTATACTGCTCGGGAGAGCGCGGGGGCCCGGGGCGCCGGGTTCGTCTGTCTCTCTCACACTCGGGCGAGCGCGGGGGCCGGGGCCGGATCCGATACCATTTTATTGTTTTCTCTATCTATTACTATTTATTATAATTGTGCTTTTAAGCCTATTAATCAACATTATACATACAACATTTATCTACCTATTGTAATATAATTTTAACCTATAACTATGAACTAACTGGACTGCGCTGTCCCGCGCAGTTAGTTAAGTACTAAATGTTATGTTTGTCATCAGTGTCGCACTGGTTTGTGGCGACGGCAGCGCACTGCGTGTCGCGCGCGCGCCCCCGCGACATCGCTGTGTGGCTTGGGGCGCACGACACGAGCGCTGGCTCCGAAACCGCTCTCAAAGTCGGGTAATAAAATTATTATTATTTGTGATACGAGGTTGGTAAGTAAGGTTTTACAAATGAGTTGACGAGTGGCGAATGAAGACCCCATCGTCACGAGTTTGTAAAACCTTGCCAACATGCATAATCATACGATATATTTAAATACATTTGTAAGTAAACAAACAAATAAATCTAATTATATACCTAACATGAATTCAAAAATAAACGCAAGTTAATAAACAAAAATGGCACGTCTCTGATGTCTTCAAATTGCCGAGAAACGTGTGTACTTAATTGTTTGACCATTAGTTGATATCTTAAAACAAATGAAGCATTTTTTCACCAATGTTTTTTCCGTAGGGTCATCCAGAAAATCCTGCACCCACTCTTCCAGTTCCGAATGACACAGCCTGACAGGTACGACGTGGCTTTACTCAAGTTGTCACGTCCAGTCGCCTACGCAAGTCACATCCTGCCTATCTGCCTGCCGGAACCAACCCTGGAATTAAGGGGGAAGAGTGGAGTCATCGCAGGATGGGGCAAGACGGACACCAGCAACGGGCATACCGGGACGAATCTTCTGCGGTCGGCCACTGTGCCTATACTGAGTAAGTTTAAGCTTAAGACAGTCGATGTGGTGAATAAAAATCTACGTAATCCTAACTAATCCTATTCCTAACTAATATTATAAATGCGAAAGTAACTGTCTCTCTGTCTTTCTATCTCTCTGTCTGTCTGTTTGTTACCTCTTCACGGGAAAACCACTGCACCAATCTAGATGAAATTTGGTAAGAAGATAATTTGAATATTGAGGAATAACGTAGGCTCCTTTTTTTCGGTAAAATTGTATACTTAGTTCCCGCGGGATAGCGATAACCGAAATCTACGCTGACGAAGTCGCGGGCAACAGCTAGTTATATTGTATGGTTGAAGCTTGAGGAAAAGTTGTAGTAGTTGAGTTACTACGTTGAGTTGAACTTAAAACACTGTTTAGTTTAAAACCCACTAAAGTTTAATACCCGAAATAACAAGTTATAAGTAAAATGCTCAGCTGTGACCGATCGCGAGCAGTGTTATTTGTCAACTAAGTAAGAATACGTCGAATGCGAAGATGTATCAGCAAAACACTGTACGATGTACTTCGTACATGCTCCCAAGGGAAAAGAATAGAAAGGTGTAATGGTTCAGCAGAGCATTTTGTACATAGAAAAGAGTAAATTAGTTAAAGTAAATGATAGTAGATCATAGTAAACAAATTAAAATTACAAGTAAAATAAAATATAAATAATTAGTCGAAATGAAATCCCGGTTGTTCCCGTTTCGGCTCACTGTAAACCGGTTCCCGTGATTGCGGGGCGTTCCGGAACACCTTCATCTCAATGTCTTTCTTGCGATCTTGCTGCGTTGTGTCAGCATCAGTTACCGGTGCAGGTTTTCGACAACGCCTTTTCTTTATTACTACTCCAAGTACTACCAGTAGTATTCCTCCCAGCAGCAGTGTGGTTACCGTGTAGTGGTGAATGTCGTGTACCGACATGAACGTGGTTAGTGTATGGGGCAGCTTCTCCTGTGCCTTCTGAAGGTGTAACTGCTCCTCCACTTTATTTAAGTCTGCCACAGCGTCTGTTCTCCTTTCTGTTATGCTTAACCGCGCGTTACTCCAGCTTAGGTCAAACATGTTGTTAATTGAGGAGTCGATGGTTGGTACATCGATGTCAGTTCCAATGTTGATTTGACTCCCCAGGTGGTTGTAGGTGTATATTGTAGCATCTTTTTTCTGTAAAATACACCGTGGCTTCATTGTAATAACACCTGTGCCGTCTACAGCTATCGGTGTTATACGAATTAATTGCTTCTCACATAAAGTAAACAGCCATACGTTCGGGTTATGTAATGACGTCCACAGTTCCTTGCACTGCACGTCCTTGATGACGCATGACAACGAAGTTTGCTGACTGAAGACGTTTGCTTCGCAAGGAGCGTTCGTGTCGTAAAGGTTGTAGACTGGTTGTCTGGCAATACAGCTGAATTTATCTTCACTATATTTAGTGCATTGTTTAATGTCGGTTTCTGTTATTCCTGTGTAAGGTTTCTTTATAAAGTTGAATGCGATATATTTCGATGATGGTTCAACTATTTTTAATCGACCTTGCCTTGTAAATGGAATAGGTATTACTCGATAAATAGTATATTCGTCATTGCTGCGTAATGGAATGTGCAACTCGAACAGTAGGTAATTGTTAGTTATTCTCGCTTTGACATAAATTAGTTCGTAAACATCCTGAATATCTTCTTGCACATCTTTGACTGGAAGCGATAATCCTTGCGGCAGTTTTCCTGATATTATGTTAAGTTGTTGTGCTAGTTGCGAGGCGGGGAATAGATGAGTGTCCAGATGTCCTTTGTAGACGTCTCCCAAAGCATCCAAAAGTATTTCTTGGATTCGCTGCAGGTTGTTTAAATTTAGCGTCGATATGAGCTCTGTTCTCTATTTTCGTAACTTCGGCGTGCGTTTGTTCTAGATAGGTATTTATTGTTTTGAACTGTTTATTCATAAATGCTTCACTTTAGCTAAAAGTCCTGATTGGCTGATTCATCAAAGTCCAGCCCAGAAATTTGAAATTTCGCATAGAAGTTCACTGTACGATGACGAGCCTGCTTAAAGGGAGTGAAAGTTAAATGTTTTAATGTTTTAATGTTTTAATGTTTGTTTAAATGTTTGTTTAAACGTTTAAATGACAAACATTATTTTTAAAGTTACTATTTTGAAACTTAGTAAGAAAGACCGTTTAAGCCGCACAGTGGAAAAGCAGTGAAAACTACTTTTATGTCGCGTACCTATAGTAAGGTGATTTGCAGTGAAAAAAGTTATTTTTAAAGTTAATATTGTGAAACTTGGATATGGAGGAATTTTGTAAATTCCACGCGAAGGCTGCTGTTGTATAAGTTTGTATTATTCTGTTTGTAATCCAACAGATGTCAGCCACTGAAAAACGACTACTTTTCCTACAGGTACCGAGCAGTGCATCAAGTGGCACCAGATCAAGCAGATATCAGTAGAGATTCATTCCGAGATGTTGTGCGCGGGACATCCGGACGGCCACCAGGACGCCTGCTTAGGTATTTACCTTTTAAGGGTAGTATGTCATATAGCCGTGATAGCCTAGTGGTTTGACCTATGGCCTCTCAAGCAGAGTGTCGTGGGTTCAAATCCCGGCTCGCACCTCTGAGTTTTTCGGAATTTATGTGCGGAATTACATTTATAACTTATCATGAGCTTTTCGGTGAAGGAAAACAGCGCGAGGAAACCTGCACACACCTGCGAAGCAATTCAATGATGTGTGTGAACTTCCCAATCCGCACTGGGCCCGCGTGGGAACTATAGCCCAAGCTCTCTCATTCCGAGAGGAGGCCTGTGCCCAGCAGTGGGACGTAAAAAGACTGGTGATGATGATGACGATGATGGTATTACGTCTTCTCCCAATGATAAAACTGGTAAAACTCCATGTATTTACTTCTGTATACGCTATTAGGTACATAAAGGCGGGTGAGAGACTACTGATGCTCTGGACTGCATAGCAGGCGCATGCTAGATATATCGCAAGTTCGTTTTAGGGTTCCTTACTTCAAAAGAGAAACGGAACCCTTGTAGGATCACTTTGTTGTCCGTCTGTCTGCCTGCCTGTCTGTCAAGCCCATTTTTCTCTGCAACGCATAAAGGGAGCATGCTGAAATTAATATCAAATACTCAAATAATCAGGGTTCAAAATTTTTAAGTACTTACTTTAACTTGTTTTTAGAAAAAAAAGACTTTGTGCCAAGTTTCGTGTGACGCATTCTTTTTGGCAATCATGGTCTTTCCGAAAACGCTGGTAATTTCAAAAAAATTACGTGGAAAAGAGCACCCAACCCAACTGGCTATTTACTGAATAAATTTAGATTTTTTTTTTTTCTAATTCTACTTTTTAAATATCCACTGAAACATGAATACACAGAATAAAACTAGACAATGCTAATCGGGAATCGAACCCGGATCCTCTACATTCCGTGTCACGTGCCATACCCCTTACACTAGGGCTAGCATAGTAAGACACGTTACGTTTCTTTCATGTATTCAAATCTCAGCTCGTTTATCACTTTTTGCACTAACTAGCGCCATCTATGCGATTACTTCGTAAACTGAAAACAGCTCACTCCTTTGAAACTTATCAGTTTTCCCAGATTAAGAGATGGCGCCACTAAAGCAATCAATTCATGATCTCAAATGAAGTATCTTTTTAACCCCCGACGAAAAAGAGGTGTTATAAGTTTGACTTAGCTCCCAAACGGATAGACCGATTTCAATACGGTTTTTTTTAATCAAAAGCTACTTTAATCGAGATAGTTTTTAGTTAATTTTCATCAAAATCTGTTCACCCGTTCTTGAATTATTTAACTTTTAAATGACAATGTCTTTGGTTTTTCAACTATTCCAAGTTGGTTATTGTTTTTTTTTATACGACAAGGAAGGCAAACGAGTAAGTGGGTCACCTGATGGTAAGTGATCACCACTGCCCAATACTGCTACTGTACTACTACTGTTGTACTTACTTTTTGTGTTGTCTAATTGTGTCGCCAGGTGACTCGGGCGGCCCGCTGATCGTGTCTGACGGCGGCCGCTACTACCTGGCGGGCATCACGTCCGCGGGCTTCGGCTGCGGCGTGGACCACCAGCCCGGGATCTACCACAACGCCCAGCTCACCGCGCCGTGGATGCGACAAGTGCTCACTCCCGTCAACAACTTTATTGACTTTTAAACCATTCAAATAACCCCTTTTAACATGAAAAAAATCATGGTGAAATAAAACGGATCACTCATTCGTAGTCCTTCCTCTGGGGTCTGGGGGTGTGCGTTTCGCTGCCACTGGGTCGTGTGCTCCCAGAGGAAGGACTACGAATTAGTCCGAAGCATGTCGGGCTAAACTCGACTTATATACGTGAGTAATCCGTTTTATTTCACTATCATCCAAATAGCCCGTTTATTTCAAGACGCTTTCGTAGCTCTGAGTCTATGACATAAAGACGTCAGGAATACGTCAAGTTTTATCAACCCTAGCGCCGCCTAGTATCGGAAAGATGAACTACGCCTCTCTAGCATTCTAGCGCTATATAGAACCAATAGACCGAGCACGAGTTTTCGAATCCTGCGTAACGTTACGTAATCGTATCTAAATCGAGAAACCTCATACTGAATTTTAGTTCCGAATACGCTCACGGGCGGGCGCTGTTCCAAACGTCATTCAAATTTCTCGACTACGTTACGCAGGATTCGAAAACTCGAGCTCGACCCTTACGCATGTCTCAACGCGCCATGACAGACAGACAAATTAACAACTGCACACACTTTTAAATCATTAAACAATACACCTTGGGCAATGCGAGTTGGACTGGACTCACGCACCGAGGGTACCGTATCTGACCTATGTTTCCTTGACTTTGGTTGTGAGACCTTGCTTTATGCCAAATTTGATGACTCTAGATCAATGTGAAGTGTACAAAAATAAGAAGTACACAAATACAGCTCTCTCCTTCAAGACATTGACAAGTAGCGAACCATTGCGCTGCAGCTAGCAAGGGATGGGGGGTTAAAAACCTAAACTAATTTTAAAAAACACGTGTATTTTCAAACGCAATGTATATTGTTTTTTTTTAATAAATAACTATGAACTATGAATTGACTGACGGACTGACAGACAGACAGACAGACAAATGGAGAGTGTGTAAGGGTTCCGTTTTTCCTTTTGAGCTACAGAACCTTAACGACATTTCAAGACGCTAAATGTCTTAACTTCATATAACATAAAAAAAGTGGATTGATAATATCAAAATGCATGTGGCAGCCACTAACGCCATCTAGTACCGATTCGACGAATATGACGAATGCGGAACTGGTGTGACTCTAGCGCCACCTGTTATCGAATAGAAGAACTTTGACCAAATATTTGAAGGAATTATGTGAACTTAGTCGACAGTCAATTTAAGTAAATGCTAAGCAGACTTGGAACTTTTGCACTTTTAAAATGATGTACTTGGAGACTTCTTTACGTGGTGTCATTATATCATGGATTTTTCTGGTGTAAAGAGGTTCCTTACAGCTCACCATTATTTTTTTCCGACTGAACGTCTTTTAATTTAGAAAAGCGAACGTAATCTCGCCATTTTCTTGCATTTAACTATTTTATTTGTTTGTTATTACTAATCTTAAATTTACCTATTATTAATCACTTTGCTGATTTGATCTCTCGTTTTGTATTTTTTATATTTTATCCATAATTGTTGTGCAATTTTATTGTGAAATTAAAAATAAGCATTTAATTGTTGTTTTATTGACATGGTTTATTAGACAAAGTATTTTTTTACACGACAAGGATGGCAAACGAGCAAATGGATCACTATCAGATGGTAAGTGATCACCACTGCCCACAGACATCTGCAACCCGGGGGGTTCGCAGATACGTTGCCAAAAAAAGTGCAAAAAAACGAGTACAAATTGTTTTCAACATGTTGTTTACCTTGTTGAGGTTCTTGCCCATAATTAAAAGAAAAACAATAGAGTAGGTGAAACTAGCATAAGAAGACAGGTTATATCCGCAACACAGGGGGTGATAACTTACCATCAGGTGATCCACTAGCTGGTTTACCTTCCTTATCGTACCTATATAAAAAGGCGTAGGAGATCCGGATACAGACCTTCATTTGTTGCTTTTATTAAGATCTGAAATAATTTACAAACTCACAATATTCGGGAATCCAAAGACAAAAGGAAAAAAGTAGAAATATCTGATATTTTATTAGGGTCATTCGTAAATTATAAGGTTTTATTGCTTACTGACACTTTTGTATATACTATGTCTGAAATAACCATAAAATTATTTGGGCCTCCCCTCCAGCAAGTGTAGAGCTTGTTACACTTAACTTAATTAATGAATTAAACCGGTCATCACATTAGAACGACATCTTTACTCTTATAATGAAGTAAGATTAATAATGTAGGCAGGCCTCCAACAAGACGGAGCGACGACCTGGTAAAGATCGCGGGACCGCGGTGGATGCGGAAAGCACAAGACCGGTCTGAGTGGAGAGCCGCGGGGGAGGCCTATGTTTAGCAGTATGTCTTTCGGCTTACATGATGATGATGATGATGATTAAGATCAATAATTTAAGGTTGACCCATACTGTAGTTGAGGCTGTGACATCATCTCCCGGTTAAC
This sequence comes from Clepsis dumicolana, assembly GCA_963691665.1. Classification (NCBI taxonomy): domain Eukaryota; kingdom Metazoa; phylum Arthropoda; class Insecta; order Lepidoptera; family Tortricidae; genus Clepsis; species Clepsis dumicolana. The sequence goes on along the minus strand of OY829531.1, from coordinate 3,126,265 downwards.
GACGGTCCACTTAACAGGCGTTCCCAATATTTTCTTTTGATCTACTGACGATATAACCATGTAAAATTTTGCCGTCTCAATAAACTTTCAGTCGTTAGGCAATCCAACCCTGCTTGCTATCTGTCGATGGAAGGATGGTGGCCTATCTACAAATAGCAAATCGTTCGTCAAATTATTATCAGTCAAAAATTCATTAGTAGATAATAACAAAAACCGGACAATTGCGAGTCGGACTCGCGCACGAGAAAGATTTTAACGCTTTTCCCTAGTGTAGTAAGAAGTCCAGTGTTAGCAGAGTCCTGCTCCTAAGCAAAATGTAAGGTCAACTTATATTGGTCTGCGAAATCTACAGACAGACATAAAAATTTAAGATTTTGAGACTTTTCTGAGTGGTTGTGCTATAAGAGCTACCTTCGTACCAAATTTCAAGTTTCTAGGACAACTGGAAGTACCCTTTAGGTTTTTTGATTTTGGCAATTTCTATGGAAATAGCCTTTTTAACGACAGCTTCAAGGGACCGCAGGCTTGAGTATTCGATATTAACTTCAGCATGCTACCTTCACGCGTTCCAGAAAAAAAGGATCTTGACAGACAGACAGACAGAAGGACAACAAAGTGATCCTAAAAGGATTCCGTTTTTGCCTTTTGAGGTACGGAACCCTAAAAAGATAGAATTAATATTGGAAACCACTGTATGGGGATGGGCTGTGTGTTGCAAATAGCGCTGTGTATGGTCCGAGTTTAATGATAAACTTTATATGTACGTAAGTATACGTAAGTTATGTTATGTCCAAGCCATAAACAACAGTTAGTGAGGATGCCGCGGCGAAGGAAAGACGCGTCTTGTTAATTTAATTAATATCTTTTAGTTTATAATTTATGAATTTGACGATACACATTTGTGTTTCTATGAATATGAAGGGACTGAAATTGTGTCTCACATTAGTTGCCGCCGTGGCTGGCGTGTTGGATGCTAACACTTTGGGTGGTAAGTAAACAAAAGTTGTTTTTTCATCAACAGTATCAGAGGTCTAACACAAAAATGATTATTTACTTTGAAGATAAAAAAAACTGTATTTTAGTGTTTGTTTCGTTCGACGCGGATATTTTTTTTATGTTTTTCCTGTTAGTGACTTCAAAGGCGAAACAGGTTTCGAAATGGTTACAACTAGGGGTGAAGCAAGTTCTAAGATGAGTACTTACTCTATAGAAAAAACCACCTAAGTGCGAGTTCGACTCGCACACCGAGGGTGCTATATCCTAAGTTTTTAGTTTTTTTTTAATAGCTTGTGTTGTCGGTAAGACTACACATGCTTTGTGCCTTTCATGATTTTAAACTAATGGTACCTAATGAAAATAATAATGTTTATGATTAATTATGTCTGAGTGTGATAGTAATTTAATAGTTTTTTTACAATTTAATTCAACAAACAATTCTAACAAATACTTAATTACTTAATCATAATTAAATGATGTTATCTTCCTAGTTGCTCTTTTGTTTGTTTGTTGTGTTGTTGTAATTTTGTTGAAGGTACCAATTTAAATACTCGTAAGTGCTTTTTGAATTCTTTGAAAATGCTAATTCAATCATATTATGTTGAGTAGGTAACAAACTACTTACAAATGTTGAAAATCTTAAGAAAACTAAGCCATTACATATACCACGATATAAGTTTTTTACTGAATCATTCATTTTCATTAATAAAAAGTTGACAACATGTTATTATTCTAATAAATTCTCAGTTTGCAACTTTTTAAGTTTTCCTGTTAACCTTATAACCTTGTTTTGATATAATTATAAGCATTAATGAACACAGTCTTCAGATAAATCATTATGTTTAATTAAGACAGTGATGTTTAATATTCAGAGTTAAGGTTATCTATCTATTTATTATATACCTCTACGTATGGTTATCTCATCAATTACCACTCTTATCGACAAGTGCTTGCATACCTAATACTAAAATTAAATTAATTACTGTACCTACTGAACATTTGACTATTTGGAACAAATATATTTGGAGTCGTAAATCGAGGTATTACAACTCCAAACATAACACTCGTGACGTCAAAATACCTACACAAATGTCACACGCTCTGTAAGCTACAATTGGCTACAATCATAAAACAAATCATTTTTTTTTTATGATTTATGAGAAAACACGAAGCGCGGGCCGAGGCAATGACAATGACCCGTGAACTTTATTAGTGGCCAGTGATGATGATGACGTGTTCCTGTAATCTTTCAGCTGGGACCTAGGGCTCGCAGTAGGGACCTCCATGCACCACGGTCATGTGCTGTGGCTTAGTGGCCGGTAGCAAAAGAGCAATCTTAGTAATAAAATGCGTCGCCTACACGCTCGGTTCCCAAACAAACCGTTGACCTCTTTCGTTCCTTCCCGATACAGTTCGTTGACCTTGACCGCCATTTCAGATGCATTGCAAGGCAAAGCTGTCGTGTGCTACGTGGCCAGTTGGGCGTCCTACTTCCCCGACTCTGGCAAGTTCGACATCGATGATCTGGACCCCTCCATCTGCACGCATCTCGTCTACTCCTTCGGTGGTCTCGATGAGGCTACTATGAGCATTAAGAGCTTGGGTAAGTGAGGATTAGGCTAGAATCGCTGGTGTCGAGTGAGGCAGAGACAATTGTTGGCAGTCGTTGAATAACGCGCCATCTACAGACTACAATGTTGAGTTGCGGCGAGCAGCGCCATCTATCGCGGCGGAAGCAACGGCGGCGCTACTACCATTCTTCGAGAGTGACTAACAAGGGCGGCATAGAGAGGCCTTCTCAGACTACTGCGATTTGCAAATTATTGTTATTCTGTCTGTTTAAAATAAATACTTACGTTGTCCGTTATTTTTTTCTCTCGTGCTGTTATTATTTCTGTAATAGCTCCGCTAACAATACTAACTTGCGTAGCTCCGAAATATAAAAGTTCACTAGATGGCGTTGTTTAGCATGTATGGGAGTAATACCCCGGCTTAACAACGCCATCTAGTGAACCTTGTATTTCGGAGCTACGTAAGGTATGGAGATTGGCAGTCTTTATATTACTTGTCTCTGAGTGAGGTCTATATGTCATTCACCACCAATGAGTGACAAGCTACTGGCTTATAATAATAATAATAATAAATAAATTCATTTATTTAAAATCATTAAAACTCATAATACGTATAATAATTATAACACAATAAGATAGTAAAAAAAGCTAGGTTTTATTCATTGAATTCAATTTTAAAATTTAATAACTACTTAAAATTTTGTAGAAATATTGTACCAATGATGGTGTAAATTGGCACATAGACCTCACTCGACAATAGCCCTCATTTGATTATGAATAGCTTGATTACAATGCCATCTGTTGGGGGCAACAAGTAATTCTGGTACAACGCTCAACATCACTGTCTCGTCACGTTTTTTGTAAAAACGAGATTTATAATCTCAAAATGTGTAGATTGCTCAATAGACGAATAAAAGTTACCACTCAGTTACAGATACAAATATTTACGTAACTTGTCGATTTGATCACTTTAAGATAAGACGTATTGAATTATTGAATTATGTTATTATGGATGTGGCTAGACATGTTCTTTCCGTGTACCCTTCATCTATTTTTTACAGATCCGTGGCAGGACATGGAGAAATGGAGCGGGCATGCGGGGTTCAAAGGTTTTGTTGGTCTGAAGCAGCAATACCCTAACTTAAAGGTAAAATTAAACTAGGTTACTGAAAGATAAACACCTTTGCTCTCATCTGCACTGTCCATCCCACCTGGATAGGGGTCTATCGCTGGCCAGTTATAAATGAAAAATACAATGAAAAAATTGGAAAATAGGCACGGCCAAGTCAAGTGGCCGTTTTCAATATTGTCTCACGTGAATTTTATAGAAGTTAAGTGTTTTTTTATTTCTAACAGGTCACTCGGTCCGTCGGCGGGTGGCTCGAGGGCTCCCTGAAGTTTTCCAAGATGGCCGCCAGCCGGGTGAACAGGAGAAAATTCGTACAAAGCGTGCTGACATTTTTGGAGTGAGTTATTATGTAATACTTAACAATTTTAAAATCATGTTGCTGTGCCCTTACTGGGTAAATGTTGAGGCTTTACCGATGTTTTAAGACTTACTTACACAATATTTTATAAGCAGTAAAGGGTTTGAGTTTGGGTTTACTTAGTGGCGCCTATTTTCTTTTGAGTAGTATAAGAGTATTTACCAATAACAGAGAGAGAGAACTTAGTTGAACGTCAAGGTTTCACTGAAAAGCTGCGAACCGCTCAGCTGTATCTTATTTTGCCGATGGTCTTTTCTTATCGTGGGCTACCCAGCTACTTTAGCTTACTGTACATATAATTTCAGAACGTACAAGTTTGATGGTTTGGACCTGGACTGGGAGTACCCTGCGCAGAGAGACGGCCGACCGGAGGACAAAGCCAACTACGTCACGTTAGTTAAAGTACGTTACCTAATGATAATGATGCCGGCAGGCAACGCTTCGTTACATTTCTTCCTACCAACTATTCGGCGAAACAATTATTAAGCTTAACGAAATTATACCAAACGATACTCGGCCAAAAGAAAGGCTGCGAAACAAAAATCTTTAAACTGATATACTAACTAGAGGCCTCTGTAAGGCCTCCCGTGCCGTGACCACAGTGTGCTGGTCATACTTCGCTCAGCGAATCAGCATTGCTAATGCTGCCAACCTTCTGGGCACCCTTCCCATTATTGGCGGCGATCTGGGAGAGATTTGCCTTAAGTTTCGTTTTAGTTAGTATTAGTTTAGTTTAAAATTTTAGATCGAAGTACTAACTTTGGTATAAGGGACGCACGAGACGTACGGTATATCAAGGATCCGGGTTCGGTTTCCGGGGTTGAGATAAATAGTGCAATTGATTTATCGCTGCACAGGCGGTCCCACTAATGGGCGCCATTTTTTGTTAGGTTAGATCTAATAATCTTTATTTTCAGGAGTTAAAGCAAGCCTTCGAGCCCCACAACTACACGCTCACAGCGACTGTCAACGGGGTCAAGAACATAATGGAGGCAGCGTACGACCTGCCCAAGCTCAACAGATACCTGGACCTTATACACATGGTGTGTTACGACTACCACGGGGCCTGGAACGGCGTGGTCGGAGCCAACGCGCCGCTGAGATCCAGCAGGGAACACGACTACCTTAGTGTGGTAAGAGTCGGGTTTCCCTTTTTTATCGACAAACTTTTCATCGGATTTCATTTCATCGAAAACGATCATGATACCGGAAACGCCATCTAAATCGCAATCGCAATTTTGAGGGTCTACTCTGAAGTCTGAAGAACCCGCTTACGCCAACATAGGTTTTCCAAGGAAGTTCCTTCTGACTGCAGGCCTCAGGCATAGCACCTGCCTGGAAAGAGATCTCTCTATAAAGGTTATCGCGTAAATCCGATTGGATCGCCAAGTGTCGAGGGAGGTCCATCTGTCAATTTCCACCAATCATAGGATATCCTCATAGCTTGTCTCTCATTGGCGGAGAATGAGTGATAGACCTCCTACTGGATTTTTGCCCTCATCAAATGCTTGTTCCAGGATTACACAATAAAGTATATGTTAGAACATGGAGTGAGCCCCAGCAAGATGGTGCTAGGGCTACCCCTGTACGGGCGAACCTTCATCCTTCAAAACCCTGACGTGGAGAAGGTGGAATTCGGGAAGACGGCAGTCAAAAGCCAAGGGTTCAGGGGACCTTATACCAAAGAAGATGGATACATGACTTTGAATGAGGTACATGTGGAGACAAAATGTTTTTGAGTACCTATATTAAAATTTCACATTACATATAACTACGAGAATCGACACATTAATTTTGTCATATTGAAGTATCTGTACTTTCTTAGATACTCTTGTTTCTGATGTCCAATCAATTCCTCAAAAAATATCTGGCAGAGTTCCCTAGGAATAAGTTTCCCTAAGCGCATGTAGCTACTGTTCTGCAACCTGTTAAGTATTTTATGTACAGTAAAAGATCATATATACTATAATTTTCTAGGACCTATAACTATTATGGATGCAGCTTAGAACTCTTATAAAGATAGATGTGAGGTGCGGTCCAAAAGTTTCTGGCCTGACAAAGAAAATAAGTACATATTTATAATGTATTTACAAAACTTTTGAGGCATTCAGAGTGCGTTGAAAATATAGGAAGACTAAGTGTATCGAAAAAAAAAAGTTTTGTAAATATGTATTTATATTTTTTCGTTGTTAGGTCGGAAACTCTTGTAGGTGATATTGACGTTGTTACAAAGAAACGCGACCGCTAGGTCGATGTTCTGAAAATAACAATTATAATGACGTGGTGGAAACATGATTGTTCCGAAAAGAACAGTTGTTGTTGTATCTTCAATATTCAGTCGCAGCAGCATAACAGACGTACAGCACACTCACGGAGCAATCACGAAGGCCACGAAGCGAAGTACATACACACGTCGATACGCGCAACGAAGTTCGGAGCAGTGCAGTGATGTACGTGTGATCGCTTCGACGGTCGCCGCGGAAAAGATCGCGGTCATCGTGAGTCGTCTCACACGCCTCCCCGCGCGAAGCGCGGGGGGGTGTGGGGGGGACTTTTCAGGGCTCCATGCCCTTTAAGTCGGCTTCAGGCGCGTCCCATAACAATGGGACGGTCTCTTTGTGCCATCTTGTGGCTTGGCCTCTCTGCGGCTTTTACCCGATTAGCCTATCTTTGGCGTTTCGGTTGGGATGCCTATCTGCGGCTTTTATCCCGTTTTGCCTATCTGCGGCGTGACGGGATCGTTGGCCTTTCAGCGGCTTTGAGGTTACCTGTCGTCACCACGAACAGGAGACTCATCGCGGGGCACCAGCTCTCTGGGCTGAGCCAGTGCGCGGCGATCCGGGGGGCGCGCGTGGAGCGGCGCGATCCCCTGAAGCGACGGGAAGCTGGAGTTGTCGGCGCGGTCGAACATGACGCGCGCGAGGTGGCCGATGAACTCGTCCAGACTCTGCCAGCGGAGGCTGCGACGGATGTCTCCGTTGCGCACGTAGCGGGGAGCGGCGACGATGGTGCGCAGGGACTGGGACTCCTGCACACGAAGACGTCTACGGTTGGTCTCGGCCACTAACGCGTACCAGGCTGGTGCCGCGTATGTGAGCCGGGACCGCACGTACGTCTTGTAGATCCCCAGCTTGGTGCGCACGGCGAGGTTGCTGGCGAGTACTGGACGGAGGCAGGTGCGCGCGTACTTGGCGCGCTGTACGACCTCGGCGACGTGATGCTTCATCGTGAGTCTCCTGTCAATGGTGACACCCAGGTACTTTACGGTGCCTGACCAGGGCACCTCCTGACCGTGTAGACGGAGGGGCGGCGGAGGGTTCTTCTGTCCCATGGCGATGGCCTGTGTCTTCCCTACGTTCACCGACAGTCTCCATCGGGAGAGCCAGTCGGGAAGAGCGTCAAGGGTCCTCTGGAGCTTCTTCGCCGCGTGAGCGATGTTCATGGAAGAAGCAAAGTATGCGGCGTCGTCGGCGAATAGCCCCAGCTTGACGTCTCCGATCACCGCGATGTCGTCGGTGTGTCATCCCGCGACCTATATTTATAGAGAAACGCGAGCACGGTCTCGCGCCGCGCTACTCCTCGCGTGCCTCTCGCTCGCTCAATCCCTCCCGCTCATTTAGAGCGAGAGGTACTTGTTTATGTTTTGTCTTAGTCTGTACAGCTAGTTGTGCTACCTAAGTTTTTTATATCTGTAAATACTTTGTAAATAAATCCCTCTCATCTCTCGTCTTCTCTACGACTTCAATTACGACTTTTATTAATCTCCGACATACTGGTACTAAAGTTCCTAAACTCTCTTACCGCACCTCGTAAGTTTCATGGTCTGTAAAATCTCCGCCTTTTGTTTTTCTTTAGATCTGCCTGGAGCTTGCGAACCAGTCCAACACCTGGACACTGCACTGGGACCACGCCAGCAGCACGCCGTATCTGCGAGACAAGGGTCGGGTCATCTCGTATGATGACGCACAGTCCATTGCACTTAAAGTGAGGTGAGTTAATAGTAAGAGTAAGAGTAGAGTAAAATTGCTAAGAGTAAGTGGCAGTGGACGGGGCACATTGCTCGCAGGACTGATGGCCTATGGGGTCAGAAAGTTCTCGAATGGCGTCCGCGGACAGGGAGACGAGCTATCGGTAGGCCTCCAACAAGATGGAGCGACGACCTAGTAAAGATCGCGGGATCGCCGTGAATGCGGAAAGCACAAGACCGGTCTGAGTGGAGAGCCACGGGGGAGACCGCCGGCTAGCAGTGGATGTCTTGAGGTTGACATGATGATGATGGTAAAAGAACTGCGGAAAAATAAGTACCACACGTCACACGTTGATGTTTGCTGAAAAGAAAAATGTCGCCAATATACATCTTGTACTTTTTAAGTAAAATTCGTGTGACATTTTTATACGGACAGACGGACATTACGAAACTATAAGGGCTCCGTTTTTACCACTTTGGTTACGGAACCCTAGAACCATACATCTTTCTAGAATGGCGATATCCTACAACCTCGGCGGTGTGATGCTGTGGCGGATGGACACAGACGACTTCAAGGGCGCATGCGCGGCTCTCACCAACACTTACACGCGCGGAAGTTCCGTGCTCAAAGAAGCACTTAAGACCACTAACATGCCAGACGGTTGGTGTGAACCCGGGGCTACAAAACCAAGGGAACTGCCAAATGTTGTTATCACAATAGCGCCATCTATGAACTCAAAGAAAAAACCAATATAAATAGCGCTAGTGTTTTAAGTAGAAATGTAGTGTCATACGAAATGAATGGTACATACAGCGACATCTCTATATTGAAACTGTTAAACATTATATATTTTTGTAATTTTACCTGCCTCCTTTTGATACTGTGTATGTATTATATTTTTCACCACTGTCACCAGTTGCTTGTGTCGTGTACTGTTAACCGATGACATAATAATATATTAAAGTCGTATTTCCCTGCTCGTAGCTTTTTTTTTTCAAAAGAACGTTGAAACTGACGAAAATATGGACTGTATATTGAATGAATGAAAGATGAAAACTAGTTGAAAAGTGGTTTAATAAGCAAATAAAAAGACAAAAGGAACAACACAAACCAACCACTAGCACTACTGACAAGACATGACCAAAAATATTAAAACAAAAGTAAAAAAGAACATAAAAAGCGTCATATGATAAAAACTAACAAGGAGTTTGCGACAAACGTAACATTGTACAGACATTGGCAGATTTGGCAGGCCTCTGATTTTATAGTTCTTGTTTATACTAACACAAGCAAAGTATAACTTAACCTAAATGCACCTTCCAGGCAAAGCAGTAGTCTGTTACGTTGCCAGCTGGGCGGCGTACCGCGTGGAGGCTGCAAAGTACGATATTGACGACTTAGAGCCAGCGCACTGCACGCATCTCATATATTCCTTCGCGGGTCTCGATGAGGCTACTATGAGCATAAAGAGCATGGGTGAGCGCCATCTAGTGAACGCGACGAGTAACTTTAGCAGCGCCATTTAGGTGGAGTAAGAAAAGGTTTGAGTTTAACGCCATCTAGAGCTAGCGACACGCGACTAAAGCGCTATCTAATTCGGGCAGCATGTAATTTACAAAACATGACTATTTTATCACCTTCTTAGATTTGCGAAGACCAATTTGATGTTCCACAGTTGGGCAAGAACATTTCCTTCTGAAACAAATACTCATAAGTTCTGTACTGTTTAATACAACATTTAATTATGTTTACGAAATAAAAATACGTAACTGTTAGACTTTTATCTATAACATAAGAAGTGAGATTTTTCTTCATAAATTTATTTACGTCGACTAAGTGGCCAGTAACATCTTTAGCTCAAATTATAGAAAAGTTTTTATGTCACAAACATAAATCATAGGTGTCCTGATATCATAATGTATTTCCTTCCCAGATCCATGGCAGGACATACAGAAGTGGAACGGTGAAGCTGGATACAAGGGTTTTGTGGCGATGAAGCAACGCTACCCTGATCTGAAGGTCTGTTATTTTCGAAGCTGGTTAATGATTTTTAACTAAACTATTCGTTCACTCACTACTCTACTAAGACTGTTGATGCGGTGTTCCCTTGTTTTACAGACAGGAATTTCGTAGAATTTTGTTTCGCAGAAAATGTTTCATATAATATTTGGTCCTTGTATTTTTACTTTGAATATTATTGTTGCAACGACTATTTACTTAAATGAAACATTTTTCACAGAACAACAATTCAATGAATTTTATAATTTATACTTTTATTTAACAAAATAATCAAATAATCGATTGTTTGTTTTACGAATATTATTTAATCGGTGTATTTTTCCATGGTATTACTATTTCAACTAAATTCTTAAAATAGACGTTACTTGTGCTTTCCATCATTTTATAAATACCCAAGGCATTTCATTTCAAGATTGAATTTCAAATCTTTCGCATGTTTTTTCCAGTTTCTTTGCTTGAATTCTTCTGTAAAATACAATGAAATCAAATTATAATTGGTAATATTAGATAAAATTACTATTAAATCAAATTGATAATTGTAAAATACGTAAAAATAGGTTAGTAATTGCAACCAGGAAAGTAGGTTAGGTTAGAACAGCGACCCCACCAGAAAAGGAATCGCTACCAGAAAAGTAGGTTAGGTTAGAACAGCAACCCCAACAGAAAAGGAATCGCTACCAGAATTAGGCACAGTTAAATCAGTTAGTACGTGTATATGAAGTCACTATTAATGACAATAACAAAACTGCATTGTTTTTGTGAACGTGGTGATTTGTAATTTTATAGAAGGGTATGCATTTTGTCAAAGGTATGTATTGAAACGTTTAAGAACTGCCACACGATGAAATATTATATTAACTTAATAATATGAGGATAAAGAATATTTGATTAGTAATTCTATGATATGAATATCGAAACATAAAATTTATTTGTAACAAAAATCTATGATTTAAATTTCTTCAAAGTCAGTATTCTGCGTATTGATTATTCTATGAAATGTTAATATGCGAAAAATTTTGATTTGAACGAAAATCTATAAAACTATTGTCTGTAAAACAACGTACAACCCTGATGATGCACACAACTTTTCTTTATCATCTTAATCTGAGGTTAGCTTACAACTTTTTAAATTACCCACAGGTAACCTTGTCTATCGGCGGGTGGCTCGAGGGCTCCCTGAAGTTTTCCAAGATGGCCGCCAGCAAACAGAACAGAAGAACGTTCATACAAAGCGTACTGACATGGTTGGAGTGAGTCTAACTAATGCCTATTATTTTAGCTATAACTAATAATTATCATAGTAAGGTGTGGAGAGTAAGACAGCCAGTGTAATTACGGGCACAAGAGGCATTTCATCTTAGCTCTCTAGGTTGGCAGCGCATCTGCAAACCCTCTGGTTTTGCGGGTGTCTAGTGTTTAATGTCTAATGTAATGTTACCATCCAGGTGACCCACTTGCTCGTTTGCCTTCCTTGTCGTATAAAAAAAAGCTAAGAATGTTTGTATGATTGTTCACTTGTTAACGCCTCAATTTAGCATGCACACAGCCTTTTCTAAACCCCGGCGCAAAAGTTTTGTTAAAGTGTGCTCTGCCTTAAACAAAAACACTCTCAGTTTTCTCCTAAGGTACATTTGCATTGTTTAACTTTACAAAACCCGTGAATTTTCAGTACTTATAAGTTTGACGGCTTGGATCTGGACTGGGAGTATCCTGCCAGGAGGGACGGCAGACCAGAGGACAAAGCCAACTACGTCTTGCTTGTTAAGGTCAGACTCAAAATTTCATGTGCGTGACGTAAAGAAATACCAAAGGGATGATAGACAACTTAAAGTACCCTTTAGGTTTTCGCAGTACGGCAATTTGTATGGAAACAAACTTTTTAATGACTGTATCTTTTGATCGCATTGACTTAGAAGTTTGATTTTTTCACAGCTTCAAGGGACTGCTTGAGTATTTTATATTAATTTTAGCATGCTGCCTCCACGCGTTCCAGAGAAAAAGGGTCTTGTCAGACAGACAGATATACAGACGGACAGACAGACAGACGGACAACAAAGTGATCCTATAAGGGTTCCGTTTTTCCTTTTGAGGTGCGGAACTCCAATAAGGCTTTTGGCAAATAGTAATATCAATGTCATGGATGAGAATTTAGTCACCAAGTGAGATTCAAAAACCAATACCCTGGAAGAAAATACGAACGATTGCACTTCCATCCTCTTTTTATTAGTTCCGTGAGTTAACACCATAAAACCTATCTAACGACGACTTTTTCTCAACCCATTCAAAAATCTCCAGGAGCTAAAAGAAGCCTTCGAGCCCCATAACTACATACTCACAGCCGCCATCGCCGGCAACAAAGACACCATGGAGGTGGCTTACGACTTGCCCAAGCTCACCAGATACCTGGACTTGCTGCACATGGTGTGCTACGACTACCACGGGGCCTGGGACGGCGTGGTGGGGGCCAACGCACCGCTGAAAGCTGGGAAGCATGACGTGCTAAGTGTGGTAAGTCTGGACATTGTCATGATGATGATGATCTGTGTTGGACGTTCTTTCAGCCCAGTTCCCTTGGAGCCGACGGGTACTGCCCCAGCGACGCTGCTACGCAGCATCTCCCCTCGAATCTCCTGGTTCTCCTGCTGAAGATAAGGACATATTTTAGGTTGACATCCCTTAGTTTATCCTCTCCTAGTTCATCACCCACTGCCGCATACAATGTCATGTCATGATGCATCGGCTAGAACATGTTTACTCGTCTCGTCCTTCCCACAGTGTGGGCAGGAGGGCTGTTGGTTAAAGAGTGTTGCAATCTTTCACCTGTTTACTCTTCTTTGTTCTAGGAATATACCATAAAATACATGCTAGAGCGCGGAGTGAGCCCCAACAAAATGGTGCTAGGTCTGCCCATGTACGGGAGAACCTTCATTCTCCAGGACCCTGACGTGGAGAAGGTTGAATTCCGAAAGACGCCTGTCAAGCCCCAAGGGTTTAAAGGACCGTACACTAAGGAGGCTGACTTTATGGGGTATAATGAGGTAAGATACCAATGTTTTTTAAAATAACTACTGGGGGTGTAACAGCCTCAACAGGTCTCTCTACAGTAGAATAACGGCACTAACGTTAGGGCGAGAAGAATTTATTCATGTCATTGATTGAATTACAAACACTCCAGTCAAAGCAAAGTCTACCTCTTTGGACCTCTTACGGACTGGATGAGAGGATTACCATTAATTCAATAAAGAGTCAATAAAGAGTCATTGTATTGTATTGTCTTGTAATTTAGACTTTTGTTATTCTGCTCGATTTATTCCGGGTTTTTGATTATGTATTTGCATAACCACTGGACTCTGTAGCGACTATAGCGCCTCAGAGTGACGTCATCACTGATCTACATCGGACTAACGAAGTTTTTCAAATCGGATGCATAAATACAACTTCCGAACTACAATTTTGTTACTGTCGGATTTGAAACCTTGGTTTGCAAGGCCTTGGAGTTGCAAAAGCACTTAGTCGATGCAACTTATGAGCAAAGGGCTGGCAGTTTTCTCTCTCAAAGAATCAGCATCGCTATTCAGCGAGACAACGTTGCCAGCGTTTTGGGCGCCATGCCACGGCCTTTATTTAGATTTAATTTAGTATTAAATTTTATTTTATTTAGTTTTAGTTTGGATTTAATGTCATTGTAAATTGCCTTTATTATGTAAATAAATACTTTACATCCAAGTCCAACTCTCTTCCTACGGACTTCGCTCCCTAGGCATAACATCTGCCTGGAGAGAGATCTCTCTATTGGAGTCTTTACCAAACTCTACATGTCCGGGTTCTTGTCAGTGTACTGATTTTTTCTGACCCTTACTAGTAAGCCCACTTACTGGCCCTCATCTAAAGAGTTCACCTTTAGTGACTGATTTACCCTGAGACGCCTTTGAGCTTTGGAAGGATGCCTTTAAAAAGACTTGCCTTTTCATTTCTAGATATGCTTAGAGCTGTCAAACCAGACCAGCTCCTGGCGGCGCCACTGGGATGATGTTAGCAGCACTCCTTACATTCGGGACAAGGAACGAATTGTGTCCTACGATGATGCACAGTCCATCGCGTTAAAAATCGAGTAAGTTGTGGGGTTTATAAAAATTAAGTTATCGCGTATGAATTTGCTAGAGGCACCAATTGAAATTAGTGATGTAACATAAACTATGTACCTTTTGAGAATAAATAAATTATAAAATAAATAAAAATAAGTATAGAGTGATGTTTAAAGAAATGTCAAATAGAACTAAGGGCCTTAACACACTTGTAATTTCAAACCCCGGCTCGCACCTCTGAGTTTTCGGAATTTATGTGCGGAATTACATTTGTAATTTATCATGAGCTTCTCGGTGAAATAAAACTTGGTGAGGAAACCCGCACACTCCTGCGGAGCAATTCAGTGATGCGTGTGAAGTTCCCGATCCACACTGGGCCCACGTGGGAACTATTGCCCAAGCCCTCTTATTCTGAGAGGAGGCTCGTGCCCGGCAGTGGGACGTACACAGACACACAGATACACAGATCAAACACATAACACTCCACTTTTTCGTCGGGGGTTAAAAAGACTGGCGACGATGATGATGTCAATGACACTCTGACCAGTTGACTGGTTCTTGATTGAAGGCTGAAAGAACAAATTCAGTAAATGAACTTGCTGTCCTTGTCTCCAGGCTGGCGATGTCCCACGGGCTGGGAGGCGTGATGCTCTGGCGCGTGGACACGGACGACTTCAAGGGCGCATGCGCGAGCGCCAGCCGCTCTGCCACCAACGACTCCGTTCTCAAACAAGTGTTCAAATTCTCTGCTGGTGAGTCCCTTTGAGACTGACGCGTGCATATGGTTATATTAACCCGATGTTAATGTTTAACCCTGTTATTCATAAACCTGTATTAACTAACTAGCTTATGCCCCGCGGCTTTGCCCCCGTGAAATATTACAAAATGGGCTAGTTCATTATCCCGTAAGAATGTCGAAAAATCCCTTCTTAGTGCATCTCTAGGACACTCAAGATACATGTGTGCCAAATTTCAAGTCTCTAGGTCCAGTGGTTTAGGCTGTGCGTTATCTGTCAGTCAGTCAGTCACGGTACTGTTTTATTATTAACTAGCTTATGCCCCGCGGCTTTGCCCCCGTGAAATATTTCAAAATGGGCTAGTTCCCTATCCCATGGGAATTTCGTAAAATTCTTTCTTAGTGCACCTCTACGACACTCAAGGTATATGTTTGCCAAATTTCAAGTCTCTAGGTCCAGGGGTTTAGGCTTCGCGTTGTCTGTCAGTCAGTCAGTCAGTCATGGTACTGTTTTATTATTAACTAAAATGCCGTTAAAGTTCGTTTGTCCTTTTTTGTCACATTGACATTTCCGTTAGTAAGAAGAAGGCAAGACCTATTTTAGGTAATGAAGACTTGAGTGACGTTTATGAATAAGGGCATTAACGTTAATTTACAACAATACAAACCCATATTCCTACTAAGCTGATGAAAGGGCGGATACGGTGCGCGCGGGGAGAGGAAATTAAACTCCGCCAGTCTCTAGGTCATTGGAAACTGTTTTTGCCTTAAGATCATCATCATCATCATGTCAGCCGAAAGACGTCCACTGCTGAACATAGGCCTCCCCCAAGGCTCTCCACTCAGACCGGTTTTGTGCTTTCCGCATCCACCGCGGCCCCGCGATCTTTACTAGGTCGTCGCTCCATCTTGTTGGAGGCCTACCGACAGCTCGTCTCCTGGTCCGTGGACGTCATTCGAGAACCTTCTGACCCCATCGGCCATCAGTTCTGCGAGCAATGTGCCCCGCCCACTGCCACTCAAGTTTCGCAATTCTTCGGGCTATGTTGGTAACTTTAGTTCTACTGCGGATATCATCATTTCTGATTCTGTCCCGCAGAGAAACCCCGAGCATAGCCCTCTCCATCGCCCTCTGAGTGACTTTGAGCTTCCTTATGAGGCCCATCGTTAGCGCCCACGTTTCAGATCCGTAAGTCATCACTGGCAACACACACTGGTCAAAGACTTTTGACTTCAAACACTGCGGTAATTTGGACGAAAAGACACAGCGGAGCTTCCCGAACCTCGCCTTAAGATATCTTCTGTTAATGTCAAATCTTTGACGTTGTTTTTTTTTTGGTTTCAGACATTGCCAGTACTAGAAAGTCTTCAGCAGAACTCCTTAGTGTAGTGTGATTTTGGAAATCAGTAATTCGATGCCTTGTACTTGCTACAAACAGTCGCCTAAGCAGTAGCTGATCAGAGTAATGCCTTGTCACTTCCACTAATATGATTTGAATGGCAAACTGCCACAGTATTATACTTATTGTGGCAAAGTACCAGATTGGCCGGCTATTTGCGAAGCTGACTGTATAATTATTCCTAACAATTATTAAAGTCAGTCGGATCGTATTCACTTTATGTGTAAATAATTTTATGTTTTTTTTATACGACGAGGAAGGCAAACGAGCAAGTGGGTCACCTGATGATTAGTGATCACCACTGCACATAGACACCCGCAACCCCGGAGGGCTTGCAGATGCGTTGCCAACCTAGAGAGCTAAGATGAAATACCTCTTGTGCCCGTAATTACACCGGCTGTCTTACTCTTATGTTTTATATTAATAGTTGCGAGTATGAATAAGATTGCTATTAACTTATTACAATTTGCATTTCATTTTTTCCTGTTGAATAAAATATTTTGAAAACAAAACTGATTTTCTTTTAACCTTTTTTTAGCTTGCCATTAATTCCCGCGTCATAATCCCATTTGGTTGTCCTTGAGTTTATTGCGTTCAGTCAGACAGACCAACAGACAAACGGGGGACTTTTATTATACGTAGTGATGTCTCTATCGACCACGAGCCATTACCAACCATTATTATGTTAGGTACAGACAAATTGAAACAAAACCTTAGCGAATCCAGTAGAATGCCCTCTACTATATACAACGAATGCACAAATGAGGTGAATAACCTCTACTTGATACTTATTACTTAGGCACCTTAGTATTAAAAAATATTTTAGCTCTACGAGGGCTGTTTGATAAGTACCCGTTTATGGAAAAAAAAAACATTTTTTTTTGTATATATGCATTTATTTTTCTACGTAGTCACCTTTTAACTCTATACATTTGTTCCACCTATACTCAAGCTTCAATAAACCATCCAAAAACTATGATTTTGGAAAGTCATTAAAATAGGCCTCTGTGGCGGCAATGACTTCGTCATTTGATCCAAATCGCTTGCCACCGAGCCATTTTTTTAGGTTGGGAAACAAAAAGAAATCGCATGGGGCCAAATCTGAAGAATACGGGGGGTGAGACAATAGTTCGTAGCGTAACTGTGCTAATTTAGCCGCCACAACTCTGGACGAATGAGCCAGGGCGTTGTTGTGATGAAACAGTACTTTTTTCTTTTTTAAATGGGGTCGTTTGTCCTTCAACACGGCGTCAAATTCATCCAATAAATTGGCATAGTACTGCCCTGTTATAGTTTTTCCCTTATCTAAATAGTCAATATGTATATTATACAATCCTGCGAATCCCAAAAAACGGTCGCCATGACCTTTCCAGCCGATGGGACGGTTTTTGCTTTCTTTGGAGCAGGTTCAAGCGGTAAAATCCACTGCTTCGACTGCTCTTTCATTTCCGGGGTGTAGTGGTGGACCCACGTTTCGTCCACGGTCACGAAACGACGCAGAAACTCCTTCGGGTTACGTTTGAATACGGCCAAACACTGCTCCGAAGTAGTCAGTCGGTTCCGTTTTTGCTCCTCCGTGAGTAAACGCGGCACCCACCTCGCCGATACTTTCTTCATACCCAATTTTTCTTCTAATATGTGTGGTATCCTCTCGATTGAAACGTTTACAGCATCAACGATTTCTCGAAGTTTAATTCGGCGGTCGGCTAAAACGATATTTTCAATTTTCTTAACCATATCGTCTGTAGTCACCTCAACTGGCCGGCCTGGGCGATCCTCATCAAAGACGGTTGTTCTCCCCCGCTTAAACTCGTTATACCAATATCTGACGGTTGTCATTGAAGGAGCACATTCATGGTAAACCGCTTGCATTCTTACTTTTATTTCATCACATGTTTTTCCTTCCAAAAATAAGAATCTAATTACAGACCGATACTGTTCTTTGTCCATTTTAACAATTTTAAGTTCACGCCTTCACTGAATCGTTGTCAAATGAGAAAAAAAACAAAAGAATGCCATTTTTTTTTAAATTTTCCCGCCTCTGAAAAATGGCTTAAAAAGGTGGTATACTTATTTGCGGCCAGTGATATTAATATATTTAGAAAACGGGTACTTATCAAACAGCCCTCGTATAAAGAATTATAGTTAACATTAACACAGCTATTAAGGTACAACACGTAATAAGTGCAAATGAACGCATTATGTAATTATTTTCGACTATACAAAGAAATCGTCTGACCATGATGATGACCGTCTCTCTATGTCTATCCTTGTTAACTAAAACATTTAGAAAAGGACGCACTGATTGACAAACGAGAAAATCGCAAACGCTTTTGAGAACTGCGGTGAGATATTTCTACATAAATGGACGTAACTTTTACAATGGACAGTTCTAAATACGCAATATTCCTCTTTGTTGTCATTAACTTAAAGATCAAGATCGTTTTAGCACGCTACAGTGATTAAGTGAACCGGTTAGACCGCATGAGTCAAGAAAAAAACATTTTTAAAGCTAAAAGATAAGGCTGCGTTTACAATGACGTGGAAAAACCGGCAAGAGAAACGTGTTTCAAATGTCAAGCGACAGTCAGCGAGAATGCCTCGGTGGCGAAACGCGTCTTAAAAAATTAAAAATAAAGTGTTCCTTATTTGAAATTTTTACTTTTTAATCGTTTGACGTGCGAAATGGGGGGAATCGGTTTATTTAGTTTTATTGTTGCTGCCATGGCTTCGGTGTTGAATGGCCAGACCTTGGGAGGTAAGTGAAAGGTTTTTTTATCTGAATTCAGGGTTAAAATTGCTTACAAATACACTACAAGCTGTTTGGGTAAATCTAAAGTTAGTAGTAATTGAGCAATTCTTTAAGATTAATTCTATGTTGCGTTAGTAATTCCCACAGTACTTGCCTAATTTCTCTTAACGGGTTTAATTTTAAATCTCACGTTAACTGAACATTCCTTGCTGGGAATGTTTGACTGTGTGTCTGTGTCACAGACAAAATGTACTTCCTGCAAATATCCTACTACCTTACTAATCCACCAACATTGTTTGTATATATGTATGTACATACATACATATTTACATCTCTTTCTTGCACATAAAATAAAAAAATCCAGATAACAGAACAAAAGCAAACGAAACGTAATGTAAAAGTTTGTTAGTTTCTTTGTTTGTTTGTAGGTAATTTCTCGTGAAAACAACTGCACGAATTTGAATGAAATTTTACACATAGATAGACCATGACCTGGAGACGGACATAGGAGATATTTTATTTAGGTACTTTTTGTTTCGGAAACTTTAAAAGTTGCGTTACTTTTAGTTGACTTGCATTGGTTTTTTTTAGTTTACTTTTCGTCGGTCTCTTAATTAACTACTCCTCTCTACCACTCAAAGGATGACTTATTAAAAGATCCCTTATAAGGATAAGTCCTACTTTGTACTATGTTGCGGATACCACTTTTTATGTTAATTGTATAATTCATTACCTAATATTGCCATCGATACCATTGACGAAGCCTAGTACTGATCTATAGTCAGTTAATTTGTAATATTTTTTGTGATTGATTGTTTTTATTAAATAAATGTTAAAAAAATATATTGAAAACTAGGTTTGTATTAAAAAAAAAATGTGTTTTAATTTGTCCATTCGTTACGGTGCTACGCCACAGACAGACAGACAGACACATACTGTTAAACATAAACACCCCTCTGTTTTAAGCTAGGAGTTATTAACCGAACCAACTTAGAAAAGTTGAAAAACCCTGTAATTGTAATTGTAGCACGGGCTATTTTCCGCAACTCGACGACTAGTTTGCGCCTATTTTGCGTGAGGGGGCTGACGGCACTATTCATGCCAGCCCAGCTCCTGGAGGAAGCAGAGCACACTCTTCACGTTGCTGGCGACCTCCTGGAGCGACCCCGGTGACCCGAGGTGCTGTGCCCTGTATTCCGCCACCCCAGAGCATTCCAGTAGAACGTGGGCGGCTGTCTCGTCCGCTTCCATGCAGGCTCTGCACAGCGGACTGTCTGTAACACCCAGTGTGTGTAAGTGCTTGTTGAGTAAGGCGTGTCCAGTCAGTGCTCCGATAGCGAGTCGGAGCTGTGGTCTCTCCAGTCCACGAAGCTTGCGGGACAGTCTGGGGTTGATCGTCGGGAGGGCCTCTCTGGTCTGCCTGCAGGTTTCCAGGTTCGTCCAATACTGTTGGTGCTTTACCTTGGTGTTATGGCGTAGTCTACTGCGCAGCCATCCGAAGGGCAGAGGTAGGATGGGTTCAGGTCCATAAACCTTCATCTCCGAATCGGTCGGCCGCGTCGTTTCCTCGTGATCCGCTGTGGCCTTTTATCCATTGTAGGGTAATGGCGTTTGTATTACTTACTGTCGTCAGAGCTCGATGGCATTCGTAGATCAGCCCTGATGTTATTGTGTCACTCTACAGGGCTTGCAGGACCGATTTGCTGTCAGATAGTATGCGGATCGGATAGTCGCTTACCTCTCTGGAGCGAATCGCTGTTGTTGCCGTTATTATGCCCATGCATTCTGCCTGAAAGACAGTGTTGTGGGCTCCTAGCGGTGTAGAGATGTTGATATTCAGGTCTTCCGAGTACGCCCCGGAACCTGTACCATCTGATGTCTTTGACCCATCTGTGAAGATCCTCAGTTCTCTGAGATTGAGGCCTTCGTTGGGGTCTTCATGTAGTTGTATTTTGTATTTCTTGACAAAGACATACTGTTTGGGTATCCTGTCAATGACGGCCTCAATGATTGGCTCCTTACTTACTATCTCGTTGAGTACTTCAGTGTGAGGGACCCTTACGTTTCTCCCCCGACACTGTTATTTCAAAGTTCAATATTTTAATAACGGGAGCACCTATTTTAAAAAAAAATAGCTAAAAACCATCTCGATTAAACTAGCTTTCGATTTAATAAAACCGCACGGAAATTGGTTCATTCGTTTGGGAGCTATAGCGCCACAGACATATACACAGGTCAAACTTATGACATCCCTCTTTTTCGTCGGGGGTTAAAAAGTGATGTTAAAAAGTTAACGTAATGAAATGACTTCGTTATATGGTCATTAGTAATGACGACAAATCGATTTAATTATAGTAGTTTATGCAACTGCTACATAATGAGGGTCCTTAAAACACGAGCGTGTTTTTATAAAACGAGGCGAAGCTGAGTTTCATAATAGGATCACACGAGTGTTTTAAGGCCTAATTATGTGGAGTTGCATACATTACTTTATCTACACACATATTATAAGTACTCTAAGATGGGTTCAGAAGCCGAAGGCATACATCATACCCATACCTGTCACGAATTTGACTGTTTTTTTTTAATCATAGACAAACATACTGAGCTGACGTTTCGTGAACTGTTTTTTTTTTTGTAAAAAAAAAACACGTTATTAATTATACATGTCGGACTGAACTCGACTTATATACGTGAGTGTTCCGTTTTATTTCACTATGATTGTAAATTACGTTGGTTGTCAAATTCGATATATCGAATTCGATGTCGTAATGACTATTACTTTACTGCTGGTCGTGGTGGTGGTGCTGGGGCTGGCGCTGTCGGCGAGCAGTCGTCGTCGTGCTGCAATGCTGGTCATTTTCTACGGTTTCTGAACGCATTATAGAGGACTTATGATATGTGTGTAGATAAAGTAAAGTTGTATATCAAATGGCTCTGCTGCTTAATCGTTAAAAGTATACAAAATCACCCATTGGCGAAAATATTGTGGACTATTAGCGCCGACCTGTGTTAGACTCATAAAGCAGACAAACGGGAGGCGCCTTTGGCTTGTATGTATGTACATGTATGTATATCTCTTTATTGCACATAAAACATAAAATAACAGATAACAGAACAAAAGCAAATGTACAAAGGCGAACTTATCGCTTAAGGGGATCTCTACCAGTTAAGCTTCGGGCGTTTGACAGGACGTCAGAAAAAAGAGTAGACATACAAATAAAAGTAAAAAGATCCGGAACCTGAAATTAACCTAAATAACTAAAGCATGCAATTTTTCTGCCACTTTTTGAGGGGTATCGAACCCGGGACCTCATATCAAACTTCATAGTCGTCATTATCCTACCCTTGATTCGCTTGATTAGTTAAGCTAGTCGGCTGAACCGATTTTGATGGAACTTGGCTGAGAACCAATGCGATTAGAATGGAAAAAACCCCATTCAAATATACGTTTATCCGTTTGGGAGCTACGACCAAACTTACGAATATAAACCCTCTGTTTTGCGCGGAAAGTTACAAATAAGTAAGAATACATCTATTATGTATTCCTTTCAACCTCGTTTACCTCAAGATCTATATTATTATAATGTTCGGCGCGTGCGTCATTATCCTGCCCTTGATTCGGTGA
The DNA here is from genome assembly GCA_963691665.1 of Clepsis dumicolana. Taxonomy (NCBI): domain Eukaryota; kingdom Metazoa; phylum Arthropoda; class Insecta; order Lepidoptera; family Tortricidae; genus Clepsis; species Clepsis dumicolana. The sequence continues at coordinate 3,103,623 of OY829531.1, read as the reverse complement.
CTTGGTATCAAGGCTACGAACTTATGTCTGGTCACAAACCGGTAGATCGCTTTTGGGTAAAGGTGATTTTATGATGAAACGTTCTTATTATTTGGTAATGCGTCGGTGGGTCTGGAAAATATTTTTTTAAATACGACCAGGTAGGTACCTACCGGTCAGGCTCACGCACCAAGAGTTTCGTACCCTAACGTCGTCAACTGTGTTGTTTATTACCAGAGATCGGACAAGATGGATATTGTCAATAATATAGACATTACTCCAAAGATTAATTAATTAATTCCATTGCAAAGGCAATGCAGCCAGTCTAATGGGGACCTTTGAGCCGGGCACGATACAGGGTGGGAATTTATAGTCAGATCAGATGTTGCGGATACAACTTTTTGTATGTAAAAAAATATGTTAATTCTTACTTGAATTTTATCCAAGGAAAATTCCACCCCTAATTGGGTGAAAAGGACCCACCCTTTAGAAAAAAGTTATTTTTAAAGTTACTATCATACTTAGATAGGAGAAAGCAATGATATTATAAGTAAAGATAATTAAGTCATATGCTCACAAGATAATCGAAAAACATGTTCCGAACATTTTGGCATTTGCGCGCGAGTTTGGACCTCATTAGAGAGAGATTGTGGCCAAAGAGGCTACAATTTGTAGCCTTTTCTGTGCCTCATTTTCGGCGTGCTGATGACATATGTAGATAATATTTTTATAATATTGTACCATTGAGAGAATTGGTTGCCCTGAAAACCAGCGTCAGACATTGCAGTCATGACACATGCTGAGCGGCAACCTTTTTGGTAAATTTTACTGATAAGTTATTTACTTATAATGTTTTTTCTGTACTGTTACATACGCACCAAATAAACATTTCCTTTTTTTCTTTCTTTCAATAGAAAGGGGGAGATTTCGCGCATTATACACGGGATAGGAAGTTTTGCTATGGGAGCGAAGCTGCGGTGAAAGCTAGTAACTGTATACAACCGGTTACTGTATATGCAATCAAAATGTACCTACATAAGTGTACATTACCTCTGTAGTAAAGGCCCCTTGCCAAAACGCACCGATTTGTCACAGCAGCCCTAAAACAAAGATGTCACGCTCAAGGGAGCGCGCAGCTGACATACGATCTGTGTCACCGCTGCCCCGAAAACCGTGAGTGTTCTGTTGACACAAAAAATCACTAATTGCCTTAGAGCAGGAAAGGTATGGAGATTTTAACGGGCGATTTCCCCTCTGCCAAATCTCTAACATTAAGTCTGATCAAAATGATCAGGGTCTGTTGATTGTGTGCTTGTTTTTGGCATTTGTGTGACAGTTTTCTTTCAGTGTGCGTTTGTAGGAACGTAACAAATTTTGACAGGAGCGTAGACGTGTGCTGTACGTATGTGTTCCTCGTCGCCCTCAAGAAGTGGCAGAAAAAATGTAGTGCATAGATAAGCCAAATGCGCCTCCCGTGTGTTTGCTTTATGCTAATTGCACGCTTATTAACCGACTCCAAATAAATTCTATTAAAAACAAAAACCTTACAAGGTGATCGATAATGACCCACAGGAGGGAGATGTTAGAAACTATAAGAGATAGGCAAATCTGTTCTTAGGTACCATGGCGTCAATTTCAGATTTAATATAAATGGCATTAATTTTTTTTTACTCTTATACATAAACATCAACAATAACAACGAATTAAAACTTGCAAATTTTATAACAATGCTTACAGAGATTTTGACCGGGTTCGATTCCCGGTTATAAATGAGTTTAAAAAAACGTTTTTAACACGAAACTACATTTATTTCACTATGATTTGAATGTGAATGCTTTCATGGTTTCTAAAAACAAATTTCCCTAAGTATCTCTTATAGGTTTTGACTTCTCCCTACTAATCCATTTGGATTGATCGCCCTGTAATATACCCTATATCACTCCAACAACTAAGACTAATCTAATGAAATGACACCTCATGGCTCATGGCTTTCAGTATTTATAATTTTTAAGACACTTATTGTCGGTCCCTAGTAAGCTATTCCTCTCCACCACTCTAAGGTTGGCTGGTAGAGATCCCTTATAGGGATAAGCCCGCCTTTGCACTTGAATTTGTTTTTTTTTGTAAATTGTGTTTGTATCCTGTTTTCTTTAGTACAATAAAGTGTTTACTCATGCAAAAAAAACAGCTCATAAAAAATAATTCTTTATTTGTACACATTATAATCATCATCAGGTTAATTATAATCATCATCAATATGGTATAACATTATCTAAAATTGTAGTTAATTAACTAATTAAGATAACAAATCAGTCTTCATTTGTACATGCTACTAACATAATAATAATAATAATAATAATTCATTCATATTACTGCTAATTAATGTAATCATATAATAACCTGCTAGACATGAAGAGTAATTTAGTTTTTCTCGAAATTTATTTTAAATAAAGGAAAGTAGATAAAAAAATCTAAAGTCACCCCCATTTTTCCGCTTGTTACCATGCTGCTGCTGCATTTATTATGCGAAAATTAAGAAATTTTATAATCTTCCCTTCCGTGCTAAATAATTAACAATAACTTGGTTTTATTATTTTTTTAATTCTTAAAAATTTTCCTAATTTTATGCTCATTTCTGAAAGTATATGTATTTCGCCCAAGTTCCTACAGCTCTCCCATTTTCGTCCATACTGGCTGGACTTAAGCGCAGGGCTACCCTTAATTGTCACTACTCTACTGTTATAGGTGGCGCGGCGAATTAAGATCGCTTGTCAAAAGTGGAAGGGGGATGCGCAGAAGTCAATTCTTAGGTCTATTTGGTTGCGCAGAGGGGTGAGGGGAGGGTGCGCGCTGGCGCCGACACGTTATTGGTAGATCAAGTCGTTCTTCCCCTCCCTCGCTTCGTTCACGCGTCACGTGTCTCTTGAGTACTGTTGCGCACGGATTGTTTTACTGTATTAGTAGTAAGTACGTTATGATGTCGTAGTTAGTGAAAAAAATGCCCAAATATAAAGTTTGAACATGGCAAGCCAGAAAAATGGTTTATGACGTGAATTGTTATGTTAAAAAGGAAACTAATTAAATCATGGGTAATTAAAAGCACGTAAAAAATACTACCAAGATTCTGAATAAACATACTAGCAAAATAAGTCACAAGCAAAAACGAGTGTTATATGTTAGGTGACTAAAGGTACAAAAACATGCGAAATAAAAAAAAATATTTCAAAGAAATACACTCAGAACTTAACAATTTTGTGCGCAATTGTACAGATGCGCCAAATTGCCCCCACCAGTTTCGCCGAGCGATCTTAATCCATCGCGCGGCCTATACTACTACTTTTCTCGTTTCAAAAATGACACTAGAGGTTCTTTAAGTGTGTTCCTCACCCCTCTAAAAGTGGCAAAAAGTTATAGTGCAAAAATAAACTACAGGCAACTCCTGTTTAGTCTGGCTATTGAAAGTTGAGCCTATAATATTTAGAGGGCAACATTACATACGTCAAATGTCACAATTGAGAATTGCTGTGTGTGAAAATGCTGTGTTTTATAAAGTCAGCTACAATTTACAAGCGGAAGTCTCATTCTATAACCTTTTGTCAGAAAGAGACTTCGGCTTGTAAATTGTAACTTGCAGCTTTATAATACACGGCCCTGATTCTTACCGAATCGATGGTCTACGCGTTTAGCCTCATCTTCACTTACGATCAGACGAGATAGGGACCAATCGCTGGTCAGTTTATTTTATCTGAGTCACGTTTTACTATTAAAGTTTGCTTGATTTTTTGGGGAGGTTCTGGTCTTGCAAGTTAACTGTATTAAAATTGCAAGTGAAAGTGTAAAGTATCAAAACTATAAATCCTTTATATACAAAGTGTTGCCATTTCAAGATTTTTAAAATTGCCGTCTTTTTGTTAAGTCAACTTTCAGTAGCCAGACTCTATTAACTGCTCGGCTGGCTGTGCTGGGTATTATTATAATTATTAAATACGATCCGTGTCATTACTGTGCCTACCGAAAACCTGTGTGTACCTACTTTAAGTTGGGACACGGTTTGATTACAAGTATGGCTGAGGGAGATGTGTTACACGCACAAAGTGTGTTTAAAAACATGGAACGGAGAGAGTGACTTTTTGATGGGATAAGACAATATGACGTCGATTCTTATGTTAAGGTAGGCTGCCCAATAATTGGCATTTTATCATTATATTCATATTCATCTTAATATTCATATCATTTATTGCTATCATGTTCATTTTTTACAATTTATGTAGTTCTTAATAAAAATATTATGTTGGTACATGACACCCAGCCAGGGCACTGCAAACTTCTTACATGCTAAATTAATTGAAATAAAATAGCAAATTACATTAACTAGCCAGTTCCATAGAAAATATAATAATATGAGGAAATCAATTTTCTTCATATTTTTTCTCGGTGACGTTTTCGCCCCCTTTTAATTATTTATTCTGCTATTCGGAGCAGAGACGAAGCCGAGAAATCAAAATGGTGTACTATTTGTGTGAATGGTATAATTAATACCCACATCTTGCTCCAACAAGCTTTTATTTAAATTGCAATGTTCGTATAAAGGTATGTTCAGGTCAAATCTTGCAAGTTAAATTTGACCCACTTCCCAATGTTCGATTGAGTTGAAATTTTGCATACTTATGTATATTTGGTGACAATGCAATAATCTGGTAGTGAAATTCTGGTGGCCTTGCTAAGGTCGTCTCCACAGGATGGAACTCTTCAACGGTTAATGGCATGGATTTGAATTTTTCTATAGACGTGTATGTAACTTTGATGACAACACAAGTATAGTCAACGAAAAGTACAGTTAGCAAAAAATAACTGAAACCTGAACATAAGTATAGGAGTTTTTCGCTGCTACCAGTGATTGCTCGAATGGTGTTGTTGGTAGCGCGTCATCATAGTATGGTGGAGGTCTAGATTCGAATCTCAGATCGAGAATACAATTTTTTGGTCTTTCTGTGTAGCATAATCTTGGTTGATTTTGTACTGTCTGTGTGTGCGTGATGTGCGAATTAACCAAACAATACGTAGTATGGTTGTTTTCTTCTTTATTCCAATATAACTAAATACTACGTGGCGCAGTCGGTAGGATACGAACCTACGCTCCCATGGGGTACTGATTTCCATATTTATTTACGTTTCAGTTTGGAATTTGAAAAAAGCCTATTGTAAATGAAAACTTTAACAGGAGATTCATTTATTACTAGCTCATGCCCCGCGGCTTTGCCCTCGTGAAATATTTCAAAATGGGCTAGTTCCCTATCCCGTGGGAATTTCGAAAAATCCCTTCTTGGTGCGCCCCTAGGATACTCAAGGCATCATCACCAGCTTTTCTTTCGTCCCACTGCTGGGCGCAGGCCTCCTCTCAGAATGAAAGGGCTTGAGCTATACTCAAGGTATACGTTTGCCAAATTTCAAATCTCTAGGTCCAGTGGTTTAGGCTGTGCGTTGTCAGTCAGTCAGTTAGTCAGGGTACTGTTATACTTAGATTGTTTTTTTTTTATTCCAGGTCCAATGCACGGCAAGGTAGTGGTCTGCTACGTGGCCAGCTGGGCCACCTACCGGCCCGAAGCCGGAAAGTACGACATCGGAGACCTGGAGCCCTCGCTCTGCACCCATCTCGTCTACTCATTTGCTGGACTAGACGAGGCCACTATGAGCATAAAGAGCATGGGTATGTTAATAGTACTTTTTGATACAAGTGCGGAAAGTATGTCACTATGCGCGAGTCCTGAGGTGTCTAGGCCCGAGCCGCGAGACGAGGGTCGAGACTCGGGACGAGTGAAAATGTCACTTCCGCACGTGTACCAAGCGACGTTTTTTAATACATTTGTAGCGACCCTAGCGCCACATGCGAGTGACGTCACTGTTCTACGTCACTGTTCTACATCGCGCTAACGAAGTTTCTGAAGTCGGTTGCATAAATACAACTTCCAACTCTCTTCCTTCGGACTTCGGTCCCCAGGCATAACATCTGCCTGGAGAGAGATCTCTCTATTGGAGTCCTCCCCAAACTGGTGACCCTCGACATTGGCAACCTTCCAAGACCTACGACAATGACGCAGTCTCACAGCAACGCCAGACTACCACACTGTGCACCACTAGCATGTTGCTATATCTCCATGCCTGGTGTCTACAGTGTGCAACCCTCTCCTACACTGCTACGCACTCCGACGAGGATCCAGACTAGCAGCAACTCATCGTTTCCGCCAGCACAGCGAAGCAACTCATCGCTCCCGCCAGCACAGCGGAACAAGTCATCGCTTCCGCCAGCACAGCGGAGCAACTCATCGCTCGCCAACGAGGCTGAGCAAACCTCGCAATTGGCCCTTGCAAGCGCCCTCACGACGCACAGACTGCGCTCCCACACTGACCTCCGGTGTAAAAAGGGGGGCTGGTGTAGTGACCCTAGCGCCACACGCAAGTGACGTCACTGTTCTACGTCACTGTTCTACATCGCGCTAACGAAGTTTCTGAAGTCGGTTGCATAAATACAACTTCCAACTCTCTTCCTTCGGACTTCAGTCCCCAGGCATAACATCTGCCTGGAGAGAGATTTCTCTATTGGAGTCCTCCCCAAACATTTGTGAGAAAATTACAATGAAACTAATGGCGGTGAGCCGGCGGGGGCTGCCCTGTGGTGGAAGAGGTGGAAGGTGAAGGCGGCACTCCTCCGCCTTCCTCCCGAGCCTTGGAAAAGTAAAAAGCACTAGTCCTGCCTCTGGGAGCGCACGACCCAGCGGCAGCGAGACGCACACTGCGCGCCGCGGCTCTACTCCCGCGACATTAGTCTGAAACATGTCGGGCTAAACTCAACTTACATATCCGTTTTATTTCACTATAATGAAGAACTTGTGTTTTTATTTCTAGATCCGTGGCAAGACCTGGAGAAGAACAACGGTCAAGTGGGGTACAAGGGCTTTGTGGGGCTGAAGCAGCGGTACCCTCATCTGAAGGTCAGTTCTCCCTACTCTTACTGCTGGTAAAAAAAAAACATCAATACACATTCATCTTGTAGTTTTTCAGTAAAATGCCTGTCGTATACGGACGGACGGACATGATGAAACTATAAGGGCTACGGAACCTTAGAAATGTGGCACATATAGCGAGTCAATAATCCGCTAGGATCGCTAGTGTCACGTGAGGTCTCTCTGTCATTCTCCACCAATGAGAGACAAGCTACTGGCCTATGATTGGTGGAAATTGACAGACGGACTTCACTCGACACTTATTAGTCGAGTTTAGGACGGTCAATACTCAGTCAACCTGTAATAATTAATTACTACAGGGTGACTTGTAAATCGACCTATTTCTTTGAAAGGGGTTATACCTACTTAGAGCTCATTTGCAATAATTTTGACTTAGTTAAGTAGGAGTCTAAGGGCAGTGTGGTTTTCGTGTTATTTCGTTTTTTTAGATTAAAAAAAGTTCGAACTAAAAAACAATTACTTTGCTCACCCGCGACCAAAGCCAACGCGGGTGAGCAAAGTAATTGTTTTTTAGTTCATAAATATGGACCTCCGCAAAGTAACGCCTGATTCAATAAATTAAAAAAAGTTCGTCCTTCGACGTAACACTGATGATTATGATTTAAGTTACTGTTTCCGGACAATAAAAAAGCATTTTTCTTTTAAGCTCATGAATGAACTAATAGTTTAAACATGAATTGAAATTAAAAGAAAAAAAAGGTAATTAAATCGGAATTCTTTTTTTTTCCTTATTTTGTTTCAATCGCAGAGGATCACTTGCTTACTTAAAAAAAAAAAATTCCAGGTGACCATCGCCATTGGTGGGTGGAACGAGGGCTCGCTGAAGTATTCCAACATGGCGGCCAAGAAAGAGAACAGAGAGAAGTTCATACGAAGCGTGCTGGCGTTCCTGGAGTAAGCACCTACTTACTTTACATAATAATCGTCCCACGATAACTCTGCATAAGATATTAATTGGCAACCCAGAAAAATCACGCTGTGGTTGGTATTGCCAAAGATATACCTAATGGATGCTTGGAGTCAACTCTGGACCGCTCCGGATGTAAGGACTGGTTTGCGGTATCGTGACATCCAACCTACAATCCCTGTCAAACCTTGGTTTTTAAAAATCTCACTCTCTAGAACCGCTTCAAGCATGATATCCCGCATGAGATTGGGACATGTTTGTACACCTGAGCATTTAGCAAGATTACGAATAGTGAACAGTTCTACATGCGAATGTGGAGCTGTGGCTGTCCTTGATCACATATTTTTGCCTGTTCTAAAACAGGCGTCACTACTTGGCGTTTCGTTTCCTTTATCTATTCATCCCCTTCTTATCATAAATGATAAATCTGTGTATATATTTAAAGTCTTGTATCCAATTCTATCCGTTAACAATATTGAATTGTAAGTAATCTATTTATTTTAACCTTCCTGATCTTATCTGTCCTGTTAATCCTTTTTTTTCTAAACTCCGATCCTTTCGAATTTTCCATTCCTAATTCCGTTTCCCCGTTTGGCTAAGCGCGCCAAGAGCGCGAAGGTAAAAAAAAAAACCGTGTTGTTTGCGTAGACAGAGAAAGATATAGACCGCTGGATACTTCTTACTCACTCACACACAAAAAGGACGGCTTAATACACAATTATTCATGGCGAAAAGAGACAAAGATATCTATTTTCTGTCCCTCATCGTATGGCCGGGTTTTTCAAGGTTGCGCTTCACAATGCTCAAACTTCGACGTTTGTCGGAAAGAGCGGAAGCAGTTAATTGATTTTCACGTTTAAAAGTTGAAATTGTAAAATATTTCGTGATTTACTTGCGCTAAAAAGTGGCCGGTGATAGCTTTTTAGCTTATGCATCTGTGATAATGGCGCGGTGTAGTGTTACTGGCTGGAAAAGCGATATTAGAAGGAAGGTTACTGGGTTGTCTTTTCATTCGTAAGTAGACAATTTATTCTCGTATATTTTGTTACTTTAATGACTTGAGTTATATTTTTATGGTTGTTAACTACGTGCGTTACATTTTTGTTAAATTTGTTAGATTTCGGCTATATTTCTGATATTTTTGCTTTATAACCTCAAAGATTAGTGTTGCTAGTTTCTAGAATAAAAAAATACCCCACAATAGGGTAATTCGTAATATATCAAATAATATACCTATTTCATTTTTATGGAAATTTCAGATTTCCCGCTGACCCAAACCTTAGAAAATGGATAGAAGCTACGGGAAAAATCAATGATGTGCCAAATTCTTCATCAAAATATGAAGTGAGCATTAAGACACAACATTGCTTTGGAAGAATGGGAAAACAACAGTACTTCACTCATTAACTTTTGTAGAGCTTCTTAATGTTGTTTATACATTTTCACCTAATATATGTTTCACTGAATTATTTTAAGTGTTTAACTTACCTACTTAAATCAATAATATACTTACACATAATACAAGGTAATATTATAGTAAGAGAATTTAGTTCAACATTGAACTTCCGTGAGACTTAATCATAGTGAAATAAAACTGATCACTCACAACAATAAAATTTTAACCGTGATAGTGGTTTGTTGGTACCCCAAAGTTGGAAGACTGTTAAATACTGCTAGATAAACATAATTTTGTGGTGATATTTGCTGGATCGATTATTAAAATCTGTCAAGGTATGAGTTAAAGTACATTATTCGACCTATAATAATTATGGTACTAATGCAGACTGTGGGGTAATTTTTTCATTACTTGGCAACCGTAAATATTGTATGTATATGTTTATGTATATATATGTATCTGTATGTATGTATCTGTATGTATGTATCTGTATGTATGTATATATGTATATGTATGTATATGTATCTGTTGTCCTTTTCGGTGGCACGCTTGCTATCATTATTTTATTCTATGTTGTGGGTTGACTCTACCCCTCTAGGTTGGCAATGCATCCGCAATCCCGCTATTCGGATGGTACTTAGGACCTTGTGCTAGGTTCGTCCGGATCGCTACCACCATCTTACTCGCTAATCCTGCCGCTGAGCAGCAGTGCTTGCACTGTTGTGTTCTGGTGTGAAGAGTAAGACAGCCGGTGTAATTACGGGCACAAGAGGCATTTCATCTTAGCTCTCTAGGTTGGCAACGCATCTGCAAGCCCCCCGGGTTTGCGGGTGTCTATGGGCAGCGGTGATCACTTAAGTGACCCGCTTTCTCGTTTGCCTTCCTACTCAAAAAGGAGGAGTTTCTCAATTTGACTGTAGCTACGTTTTTTTTGTATGTTTGTTACGCTATTACTCTGCCAATTGTCGACCGGTTTTCAAAATTATTTTATTAATAGCTGTTGCCAGCGATTTCGTCCGCGTAGATTTCGGTTATCGCTATCCCGCGGGAACTATACCATTTTCCCGAACAAAAAGTAGCCTATGTTATTCCTCAATATTCAAACTATCTTCTTACCAAATTTCATCTAGATTGGTGCAGCGGTTTTTCCGTGATAAGGTAACAAGCAGACAGACAGAGAGACAGAGTTACTTTCGGATTTATAATATTAAGTTAGGGTTTTTTTTTATTATAAACTGACCAGTGATTCAAAATTCAAAAAATTCAAAATTCAAATTTTATTCAGCAAATAGGCAGTTGAATGCTCTTTTACACGTCATTTTTTTTGAGTCTACCAGCGCTTTCGGATTGTCGGATTGACCCCTATATCACTTGATCGAAGGTGCAGATGAGGCCTAAGGTGTAATTCACTAGTTCAGTAACAGCCTATTCACTCTAGCCTTGAAGAGCCCTAGATTGTACCCGTCCGGAAATGCAGACGATGGGAGCGGATTCCATTCCTTAGCAGTTCGCGTTAGGAAGGATGATAAGTACCTAGTGTTCACGCCTTTCTTTATTCCAGTAACTACAAGTTTGATGGTTTGGACCTGGACTGGGAGTACCCTGCCAGGAGAGACGGGAAACCGGAGGACAGAGCCAACTACGTCACTCTGGTCAAGGTAGCATAAATATAAGGACGATTATTTAACATCCGTTATCAATATTCAATCTGTCAATTATAATTTTTAACCCCTGATGCCAAAAGAGGGGTGTTAGGGATGACCGCTATGTGTGTCTGTCTGTGGCACCGTAGATCTTAAACGGTTGAACTGATTTGAACGCGGTTTTTTTTGTTTGAAAGTACCTATTAGGTTTTCTAGCGATGGTTGTTAGACATGTTTTATCATAATCAGTTAAGCCGTGTTTGAGATTTTGAAATGAAAATGTCGGGGGGTTTTGTCAGGTTCAAATCTAAAACGTGAGAGCCCGTTGATGTCTTCAGCTTAAGTTCGGGAACCAGCATCCGGAATTCTGTTGATATTTTTGACATGTATACCTAAAGTGACAAAAAAAACTAAAAATCCCCGACATAAAAAAACCTACAAAAAAACTAAAAACCCCCAACATAAAAAACCTACAAAAAAACTAAAACCCCCGACATAAAAAAACCTACAAAAAAACTAAAAACCCCCGACATAAAAAAACCTACAAAAAAAATCTGGGCCTCCTTTAATTAGGAACTATCTCTTCTCCATCCTTGCCATTTCCCATTATTTCTACCGAGGACACACCCCTATTACCTACTGTGTTAAATATTACTCCAGGAACTGAAAGAAGCATTCGAGCCCCACAATTACATCCTAACCGCGGCACTGGGAGCCGGCAAGGACACCATGGAGGCGGCCTACGACCTGCCCAAGCTCAGCCGGTACCTGGACTTCATACACATGATGTGCTACGACTACCACGGTACCTGGGACGGCGTGATAGGCGCCAACGCACCCCTAAAGTCCGTTGAACAAGACGTGCTCAGTGTGGTAAGTATCTGTAGGAGTAGGTTGTATTGGACATAGGTCGCACTGAAAGTTTCCGGAAGTTAAACCACCAGGCTATCACGGTTAAAATAATAATACCTAAAAGTAATGCTTTTAAATGGCTAGCCCTAGCTCACCATGTGCCTAGGACCTAGGTTTTACTTACAAGCGATACGATCTGTTCTCACTGCTTCTTTGTGCATGCGTGTATCATAATTCACTGAATGATACCTTCTACGTGATTTTATGATTTGCAAATTACGTACAGAAGGTCGAGCAAGACTTTTCGAAACCAGCGTCACGTAAAATCGAATAGTAAACTATAACGAGTTTGTATGACGTTTGGAACAGCGCCCGCCCGTGAGCGTATTTGGAACTAAAATTTTGTATGAGATTTCTCGATCTCGATACGATAACCGTAACGTTACGCAGGATTAGACAAGTCTTGCTTAGGGCACTGGCCACATACAACAATAAATATTTTTTCATCACACTTGCTCGTAAAGCGTCGTATTGTACGCAGGCATACTGAAGGACAACGGCCTAAATTATTCCTACGGGAGTAATAGGTAATTTGTAATTTTCCCAAGGGAGTAATGAGTTTAGTTTTAAAAAATATGGCGTTCACTCGTAGGTAAGTAGGTATAATATGTCATTCCACACTAAGGAGGTTTTAAATCAAACATGGTTTTTTACGTTTTCTACAAATAAGTATTACTTAATTTAAACGTTATTATTGTGTTTAAAAACTATTTGAGTTTACTGTGCAATTATTTAAGTTAATTTTATTTTGAAAACGATAAAAAGTGGCTGTATGGATGGGCTTTCGTCTTTCCAGTTTCTAAACGCGTTTTTTATCATTATCTATAGAAGTACTGGAAGTCTGAAGTCTCCATTGACAAAAGTTGACAATCTCAAAACTATTATTTGTTGCCGACTGCTGAGTTTATATTATCTATGAGTTTATACTTAGTAAAATATGTGTCCTGTATGTGAAGACCAAACTTTTAATAAATAGATTTTTTGCCTTTTGTTGTATGTATTTATTTCCTCGCAAATGTGATGAAAAACATTGTGTGTATCACGGGCAGTAAGGGTATTACAAACTCAAGTCATTAAAAGCCCTCCGCCTTCGGCGTCGGCCTTCTAATAGACTTTCGTTAGTAATACCCTTCTTACCGCCCTTCATGCACAATGTACTATTAACCACGCATTTCTGAAGTTATAAGGAGTCTAAAATGTCGTATTAAGTTTGCTCAATTCGGCTTCGTTTAGAAGATATTTAACTTTTTAGAAGACCCTAAGAATAAGCAACGTTGCCGCTCTTCAAGCCTAAGATGTCGCTTTAACAGCTAACGTCTTTTGAATTCTTTTGAAATTTTGAATGGTTGTCATTATTGTCATTGTCAAACAAGAACGAAATTATCAAAATAACAAACGTATCATTTTAGGATTAATATTGTTAAAATTTTAAGATACAAGTACGCAAGCCACCAAAGAACATTAACGAGTATTTTGAGTACTGTACCTATATACTTGTTACAGGTATTAAAACGAACCCTGTATGTTAAATATACAGAGGGTCGAGCACGACGATCTTACTGTTTGTTCATTTATGTCAAATCACTGGGTTCTCACGATACAGGCCCGACCTAGTGTGGGAACCGCTGCTAAACTCTAGTTCCTTGGTATATCGAAGCTATGTAAACGCTTACGTAATGTACTTTAATCTTGGTAAATAAATTAATTCCTATTTTTAATTTTTATTTTTCAAAAAAAATCTTCACACGAGTGTTCACTTAGACAGACTCAACCCCTGGCTGAAGTCTTGACAGTTCATTAAAACGAACCCCGAGGGTCGAGCACGATTTTACGAATGCTGCGTAACGTTACGGTTATCGTATCGAGATCGAGAAACCTCGTACTAAACCTCGTACTCGACTGACATACGTGAGTGATCCGTTTATTTCACTATGATTGAGTCTCACGGTAGTTTTATGTTAAAAGAGATATAAGAATTTAATATTGAGAACGGCGTTAGTGTACATTTCTGAACAAACAACTCAACTAGTCGTTAGTAATTCTCAACCTGCAATATTTTGATTTTTTTTCAGGAATTCACTATAAAATACATGTTGGAGCACGGGGTGAGCCCCTACAAGATGGTACTCGGTCTGCCCATGTACGGGAGGACCTTCATCCTGCAGGACCCTGAGGAAGAGAAGGTGGAGTTCGGCAGGACCGCCGCCAAGAACGCGGGCTTCAAGGGACCCTACACCAGGGAAGCTGGCTTCATGGGTTACAACGAGGTAGGCCGACGTGCTTTAAATTTTTGCAGATTCCAAATGGAAATAAGTCACATAAAATCATAATTGACTTACTAACACCATGTACTTTGGGTCTAGTACAAAATTCACGAAAACTGAGTCCCAGTACAACACGGCATTTTCCGATGACAGCCATACGTCATAGCGCTGTCGTTCGACCAAACTAAGACTTGACTGACGCTCGAATAGTGGTCTTGGGTCCAGTGCAAAATTCACGAAAAATGTGTCCCAGTACAACACGGCATTTTTCGATGTCAGCCATACGTCATAGCGCTGTCGTTCGACCAAACTGAGACTGGCTGACGCTCGATTAGTGGTCTTTTGGTTCGGACGTTTTCAAGCGCTAACCCGAAGTCCACGGTGTTGGTAAGTCAATGCATAAAATTAAATATTTGACAAATTATAGAAACTAAAAAACAATTACTTTGCTCACCCGCGACCACTAATGACAAATAGTTATATCTGTGCGGCAAATGTATGTTTCCATGCAACACCTCCACCTCCACTGCTACACGAATCAACACATGCCACACAGACCCAACTATCACCACCACCACTATACTCAACAACATACACTACTTGTAGTGGAAGTGGTGGCATGTTGAGCGGTTGTTGTTGTGCTTCGTAAATGGCCTCGTGGAGAGTGCCGAAACGCGTCAGCGTTTAGTATAGTGGTGGTGGTGATAGTTGGGTCTGTGTGGCATGTGTTGATTCGTGTAGCAGTGGAGGTGGAGGTGTTGCATGGAAACATACACTTGCCGCACAGATATAACTATTTGTCATTAGTGGTCGCGGGTGAGCAAAGTAATTGTTTTTTAGTTCATAAATATGGACCTCCGCAAAGTAACGCCTGATTCAATAAATTATAGAAAGTTTCTTTGCGCCTAATAAATGACATTATCAATAAAATTTAGACATTGTTGAATTTCAAAAATTTTTTTATGAACTAAAATCAATTACTTTGCCCACCCGCGACCACTAATGACAAATAGTTATATCTGTACAATTTTTTTAGTAAGCTAAAGATCGCAACAATTGACACCCTGCTTGCCACCTTTATTGCTACGTATTAAGATTGAAGGTGCCAACTATTGGGACAGTGTCGAGCACAGGGAACTTACCTTAATTTGTATCCATCTTATTTCAGTTTTAATCGATAGTTAAGTCTCTGTGACATTTTCATTGACACAGCTAAGTTCGACAGATGTCAGCGCTGACATTTTCCAGCTTTACTCCCTGCATTCCTTTCCTTGTGGTTACTAGGTTACACCTGTGCCCTAAGCACGACTTGTCGAATCCTGCGTTACGTTACGGTTATCGTATCGAGATCGAGAAATCTCATACTAAATTTTAGTTCCAAATACGCTCACGGCCGGGAGCTGTTCCAAACGTCATACAAACTCGTTATAGTTTACTATTCGATTTTACGTGACGCAGTATTCGACAAGTCGTGCTTAGGGCACTGTAGCGACCTAGCGCTACACGCGCTCACACGCGAGTGACGTCATCACTGTTCTACATCGCACTAACGAAGTTTCTCAAGTCGGTTGCATAAATACAACTTCCAACTCTCTTCCTTCGGACTTCGGTCCCTAGGCAGAACACCTGCCTTTAGAGAGATCTCTCTATTGTAGTCCTGCACAAACACCCGTCTAGTTTCTCTTGACTTTTTAAAAAACTTTCTTTTTTCAGATCTGCATGGAGCTCTCGAACCAGTCCAACGCCTGGTCGCACCACTGGGACCACGCCAGCAGCACTCCCTACCTGCGCCACAAGGAGCGCGTCATCGCGTACGACGACGCCCAGTCCATCGCCATCAAAGTCAAGTGAGCAAACACCATATTACGACAGATATACATACCTCCGCTTCCTCAGAATCAACATACACGCCCAACTCTTGACTTAATTGAATATTGGGAATGGCTGTAAGAGGTCTCTGTACCTACCATTCATGAGATTTAGATCCCTGCTTAACTCAACAATGCATCTATGAACTTATGGGGAGGACCACAATAGAGAGATCTCTCTCCAGGCAGATGTTATGCTTGGGGAAATCTTATTTTAGACGAGTTACCCGGGGGACATCTCCATGGCAACGAGTGACTATGAAAAGTTGATTGACCCCAACTGCATGAATAAGAAGTCCTTATTTCGCAACAACAGTACAGTGATACAGTTACAAAGTTAACTTAAAATAAAATTAAATATAGTTGCGAAAAAGGAATCCAGTGGCTCGACGCTGATATTACGTGGACAAGACAATAATGCTTATCCCCCTCAGGGCAGCCATGTCGTACGGCCTCGGCGGTGTGATGGTCTGGAGCATCGACACGGACGACTTTAACGGCGCATGCTCGCCGCCGACTAACGCCTACACCGTCTTCACGAAGACCTACGCTGAGATACGCGACAGCCCGGTGCTGATGGAGGCTCTGAAGACTCTCAAACTGCCTGATGGTAAGTCATAATTAGCTAATCACAGAATAATGCGTAGTACTGGTGGTGGCGCGAGTCAAAAATCCGGTAGGAGCGCTGGTATCAAAGTGAGGTCTATCTGTCAATTTCCACCAATCATAGGCCACTGGCTTGTCTCTCATTGGTGGAAATTGACACATAGACTTCATTTATTTATCACTAGCGATCCTAGAGGATTATTGCATCACATTGATAATGTAATCCACCCTTTTCAATCAATTGGAATCACTTGAGGAAGTACTGGCTTGACAGTTCCTCTTAATTGGATATTGTGCGTGCTCTAGTTCGTGTATATATGTATTTTATATAGTGTATACTTTTTGATATGTACTAATTTATCGTTATGTTATTGGTATGTACTAAAGTGTATCTGTATTTCTATGTATGTGTATTTTAAATGCTTTAGTTAGGTAATTAGGTTAATTTCAGGTTCCGGATCCTTTTACTTTTATTTGTATGTCTACTCTTTTTTCTGATGTCCTGTCAATCGCCCGAAGGTTAACTGGTAGAGATCCCTTTAAGGGATAAGTTCGCCTTTGTACATTTGCTTTTGTTCTGTTATCTGTATTTTTTTGTTTTATGTGCAATAAAGAGATATACATACATACTTACATACATACAATTGGGCCAGTAGTTTAGTGAACATAGTGTCATTATGAAAAAATTCACAAGCATTAAAAATGTATTGTCATTAATAACTATTCATTTTATTTTTAGCCAATCGCATTGAGAACCTCAGCAGAAGAACTGCCTACGTCGCGTCCAACGACAAGTTGTTCCTTCGGTTACCAGAACCCGAGTACTCCAACTACGCCTTGATGCGTACGATCAACGAAGCGACAACCCTAGCGCTAGAGGAGAAGAGAATATTAGACGAAATGGACAGGGTCATGAGAGAGAACGAGATAGAAGATAAACAGAAACCGGACTCGGGCAGCAGGGCTGTCAGCAGTTTGAGTTTAGTTTTGTGTGTGTTTTTGTCTAAGTTATTTTAAATAAGTTTGTTTTGTCGTTCCTATGCATTGACTTACCAATACCATGGACTTCGGGTTAGCGCTTGAAAACGTCCGAACCACTAATTTGCAAAAAATACCACTAATCGAGCGTCACCCAGTCTTAGTTTGGGCAAACACGGGATAGGTCCTTTGGAACATTTTGAGCACAGGAACGATGCGCGGCTCATGTCGCTGGCACTAATTAGTGCCACAAAATTGGCAACAAAAACGGAGTACTGAAGGCCCATATGTCCGTCCAAGTCTATGAATTATAGAAAGTTTCAAAAATATGTAAGTATAAGAGTATACATCAACTTTGTCGTCACGGTAATAAGGTCTGTGTACATATTGTTGAGACTTTGTGCTGTACATACTATACGACGAAACTGGCGTATTAATACGTTAAGGTTATTTGCGGCTGTATCTTTACACAGTGAATCTGACAGTAAATTTGTTTGACAGATACAATATGGGTATGTCAATATGACATTTGCAATTCAGCTCGAATGCTCATTTATTTATAAGTTTAGTATGAACCAAAATTAAAATGAAAATAATCGATTTATTGATTATTTTTGTTTTTATTTTTATGAAACATTCATAGAATGAAATTCAACATACAATGACAATGCAAAGAAAAATCCGTTAAACAGCTGGACTTGAACCAGCAACCTCGGTAATCCGTACCACGCTCCACCAATTAAGCTATACTTAACGTTGGTGTACCTAACGAATTTTTCAATGCCTTGTGTCATATTTTTATTTGGAAGATCTCTCCTCAGCGCCATCTATGAGTAGCTTAATCAAGCGGCTCACCCACTACGGAACTTCTACAGTTACGCATTAGTGGCAAGAGATGGAGCTATTTTCTGAATCAATGAAAATAATCGATTTATTGATTGTTTTTGTTTTGTTTGTTTTTGTTTGTTATGGATTTTTCTTTGCATTGTCATTGTATGTTGAACCAAAATTATTAATTATTTTTTAATTTTTCTTTTATTATTTATTATATCTAAGGACATTGTTTCGATTTAAACTTTCGCGATTTTTAGACATTAACATGATACTCGGGACTTAATCACGTAAAAAAATTATTTACTTAAATTTAAATACCTCGACGTTCCGGAAGCTTTCATTTTCATGGAATCCGGCAATCAATAAGCGTCATCAAATATTGTCTCATAAATTTTGAGTGTTATGTGTTCAGTCCCTTCGAGACCATGGACGCAACGTCGCGTTCAAAACGTTCAAATTGTACCTATTTTCTTTTTTTTTTAATTAATTAACAGAAATGCATGTGTAATTTAATGATAATATAAATTAAAGTATTCAAATGTATCTTGCTATACCCTATCAGGGTCCATGTGACAGATTATAATATTTTAAGACCTGTACAAACACCATGGTTGCAATAAATAATTGAACATACAATGACAATGCAAAGAAAAATTCGTTAAGCAGCTGGACGCCAGCGCGCCCAGCTGCTTAACGAATTTTTCTTTGCATTGTCATTGTGTGTTGAATTTCATTCTATGAATATTTCATAAAAATAAAAACAAAAATAATCAATAAATCGATTATTTTCATAAATAATTGAATTGAATTGAATTGAACGTCGTGGTATAGTCGTCCCACAATAACTCTGCAACGAACTGACAACAGTAGAAATCTAAAGTTTGTGTATGGCAGCACTGATTTATAGTCAAACAACACGTTTTGAACTTTTGATTAGATTAAACATTAAAAAGGTCATCGTTCATTCACCATCCACCATTAAAATACCTTTCATATTTCGTTTTCTAGATTATTTTTACCGTACAACGGCAAAACCTACTACACACTTGCAAAATTGTCCTCCAACGGACAGAACCATATTTAAAAGAAAACACCAACTTTTGATTGCTACTATCATTATTATTTTTAATTAAAGAAATGTCTGAGTGACATGAAAAAAGTATTACCACAGCGTGATTTTTCTGGGTTGCCAATTAATATCTTATGCAAATTTATCGTGGGACGATTGTATTTAAATTTAAATATATTTTTTACGCGTTTAGATCCCGATTATCATGACAATGTCTAAGGACGTTGATATGAAATTTTTGTACTTACCCTTTTAATTCACGATTTTTACTATAACCTTTGAGATATCGATTGCTGTAAGTATGTATAGATGATATAAGGCAAATGGCCCAGTGACCAGCACTGCCCCAACAGTAAAGGTGACAGCAGGGTGTCAACTGTTGGAACGTGTTATACATTGGGACGTGTCTACACACACTGCCAGTAAAATAGTAATGTTAATGTTTAAAGACTCTTCTCCTTTCATCGTCTCTTTCTCGCACCATCATTTCCCGTTTGACAGAAAGAGATGGCGAATACGAAAGTGATAGCTGGCACGCAGGCTGCACCAATCTATAGGCGGCTTAGCAAAAACTAAAAGTATATTCACAAATTTCACAATATTAATATTAATTACTTGGCAATAATTTTAAAACAAGTATGTACCTAACTATTCTAGTAGATTCAATTTGATTTGAAAATTAAATCTTGGTGTTAAGGTTGAAATTGTAACTACACTTAAATGTGGTTAATAAGTGACAGTATGCCTGGAAAATGGATTAAGTACCCTGAAACAAACCTGAAACCTACTTTAGCTTATTTTGTTCTGCTGTTGTAGAAACTCTGTTCTGTTTTTTTTTGTTGTAAGATATACACATTGTAATAAGAATTCCGAGAACACCGGACTTTTTTCCAAATTGTGTGATGAAGAGGTCTCATCAGAGGTCATACTCATTTTGATATATAATTAAAAGGTTTATATTTTTTTATAACTTGTGTTTTTTCTAACTCCCCATATTTGTTATGCAAATGTCAAGTGTACCTGTTACCATTATCGAGATCGAGAAATAATTAATGTTATTTTATGTGTTGTTTTAGCGTTCAATAGGTCTGAGGATCGAGCACGACTTTTCAAAACCTGCGTCACGTAAAATCGAATAGTAAACGTTGTCGAGTTTGTATGACGTTTGGAACAGCGCCCGCCCGTGAGCGTATTTGGAACTAAAATTTATTATGAGGTTTCTCGATCTCGATACTATAACCGTAACGTTACGCAGCATTCGTAAATTCGTGCTCGGCCCTCTGTAAGCATTCCGTGAAAATTTCAAGCTAGGTATTTACGATTCCCAATCTAAAGCCCTTTGAACAGAGGACAGACAGACAGACAGCCGAGCCTTTGTAATGGGGTTCCTTAGGTACTTACGGAACCCTAAAAAGCATCTTTTCGACATTCGACTTTAATTTAACTGATTTTAACCCTAAACCAGATGGTTGATAAATAAGAAAACGTGTTAACTTTTTATGAAAATTTTTGTATTTATTCTCAACCCTGTTGTCTTATAAATTATAAGTCTTCAAAGGGTGACCCGCATCTCACATTGTAGAAATGGTCACACACCTGAAAACAAAACATAAATACGTTACACACACACTCATCTGATACAAACCTTCGAATAATTTATTAATAGTGTTAGGGACTAGGGTAAAGTACCCTAATGTTGGCACCCCCCCTCCCCCCATGCTGACATCTTCACTCTTAATATCAAAACAAGTAGGGTGAAAATCCTACAAAATCAAAACCAAACTAACAATTGGGTCACCTGTACCGTGTTTTATAAAGCTACAAGTTACAATTTACAAGCGGAAGTCTCATTCTATCACTTGTTAGAAAGAGACTTCCGCTTGTAAATTACAACTTGTAGCTTTATAAAACACGACCCTGATGGTAAGTGATCACCATTGCCCATAGACACCCAAACCCTCGGAGGGTTTGCAGATGCGTTGCCAACCTAAAGGGCTAAGATGGAATGCCTCTTGTGCCCTTAATTACACCAGCTAATTGAAATTAAAGTGCCGATAATAGGGTAGTACACTATACATATTTTCAACTGGACTATGTAATGAAATCGACGACCGGATAGCCTAGTGGTTATAGGCCCTGACTATGAAGCTTGAGGTCCCGGGTTCGAATCCCGGTCGGGGCAGATGTTTGTATGTTGAATACGAATATTTGTTCTCGGGTCTTGGATGTTTAATATGTATACAAGTATGTATTTATCTACATAAGTATGTTTATCCGTTGTCTAGTATCCATAGTACGGGCTTTGCCTAGTTTGGGACTAGTTCAATTGGTGTCAATTTGTCCAATGACATTTATTTATTACTAGCTTATGCCCTGCGGCTTTGCTCCCATGAAATATTTCAAAAATGGGCTAGTTCCCTATCCCGTGGGAATTTCGAAAAGTCCCTTCTTAGTGCACCTCTAGGATCCTCAAGGTATATGTTTAGCAAATTTCAAGTCTCTAGGTCCAGTGGTTTAGGCTGTGCGTTGTCTGTCAGTCAGTCACGGTGCTGTTTTATAGGTATAGATTAATTATTTAAATAATTACCTGAAACTGTTCGTTGAAGAGTGTCCCGTTGGCGCAGAGGTCTGTGGCCACCAGCCGCTGGCGCCAACAGAAGTGGTAGGCCTGCAATAAGTTAATAGGCATTAAAAAGTTAAATTAAAGCTCTGTAGTAAGTAGCACGAAAATTTCTCATCGGTAAAAAGCTGTGGTAACCTATAAGTGCCCCGTCGCTATGAAGTCAATCCTGGCACATTGCACAGCTTGCATTGTTAGTCACACGAAGTGAACGCATATAAAACATGGAAGCATTCCTGTCACTTTAAAATGACCCCACGAAAACTATACCGCGGTGGGTGGGGCTTGCAAACTGTACCTGCGCGCCGATCAGTTAGGTTGCGCGAGTCCGCAATGGCGGACGCTGTTTTGACAGTTTATTTTAATCATCAAAAATAAGATTTATGTTTTAAAATGCCTTCATGTGTGGTGAAGTTGTGCAAAAATCACACGGATCAATGTCCCAAGGCACCCAAGGGTAGTGGAATCACTTTTCACATGTAAGTACACCATTACTGGTTACTTATCTGGCCTGACTTGTTTCGGTTTTAACTGTTAAAATACGGTTGAATTGATCAAGTGTTGCCATACATATTTCCTGTATTTGTTATTTTTTGTACCTAAACTGTTTCCCGCTGGCGTTCGTGTCGTCACGGTTTGAGTTTGTGTTTGTATATGCACTTTGTGTCTAGTTTTAGGTTAAAATGGGCTCTGCAGAAAAACAGCGTTGCGGCTTGCCGCAACATTATGCTGAGTGGGGCCCATTTCACATCGTTCGGTGCAAACATATTGTATTGTTAAATAATATAGCTATGTGTTCCATTGTATTCTATTCCTTTAAATGTACTGTTTCATCTTTCTGTATGTGTCGAATGTATGTGAATAAATGTTTCTCTCTCTCTCTCTCTCTCTCTCTCATTACCTGAACATTCAAAAATCTTCTTGCTTACCACAGGGATGTCATTATGCATAATGTAGCAGCTCATTTTACTAATTATTAATTACCTGTTGGACTATATATTTATTAAGATACAGATTTGGATTTCAGGCGAAAGCGAGTGGAAATTCGGAACGTTGTCCAAACCCAGGCTCGCGGGAAACTAAGTAATTCAAATGCCCGCCAACGCGTTAATTAGCCAGCCAGCCAATAGCGCGACGCGGCGATGGTCGGCCACACTGTTTCCACCTCCAACAAGTAGTGGACTTCAAAAATTTGGCCCAGCTAGAAAATCTATTGCCAGCCTTGTTTAAGAGGCATTTCTTCTTAACCCTCTAGGTTGGCAACGCATCTGCAAACCCTCCGGAGTTGCGGGTGTCTATGGGCAGTGGTGATCACTTACCATCAGGTGACCCACTTGCTCGCTTGCCTTCCTCATTGTATAAAAATAAAAATAAAAAATGTCGTGCGCCTGAGGCGAGGGTTGACTACCTATGTTATCATATTTAACCATATTCAAAATTGGTTTACTTATGTTATACTGTTAGATTTCTTAAAATTAATAGGATAACTGTATAACAGTTTATATCCTATTTAATGTAAGTACCTACTCATTTGTTATTAATAAATAAATGCGATGTGTTGTCTTCGCTTCGTGCTGCCCGCCATATTTGAATGCAGAGAGAGAGGGGGAGGCAGAGAGGGAGACTGTGGCGGGAAACCGAAGAGGAGCGAGAGAGAAGGAAGCCAGCACAGTTTTTTGGAGGGAAACGTTATATAAAAGCTTAAGGATTTTTCAGGGTGAATGTATTTTAATGTAATGTTATGGAATTATTTAAGTTACGGAGTTATTTGAATTTACTAACATAGTTATATAATTAATAACCATCTGTTGTTCGCAATAAATGAATTATTATTATATTATTATTAAAAACTTGTAATGCAATATTAGAAGGACGACAAATAAACAAATTATAATAGCAATACATAGTTTTATTGGATTTACGTAAGTAAAAGTAAAATCTTACAATGCTCTAAATTTGCTAATTTGCTAAGTATAATATATATCTATAAAACAGTACCGTGACTGACTGACTGACAGACAACGCACAGCCTAAACCACTGGACCTAGAGGCTTGAAATTTGGCAAACATATACCTTGAGTATCCTAGAGGTGCACTAAGAAGGGATTTTTCGAAATTCCCACGGGATAGGGAATAAATGGGATTTATATTTTCGGATCAAAGTGACTATATCCGTAACTATAATTATTAGACATTTCAAATTTGGCATGCAAGTAAATAACAATAACAGCTAAAACGGTTTTCAGGATTTTCCAGAATTCCCACGGGATAAAGACCAAATAGTATTTATTTTCATAATAACTGACTAGCGGATATAGAGGACACGCACAGCCTGAACTACTGGTGCTAGAGACCTGAAATTTGTAATACATGTGAGTATCATTGAGGTGCTCTAAGAAGGATTTTTTGAAATTCCCATGGGATAGAGAAATATCTTAACTTTGTTTCTTTGTTTGTAGGAGGTAATCTCTGAAACTTTCACCAACAGAAAGCTACACTATCCCTGATTGACATAGCCTACTTTTTCTCAGGGAAAATGCTAAATTCCTGCGGGATAGAAACGAGTGAATTCCACTTCGGTATAAAAACAGAGTAGCTTTCTTTTATCCTGTATTCTGTCGCTTAGATACTAATATTAGTCTCACCTGACAGCCAGCATCCAGGTCAGCATAATACCCCCTGGCGCGTCCGAGGCAGGTGAAGCCGGTGAAGCCGGAGTGCGGCAGGTGGAGGTCGTGGTAGTAGTCTACCGGTTGCTGGCAGGAGGAGAGAGCGAGAACTGGAAGAGAAGGGGATTGTAAGGTTTTTTTAACATAGATGCTCAAAAAGTGGTGCATTTTGTAGCTACGTTTCATGCGGAAAGTTGTATTTTTCGAACTAGTGCTTTTTACTTTTCCAAGGCTTCGGCGGCACGAGGCCGCCTTGCTCCACCTCCGCCGGCGGCTGGTGATGGGACGGCCCGCCGCTTGTTTGTTATGTTTTCGCAAATGTATTAAAAAACGTCATTGAGTAGGTACACGTGCAGAAGTGTCATTTTCACTCGTCCCGAGTCTCGAGCCTCGCCTTGCGGCTCGGGCCTAGACACCTCGGGACTCTTCCGCACTTATATCAAAAAGTACTATTACAGCCAGAGAAAGATAGGGTGTTATTTACAACCGATCCCATTATTTAATCTATCTATCACTTGTTTAAATCTACTGATGATAAGAACATCTTCAAGTTTGCCGTCCCAAAGTTACTGTCAAGCAATCCAATCTCTGGTTGCT
The DNA here is from genome assembly GCA_963691665.1 of Clepsis dumicolana. NCBI lineage: Eukaryota > Metazoa > Arthropoda > Insecta > Lepidoptera > Tortricidae > Clepsis > Clepsis dumicolana. The sequence goes on along the minus strand of OY829531.1, from coordinate 3,078,259 downwards.
ATCAGTCGATAGAAGGATGGTGGTCCATATTTACAGATAGCAAACTGTAGGATTCCTCTATCCCTTTTCCCCCTTACAGGCCGGCAACGGGCTAGTGACTCTCTTGGGGTTGCTGGTTCTCATGGGTGGCGGTGATCGCCTACCATAACGTGACCCGCTTGCTCGTTATCCTTCCTCTTTCAATAAAAAATAAACGAATTGTATATTTATTAAATTTGTCAGTAGATCAAAAGAACATGTAAATTTAATATTGGGAATGGCTGTTAGTGAACCGTCAAGAATTCAGCCAACGAGCAAGTGGGTCACCTGATCGTAAGTGATCACTACTGCCCATAGACACCAACAACCCCGGGGGGTTTGCAGATGCGTTGCCAACCTAGAGAGCTAAGATGAAATGCCTCTTGTGCCCGTAATTACATCGTCTGTCTTATTCTCCACAGCGAAACACAAGAGTACAAGCACTGCTGCTTAGCGGTTGGATTAGTGAGTAAGATGGTGGTACCGATCCGGAGCGGACGGACCTCGCACAAGGTCCTATCACCCGCACTGAAGTGATTTTTAAGAAACTTGCTAACCATCTCGATTCAACTAGCTTTCGATTCCGAAATCCATTCAACCGTTTCTTAGCAGCTACGAAGCCACAGACAGATATACAGGTCAAACTTATAACACCCCTTTTTTGCGTCGTGGGTTAATTAGGTAACTAACTTTACCTAAAGCTGAAGCTTTGCCTTATTTATTAAAGCACTTACCCAAACAAAATACGGCAACGAATTTCGGCATCTTAAATTACGAATTAATTCAATAAATAAAAATAAATTAATATCAATAAATAATAAATAGGAACAAGTGACGCGGCGAGCGCGATTATCAATACTAAGTGCGCGAGAGCTTATCCGACCGTTAGAATGTTATAGATCCATAGATCATAGATCCGTAGAGGCGTCATGCAAAAGACAGCCACGTTTTTATTTTAAACTGTTTATAAAATGTAATTAAGGTTGTTTTTAACCCCCGACGCAAAAATAGGACTGTTATAAGTTTGACGAGTAATTATGTATACTCGAGTATCTGTGGCATCGAAGCTCCTAAACGGATCAGCCAATTCGGACGCGGTTTCTTCAAATCGAAACCAAAGTTTACTTGACATGGGTCTTAGTTAAATTTCGTCAAAAGCGGTTCAACCGTGTTTGCGATATTGAAGTTTTCATAAAATCTGTTAGTTAGTTATTATACATACTTTAATTTAAAATACGCATTGAAACAAGAATAGGTACTCAGAAAAGCATAAAAATATGACTAACCCCGGGAATCACCGGGAAAAAGACATGAAAATATGCAAATATAAAAAAGTTTGTTAAAAAAAGTCTTGGCTACAATATTATACTGCATAACATGGTCCCCAGGACGCGTATCGATTTCGCGCAAGCGCGAGGCCGCGCCCTTGCGCATGCCATCGTAATGCCAGTTGACCATAACATGCTGTTTGTTTGTGTGCTCGTACAGTTTGGTATTTGTACGAGCTATAGTTTAACTGCAATTATACAGGTAATTTAAGGTACAAAGAAAATTCAGGGGTGCGCAAGCTGGGATTCTTGAACCAATCAATTACATCATAGACTATTTTGTTTTTAAAACCATGTGTTACGTTTCATCATCATCATCATCATCATCATCAGCCTATTTGTGTCCCACGGCTGGGTACAGGCCTCCTATCAGAATGAGAGGGCTCGGGCTACGTTCCCACGTGGGCCCAGTGCGGATCGGGAACTTCACACACACCATTGAATTGCTTCGCAGGAGTGTACGGGTTTCCTCACGATGTTTTCCTGCACCAAAAAAACTCGTGATGAATTTCAAATGTAATTTCGCACATAAATTCCGAAAAACTCAACTCACGAGGAGCGCGCCGCGGTTTGAACCCACGACCCTTAGAAGACTTGAGAGGCCATAGGTCGAATCACTTCCAATAATAGTGGCATTGTTATCCGAATTGATATATGATAAGCGTATTTAATTTGGATGACTGTGCAAGAACCGTCAAAAAATACCTTCAGCAAAATAACATTATTCAGTGTAGCATTTTAGTCAAAAAATGTTTTCTCGATACTAAACTTGCATTTATTTTTTGCCACAAAATCTGTTTTCGTCGAAGAGCCGCATCTTCACGCTATCAAACGCCATGCTCCCTTAATTACTCGCGTCAATTATAAAATCAGTTATTTGAAATAATTCAAGTAAATCCAAGTACTAAATCTAGTCAAAAACAACCACGTTTACTTCCTTTATTTAGTTTCTAAATCTAAAAGCCAGTCATTAGGTGAAGGCCGCCCATTCTAATTTCAAATTTCGTACACAGAGTAAAAATCTAATTCAAATTCGGTATTCGACCTCGTTCAATCACGACGTGTAAAAAGGCGCCAACGTTCATTTGACATGTGAATTAAAAAACAAAACGACAAAGTGGTTTTAAAGTTGGCGATGGCGCTACTATCGTACTATCCATGGATTCAGTATGCTGAGGTTGTAGTTTCGATTTTCGCCACTCGCATATTTAAAGTTGGTGGTGTTATACCATGTTTGACAGATCAATAGTCCATTAATTATAGCGTTACTGGTAGCTGTCGCATTTGAATAATGCTGTTGTAGTGTTGTCGATGTTTATAAGGCGTTTAAGCTTATTAATGATTATACGCTGGCTGTTTGTCGTAGCGTAGTCAGCGCCAAAAGTGACACGCTACTTATGATGCTGACTGTACAGTCAGTAGGTCCAGTCGTAGGTACGCTAGAACGGTTAGCCGTTGTTTTACTGGCTATTGTTTTAACGACAGTTTTGACATAAAGCGTGGTCAGCTGTCTACCTGTACAGTGTACAGACATACACTTCGTGAGTGCGCATTAGGTATGTCATCGTACTAAAAACGTACTTATAGCATAAGGTTCAATTAGTGTATACATAATATAATTTCGTCGTCACAATTTTGTACGAACTAGCTCTACTTCATGATAAGAAGTTTTTTTGTTAAAATTCCATTAAAGCTTTTCTGCCGACTGTACTTTTTGTTGATTGTACTCGTATTACTTGCAAACAAACAAACAATACGAGCTAATTATTATTACTAAATGACCAATTAGAAATTAGACAGCCAGAGATATTACTGTAATCAATTATACGAACGAAACGCGACTAATCGATCAAAACCGACGCGCCAATGTCAGATGTATCGATAATCGACCAGTTTTTATCCACTTTAAACGTATTACAACACTATGACTAAGTATTTGGAGCACTTTTGCAAAAGTTTGGAAAATCAAGTCATGCTAAGTAGTTTCGAAAAAGTCGCATGTGAATTTTGTAAGCATTTTTGGCAACATCTCGTTATTAAAATCGCAGACTCTTAAATGTAGGTACAGTCGGCAGCAGAAGTAGCTAAGCAACCAACGCGTTCACAGTGATCTAAGCACGGCTCTATTGTTACAGAAATAAGAGCACTGTGACCGCTTCGTTTGCGGTAGCTGTATAAATACTGTAGGTAGTAGGTACGCTTTCGAACTTAAACGCGCGTCCTAATTTTTTCAGGACGTGGCGGTGGGAAAGGGTATCGCGATCCCACTCCCGCATTTCTGTTAGTCTCTGTGCGTCTCGCTTCCCCTACCAGTGCCCAACTTCAATCCAGGCGCATTTAAATTTGACGCGAACTTTAGGAAGCAGAGGCATACCGAAAAGGCGATAGCGTGGCGTAATGACTTATCGGGTACCCTCTGAAAACCAGCGCCGTGGCCCCAGCCGCGGCACAATGCTGAGAGGGATCCTGTTCAACGTCTTTGTTCACTTCTTTTTAATTGTTTTTTATTATACTTGTCACTTGTGTACGTTGAATAAATATTTTTCTATTTCTAATTATTTTTTTTACTTGGAAGGATTATCAAATACCTTGTGACAGGAGCATACCCTCAACGAGGGCGAGTGGTGGAAAGGAGGGGAGGCCTTTGCCCAGCAGCGGAACACTCCAACATGGTAAAGAAAAAAAAACCTGCATTAGGGTAAAGTACCCCTATTACTGGGACTTTAATTTCAATCATTCGCACTCAGATTTTGTCGGATTTTCACCATATTTGCCTTGACATCAAAAGTAATCCTACTACTTTTACTTTCATTTTACTAAAAATAAATAGAGTTGTTTGCATTTGCAGTCCAACCTACCGCCTACACTGAACCAAAGTAAGAATTTCATAATAATAACAGATTTGTTCAATAGAATACCTACCTCTAGTGGACATATATATATACGTAAGTATGCGAGTTGTGTTGGCGGACCTAAATGCAGCCCCCATACTACGAAATTCGAAAATGGAAGTTCGTAATCGTATCGTATCGTCCCGCTCACTATCGTGTTAAATAATATTAGCTTGAGAGCACGATACGAAGTTCGAATTTTGCACTTCGTAGTCGGGGGGCAGTCATGCTAGAAATGGGTAGAGATAACGGTGCCACTACACTTTAATATACACACCGTCGAGTAGGTAGGTAGGTACTCATGGGGCTTAGTGACTTTTGGGCCGTGTTTTATAAAGCTACAAGGTACAATTACAAGCAGAAGTATCTTTCTAACAATAGTGTAAGGTCCAGGATCTCTTCAATAAAAGATGAACTCCAATTTGTAGGATTTTAATCACTCCGTTCTTAATTCTAGACAAACATGGTTTTTCTTTCTTTTTTAATCAACGCAAGTAAAAATCCTAGCTTGACACTCTTTCGTTATTACCCTCTTTTTCCATATACAAGATACCATATATACTACTGTAGTCTTTGAGATACCCGTCTGTTTTCTCTTTTTATTTTTAATCGGTGTTTTCGTTGTAGAAAAATTTTATTATCTGTTTCCAAACTCAAAATAATCAAAAGTAATAGAATAAATAATATATGGTAATGTACGGTATTCTCATTTATTTTTTAAATTTTATTTTAAGTATTGCTAACAATAGGTGATAGAACGAGACTTCCGCTTGTAAAGTGCCCTTAGGGTAATCAAAAGTTCAATATTTCAAAATCGGATGAACCATTTTAATGAAACTTAGCTAAGAACCATCTCGATTAAACTAGCTTTCGATTAAAAAAACCGCATCGAAATCGGTCTATCCGTTTGGGAGCTGATGCCACAGACAGATACACAGACACACAGATACACAGGTCAAACTTATAACACCCCTCTTTTTCGTTGGGGGTTAAACAAACAGCTCAAAATACGTCTCGATCGCGTTTGCGTTAAAGTTAACAATTCTCATATTATTTGACACTTTAACGCATACGCGATCGAGACGTTTTTTTTTGTGATTTTTGATTACACTAAGGGCACTCGCCAGTTGTGCGATGAAAGACCAAGCAAACGTGACGCTACACTCAAGAAAAGCTATAAGTGATAATACCATAGCCGTAAACATATAATTCCTTACAGTTACACCACTAACAGCAGTTCTCAATATTATAATCTAAGTACAACTTGTTTTGATCTACTGACGAATTATAATAAATATGAAATAATAGTAGTTTATGCAACTGCTATATAATTAGGGTCCTTAAAACACGAGTGTGTTTTTATACACATACCGAGCTGACGGTTCGTGTTTTTTTTTTATCACATTATTAACTATACATGTCGGACGGAACTCGACTTATATAAGTGAGTGATGCGTTTTATTTCACTATGATTGTAAATTACGTTGGTTGTTCATCGATACATCGAATTCGATATCGAAATATCGAATTACTTTACTGCTGGACCTGCTGGTCATGATGGTTGGCGGGGGGGCGTCGTCGTGCTGCAATGCTGGTCATTTTCTACGGTTTCTGAACGCACTATAGAGGACTTATGATATAAATAATAATAAATAAATGTCATGGGACAATTTGACACCAATTGACCTAGTCCCAAACTAGGCAAAGCCTGTACTATAGGTACTAGACAACGGATAAACATACTTATTTAGATAAATACATACTTAATATACATATTAAACATCCAAGACCCGAGAACAAACATTCATATTCATCATACAAACATCTGCCCCGACCTGGATTTGAACCCGGGACCTCAAACTTCATAGTCAGGGTCTATAACCACTAGGCTATTCGGTCGTCAATATACGTGTGTAGATAAAACAAGTTGCTAGCTATCTAGTACCTAGATGGCCCGCCATCGACAGGTAGCGAGAGGTTGGATTGCCTACCGATAGGTACGTAAGTACTAAGTTTATTGATATGGCAAAATTGAAGATACGTAGATAGAAATTACCGTCGTCAGTAGGTCAAAAGATCAAAACATGAGATACCTAGATTAAAGTGAAATAAACGGATCACTCAAGTATGTCAGTCGAGTATAGCCCGACATGTTTCATCATGTTTGTGTCATGGAAGGGACTACGGATTAGTCCGAAACATATCCGGCTATACTCGACTGACATACGTGAGTGATCCGTTTATTTCACTATGATTGAGTCTCAGGGTAGTTTCATGTTAAAAGATACCTAGATTGAATATTGGGAACGGCTTCAAAGATTTCTTAAAAGGAACCCTAAATCGGCGAAGCGAACTGGTTCTCATTGCTTCCACATATGATTATGACCTTCGGTGAGGTCAAGAAATGGTGGGAAATATATGTCGACTTTATCATAGATCTACAATTTATCTTTCAATCGAAAGGACGCTATTGTATTTATTTAACTGATTCAAGACGAGAAGGCATAGAATTTTTTTGAAGTATACTATAAGTAACCTACTCATGGCTGCGGTGTGTGGTGTGGTAGGTGGCGCACGTGACACGGAATGTCAAGGTACCGGGTTCGATTCCCGGGCTATGCCATGGCTATGCTTACTTAAAAAAAAAGAAAATTAAAAATAAAAACTCTGACACTGAGGAATTTGGCGGGAAACCTATGAGAGTGGATCGTGTTGTTAGTTGAATTTTAGTTTCTGTGCTTAATATTGTTTGATAGATAATAAAGATGGGTAGTGTATTATACAACAAATTTACGTAAAAGTGCCCAGCAAATGAAGAATTCAAGAGAAAACGCGTATTCCCTCTGTTTGTGACCCCCAAGTACCCGCCGGCTGCTGCTCGCTGTAGTTCGCCGTAAAGTACACTATCGCTTTACGGAAGGCATGAGCAGCTGACAGGACGTGACTAGGACAGACTCACGACTCTGACAGTGACAGGACTTTAATATACAGAAATTTACAAAACACATCAGACGTGGCTGTATGGACTCAGTTCCTTTACCTATCCCTTATGGGATGAATTACACAGTTTATTATATTATTATTATTATTATACTGAGTTACAAAAGCGCTTAGTTGATGCAACTTGTGACCAAAGGGCTGGCAGTTTTCTCTCTGAAAGAATCAGTGTTACGTCCGCACATCAACAACATTTAGTTTAGTTTAGAATTTATTATTGTCTTAAATTGGAACTTGTCTGTTAGTCTATTAGTGACAGTTATTCGTGCTAGATATAGTTTTTTTTATTATTATTATTGCCAATTGAGGGTAGATATTTGCGTGGGCTGCTCATGACAGTCGCATTTTGGTCTTGTATCGCATATGTTGTGTCGAGAAGCAAGAAAGGGTGACGATCTCAATCGTGTCAAGACAATTACTGAACCCCTGGACGAGTTTCCTCTGCAGCATCAGCTCGTAGACCACAAGTCGGTACCGACGGAGCAGCAGATCAGGCCGCGCAAGGTGAGTCAGCCTGCACTTTCTATCTGCTTTCATTGGCATTAGTTTAGTTCAATTAAATAAGGTCCTTTAACATTTAATTTCGATTTGCATTAGTTTCAAAAAATACGGTTTCCCGGCTCGCGGGCGACTGTAACAATCAGCATCGCTATTCAGCGAGGCAACGCTGCCAGCCTTTTGGGTACTATGCCACGGGGGCCTTATTTAGATTTAATTTAGTTTTAAGTTGTAGTTTAATTAGTTTAAGCTTAGATTTAATGTCATTGTAAATTGCTTTTATTATGTAAATAAAGTATTACCAACTTTTTTTTTTTTTTTAATTTATTGAGCTTTGGCTACCAGGGCCACTTAAAAAGAAGGCACGAAAATAACAAAAGTTAACAGTGAATATTTACAAACTAGATTAATTACCTACTTTATTAAAAAAAAAATTACACTGACAGCTGTCATATCAGCTGAGTCCGTCCGACTGCAGTATTCAGTATTGTCACTCGGATAATAACCTATAAAATGCCTTTAATTATTATTTGTGGGTGCCCTGTGAGCGGGAAAACATCAAGAGCGAAGGAATTAAAAGAGTATTTTGAGACTACTCACAAGAAACAGGTCGAAATTATTTCTGAGGAGGACGCAATAGCAAAGTTGGGTTACGAACTTAACTCCACATATTTAGACTCGCAGAAGGAAAAAAGAGTGCGCGGTTACCTTAAATCAGAGGTTTTAAAGCTCATCGGGAAAGATAATGTTGTTATATTGGATGGAAGCAATTATATCAAAGGTTTGTGCTACGTTTTCTCATTTTGAAATCAAACATCTATTGTTTTCAAAGCACCAAGAATTTCATGGGTCAAACCTTATCTTACTGCCCGTAAAAGCATTGTTATTGATTTTAAAGCCTAGAATTACAAATTTTTCATGTGTACGCAATAAAATACATAATATACAGTAAGATCTCGCTCATTACTAACTACGAGGACTGTTTGATAAGTACCCGTTTTCTAAATATATTAATATCACTGGCCGCAAATAAGTATACCACCTTTTTAAGCCATTTTTCAGAGGCGGGAAAATTAAAAAAAAATGGCATTCTTTTGTTTTTTTTCTCATTTGACAACGATTCAGTGAAGGGGTGAACTTAAAATTGTTAAAATGGAGAAAGAACAGTATCGGTCTGTAATTAGATTCTTATTTTTGGAAGGAAAAACATTTGATGAAATAAAAGTAAGAATGCGAGTGGTTTACCATGAATGTGCTCCTTCTATGACAACCGTCAGATATTGGTATAACGAGTTTAAGCAGGGGAGAACAACCGTTTTCGTTGAGTTGAGGTGACTACAGACGATGTGGTTAAGAAAATTGAAAATATCGTTTTAGCCGACCACCGAATTAAACTTGAGAAATCGTTGATGCTGTAAACGTTTCAATCGAGAGGGTACAACACATATTAGAAGAAAAATTGGGTATGAAGAAAGTATCGGCGAGGTGGGTGCCGCGTTTACTCACGGAGGAGCAAAAACGGAACCGACTGACTACTTCGGAGCAGTGTTTGGCCGTGTTCAAACGTAACCCGAAGGAGTTTCTGCGTCGTTTCGTGACCGTGGACGAAACGTGGGTCCACCACTACACCCCGGAAATGAAAGAGCAGTCGAAGCAGTGGATTTTACCGGGTGAACCTGCTCTAAAGAAAGCAAAAACCGTCCTATCGGCTGGAAAGGTCATGGCGACCGTTTTTTGGGATTCGCAGGGTATTATACATATTGACTATTTAGAAAAGGGAAAAACAATAACAGGGCAGGACTATGCTAATTTATTGGATGAATTTGACGCCGTGTTGAAGGACAAACAACCCCATTTAAAAAAGAAAAAGTACTGTTTCATCACGACAACGCCCGCTCATTCGTCCAGTGTGACGGCTAAATTAGCACAGTTACGCTACGAACTATTGTCTCACCCCCTGTATTCTCCAGATTTGGCCCCATGCGATTTCTTTTTGTTTCCCAACCTAAAAAAATGGCTCGGTGGCAAGCGATTTGGATCAAATGACGAAGTCATTGCCGCCACAGAGGCCTATTTTAATGACTTTCCAAAATCATACTTTTTGGATGGTTTATTGAAGCTTGAGTATAGGTGGAACAAATGTATAGAGTTAAAAGGTGACTACGTAGAAAAATAAAAAATGCGTATATACAAAAAAAATTTTTTTTTTCATAAACGAGTACTTATCAAACAGCCCTCGTATTGAGTTAGTCTGCAGTCAGACCCAATACAAGCATACCAGTGTTATTTTATCACTTAAATACTGACAGCAAATTCATTTCAGTACAAATCCACACACTATAAAGTCATAGGTACTTACTTATTTTCCCTACAGGTTATCGCTATGAACTATACTGCGCATCCAAAGCGTCAAAGTGTACACAATGTACTATATACACTATACGGAACCACCAAGAGGCTTGGGAGTCGAACCTAACTCGGTTGAGTGCCGGTGATGCACTAAACTCTGCAGCGAATGCTTATAGTGAAGAGGTGTTCGATGCATTGACTAAGTTTCGGTAAGGAAGTTTTGATTTCTTTTTTTTTTATACAAGGAAGGCAAATGAGCAAGTGGGTCACCTGATGGTAATTCATCACCACTGCACATAAGCACCCACCACCCCGGGGCGCTTGCAGATGTGTTGCCAACCGAGAGAGCTAAGATAAAATGTCACTTGTGTCCGTAATTACTCTGGGTGTTTTACTCTCCACACTGGAACTTAACAGTGCAAGTACTGCTGGTTAGCGGTAGGATTGGCGAGTAGGAGTTTCTTTTCTTTATTATAACTGCTCGCCTTTGTACCTACTCAAATTTGATTGTTGTAACTTGTGTTTTATCCTGTTCTTCATACAATAAAGTGTTTACTTACTTACTGTCTCTCCGCTTGCTACCTCTTCTGACCTGTAATTGAGATAACTTATACATTCCCATGGGACAGTGATAGCAAAATTTTTATACAGATAAAATCCTGGGCAGCAACTAGGTCCAGGGCCGGCCTTAGGGGGGAGGGCGACCTGGGCGACCGACCGGGGCGCCGGGGTCTACACAGGGCGCCGCGCGCGCCGGCATAATGTCACCACTGTCTACAAAAGGGCGCCTAGATAATTAAGGCCGGCCCTGCCTAGTTCCATATAACTGTCTTTTCCCAGGTTTGAAGAGCCAAATTCTAATAACCGGTGGGACAGTCCACTGTTCACGGTGCAACCGCAGGACACATTGGACCTCGAGGCGGTCTACAGCGCCCTGTTTGAAAAGAAACCACCACCACCCAACCAGAGTACACAGAATGTATGAAATTGTGAATTTATTTTATTATTATTTATTTATTTACTATTAAACCGTGATAGCCTAGTGGTTTGACCTATGGCCTCTCAAGCAGAGGGTTGTGAGTTCAAACTCCGGCTCCCCCCTCTGAGTTTTTCGGAATTTATGTGCAGAATTACATTTGTAGTCTATCATAAGGTTTTCGGTGAAGGAAAACATCGAGAGGAAACCTGCACACTCCTGCAAAGTGATTGAATGATGTGTGTGAAGCTCCCAAGGGAACTGTACCCCAAGCCCTCTCATTCTGAGAGGATGCCTGTGCCCAGCAGTGGGACATAAAAAGGCTGGTGATGATTTACTATTATATAAATACGAGTTCAATTGCATATTGTCTAAATAAATAAAAGACATAACATAAATTCAATGTATAATAGTTATTAAAATTATGTAATTTTCCTATTACAGCCACCGCTAAGTGCCACGAACTTCCTGTATGAACTGGACAAAGTTACGCAAGCCATCTCCAAGAGGATACTGGACTCTAAACAGGTCAACCCGGGCAGCGAAGTTATGTAAGGATAAGATAACCTAACCAACATAGAAAACCTAGAGAGCTAAGATGAAATGCCTCTTGTGTCCGTAATTACACCGGCTCTAATGAAAATGGGTCATACAATTTTTCTTTACCACTCGTTGCCATGGAGATGTCCCCTGGGTCACTCGTCTAAAATAAGATTTTCTAAGGCTCCACTCCATCAAACGTTAGGAGTTTCGACAGTTAAATGCCAATTCTTTCATGCTTCATCTCCTAAGCATGCAAATCCCGACTTTCGGGAGAGTGGGGTCTTAGAAAATATTTTTTTTGCTGTGTTAGGGGTCGTCAATTAATCACGTGAGGCTTAAAAGGGGGGGGGTGGGGAGGGGTTTGACAAAAATCACGAAATGTCACAAAGGGGAAGGGGGTGTAGTAAGATATCACGTGTATTTATTTTTTCATTATTTTTATGCCAATCAAAAACAACCTGCAACCTTTCTGTCTAGACATTTTATCATGGTCCTTAATTTCAGAATAAAATAAAATTATACTTTATACCTGCATTTACGATAATGTTCTAAAATATTCTAAAAAATTTAAGATTTTTTGTAGATACTAAAAATACACGTGATGTTGGGTGGGGGGTGGGGGGTTGTCTTAAACCTCACCATGTATCACCAAGGTGGAGGGGGGTTAAAAATGCTTAAAAAAGATCACGTGATTAATGGACGGCCCTTGCCCAGGGGGTTGATTTTTGAATTCACTGATTTCTAAAAAGATCGTATTCTTTAATCTCACCGGTGACTAAAATTTTCATGCCTATGATATCAAACACAAATCCCCCACACATTCGTAAACGAAATCACTGGGTGACTTCTTGACCAGACAGTAACAGTACTCTACCTCAATGTAGGGTCAGCGTCAAAAGCCGCTCACAACTTTTGTACCTTTTCACTCTACGGCCAGATACAGCGCGTCATACGTGATTGACTAGTGTGTATTGCGACAAGGTACAAAAGTGATGAGTGACTTTTGACGCTGACTGTACTACGAGTAGGTACCTATGTTATTATTTTTGACTTTGTTTTCGACAGAAACGCTGCATGTTAGCAGACAGGTATGACATTCAAAAATAAGGCTTTTGCCTAATAGTGATATCAAGTGATATTCAAATATCGACACACAGTAAACATCTCCATGGCAACGAGTGACGAAAGAAAAGTTGACCCAACTACACCGGCTCAAATGAAAATTCATTGTATGCTCAGGTTCCCAGAGTACCCCGGCTGCGTTTTGGAGTCCGCCGCCGCCCAGCTGGTGACGCCCCAGAGCGTGCTGCGGCTGCGGCGCCAGTTCCTCACGTTCGCCAAGATGAACCACGCGGGCGAACACATCAACAAGATCGGCCGGTACTTCATACAGTACCTGAATAAAACACTGACTGATTGAGCTTGGCTTTTATTGCATTACTAGTATTAATGCCCAGCGGCTTTGCCCCGTGAAAGAATAGAATTAGGCTAGCTTTTTATCCCGTGGGAATTTCCACAAATATCTATGATCAATACTTACTTATGTGGAAGAGACGTTTGTACCCCGGACAGTTTTTCTAATTAGATTTTTAGAAAAAAAAGCGCTTACAAGCTTATTTCTGAATTACAAAAGCGCTTAGTTGATGCAACTTGTGACCAAAGGGCTGGCAGTTTTCTCTCAAAGAATCAGCATCGCTATTCAGCGAGGCAATGCTGCCAACCTTTTAGGCACTATGCCACGGGGGCCTTGTTTAGATTTAATTTAGTTTTAAGTTTTAGTTTATTTAGTTTAAGCTTAGATTTAATGGTATGTAGTCATGGTAAGAGAAAAGTGGATAAGTACTTATGTTAGGGAATCGACCCTACAACACTCCTGATGTACGGTCGAGGAAATTAATTCCATACCCACCATGGAACCTTTTCACAGTAAACGTCATAGTGACATCGCATAGTTTGACAAGGGAAATCGTTATGACGTTTACTATGAAAATGTTCTATGGTGGGTCAGGAATTTATTTCCTCGACTATACCTCGGACATGCGCAGTTACCCGGTGAAAACGCCATTTTAGTAAGTACTATTCATTTAAACCTTTGAATTTTTTTAAAGAATTGAACTAGGTATTTTTGTCTATTTCTCAAAGCAGTGTTACGTCCTGTAACGGTACTTTAAAACCGGTATCAAATAACGGTAAATAGTAATAAACATCCGTGTTCATGAATGAGTAACACAAAACAAATATACTTCGTAGAGCTTTGATCTAAGCGGTACTTTGTAATTTGTGATAATAATGGTAAAAAAGAAACAAGGTTATCCAATAAACTGATATATTTAATCTCTTTAGAATGTACTTATAACAACTAGCAAGTCTTTAGTTTGAGATATACTATTACTTGAGATGCAAACTAAACCAGAATTAATAATGTACATTGACATACATATATTCTCCATTAATGAGAACCAACTGCACATTTTGTCGTAGAAAGGGAGGTCGGGGCTAATGCGACAGAAGAGAATCAGCGTCATATTCACATGCTATAAAATCTAAATGGTTTGTGATTATTTATGTCATATGCCTGTTGCAAATACCCCGATGCAACAAAAAATACATAATCTCAGGTCTCACTGTGTCTTTCATACAAAATATATCTACCATATCTATGCTATACAGCAGGGTCTCCAAACTTTATTTTATACCACGTCAGTGGCAAAGAGGCACGTGGTTGACCTGGGCCGTGTTTTATTAAGCTACAAGTTACAATTACAAGCGGAAGTCACTTTCTAACAAAAAGTGATAGGAATGAGACATCCACTTTATAAATCACGGCCCAGATGTTAAACGATTACAAACCCTTGTAACGCTAGAAGTTCGCGCGAACTAGTCTATGACAGCTAAACATTGCCAGCCTTGTGAACTGAAAGATATAACAGTCTCTTTTCTATATCATCGTCTGATTTTTGTGTGGCGTTGTCCTAATTAAACGCGAACACGCTATCACCACCAGTACCGTGTTTTATAAAGCTACACGTTACAATTTACAAACGGAAGTCTCATTCTATCACCTTTTGTTAGAAAGAGACTTCCGCTTGTAAATTACAACTTGTAGCTTTATAAAACATGACCAAGTTCGCGCGAGCTAAATTGGTGCGAACCCCATCGCGTAAACGCCAGTTAGACCACCTGTTCCAGATCTGTGTTCAATCGCAGATCCGTACGCGTAAAGTTCGCGCGAACTAGCGAGGATTACGTATTCGCGTCGAATCAAAAACACGCCTGAAACAGTTTCAGCTTAAAAAGTTGTAACAAGTTACCTCTTTGCTTTGAAACTCTGTAGAAAGAGAAGACGACGTGGCTTTGCGATTTGACTGAGAGTTTGAAGACAACTGCTCTGTTTTTTATTCGGAATCACAAAAGCAAGACAGCTTGCTCGTAATGTGCTTACCCAATCGAAAGTAACTTAAAACAAATAATCGAAGTGCATTCAAAACATTTGGCTTGTGAAATTATCTATTTATTTATGATCCGCTGCAGTCAAGCATAAAAAACGAAACTAGGTAAGTATAGACATAGTAGATAAACCTTTCCCACTGGCCAGGCAAAAACCAATCTTATGACAATGTCATAAACATCTTGAAAGGGGAAACCTTTTCTTACTTTAACTATAATGTATCGAGGTCATATTGCTTTTGTAATTCCCTATAAAAATGTACTGACCTATCCAGTTTGCACCTACAATAACTCCAAAACAACTACCCAAATAACATGTCACAACAAAATGAATGTTTAATACTTTTCCCTAATAGGCCAGCTTTGTGAACTTAAATTAACAATACCATAATATAGTTATGGACTTTGTAACAAACTCAGTTATCCCATAGGCTTTTGATGGTGAAATTCACTGACCACTCAAGACCGGATAGCCTAGTGGTTAGAGAACTTGATTACAAAGCTTGAGGTCCCGGGTTCTATCCCCAGGTATGTATATCTGTTGTGTAGTAATCATAGCTTGCCATAGCACAGGCTGTCAAGTGTCCCACAATATTTATTCAGTCAGTTAAAAAATAACAAGCTTAACGGCTTATCGCGTCAAAAAAGAAAAAAAATGTTCTTTTAAATATCTAATCAGGGTCGAAATGAATAGCACATACACGGCATTTATTGATGAAGAGTTCCACAATGAAATAACTGTCACCGGACTCCTTATTGGCATTTGCCATCTTTTTCTGTTAAACTGTACAAGGTCGTGTTAGAAAGAGTTGGCGAATGCCAAAGCGAATCCGAGCGCGGTAGACAACATGGCATTTGGTCATGAATCGACTATGGACTTGTTGAGCCAGAGTTTGTGATAAAGTCCAATGAATACATTTTCAAAATACGTCCAAATATTTTTAGTTATCTAAATAACAGTCAGTATTAAAAATAATTTTTGAGCCGCGACCTCATAGGCGCGATACCGGTACCAGAATAACGGTATCAATACCGGTACCGACTGTGTGATTACGGTTTCGCGGCCACCGGACGGTCGAATTAGGTTGGAGAGAAACAGCACTAGTAAATATTTGCCACTCACTTTAACGTTACTTTTTTTGCTAAATAGGGAAGTAAAATGAGCAAGCGAGATACAAAACATTTACGACCGTCTCGATAAAGCCCGAGGCAGGTTTACATAACACTAGACACCAATTCAACGTATTAATACAAATTTGTCTGATTTTTTTTTTTATTATTCACATCACCCATTTTGTTTTTTAAACGACGTATGTAAATAAAAAATAAACCAATTTTATAGATCCAACTTAAAGCAAACCTGCCTTTAGGATTTAATAATATGTCTAAAAGAAATGAAGAAACAACCAACGCTCACAAAACTAAAATTTCCTCTTACAGTAATTTTAACACGAGATAGACATTTATAAAGTAAACTTAAACAAAAATAATGGTTCAACCCCACCGAGCGCGTTCGGACGAACACAGTGGATGGGGTTTCACGTTAAATGGGTACAAGATTTCATCTTACTGTTATTTTCATAAAGCTGTTACATTCAGTTTCTAATGTGTTTAAAACTGATTCCAAATTTAATTTTTAACACAAATAACTTGCAAAATTTTACTTAAACAAACAAACAAACATTGCAAGTTCACATAAATGCGCAACATTTCCTATTGGCTAAAATTTACATGGTTTTTAAAGTGATAAGAAAGTCTTCACTTTGATTAATACCTTTGGATTCAATTTTAACTACGTTAAAAACTTAACACACAAACTCGCCAGCCAGTGAAATATTTAAATAATAAAAAAAGAAGTGGCTTTTCAAAATTGCTTATTTTCACTTTTAGTTTGGACCTTAACATGCAAGCCGATGTCAAAAAAAATGAAACAAACACTTTTGAAAAACTTTCCTCGAAAATAAAGCAACATGACTAATAAATATCACTTTTTTAAGAAAACATTACATAATGTACAAGCTGTTTGGACTCAAAACCGGTATTACTGACCTTGGCATTGTACCGGTATAAAAGTCAATGCCGTTATTTTGATACCGGTTTTTCCTACGGGTAGAGTCAGCGTCAAATATAAGAGAAAACAGAATACACAAATTGTTTACATGTAATTGTTTAATGAAACTTGAAAATTTAAAAAGTCTCAGACAAATATTGTCAAAGTTTGTTGTGAGTAATCGTATTAAAAATATTATTTACACTTTAATATGAGTTTCAATCACACATTACAAAAAAAACGGATTTGCCAAAAAGTGTCATGTTAATAATAATATTTTTATGTACAACTTATTCGTGTGCCTTGTCACCTTAATTCAGAAACATTTTTGAATACTCGTCTCATTAATTTTGATGCTGACTGTACGTCTATAGTTAGTGCATAGTGTAATAAACGAATCACTCGCGCATGTAAGTTAACCTGACATGATGCGGTCTAATCCGTATTCCTTCTTCTGGGAGTGTACGTTTCGCTACTAATGTGAGCGCACATTGGTAGCGAAACAAACACTCCCTTTATTTTACTATGCCAGAGTCTCACATTAGTTTTACGTTAAAATTAAACTTACTCGAATTTGTGTGATGCATAAAAGGCAGTAAACCACCTGACTATTAAAAAAATACATTAATCATGCAATTTAATAAATGACTACATAACCAATACCTTAATAACATCTTACATTGACTAATAAATATAACCTTTATTTTAAACACTCCAGAGTCGACTAATGGATCGTTAATTCTTTGAGTGTTTACTGCCACTCTCTGAAACATTTAAGTGTCAATTAACGTCTCGGAGTGTAGCAGTTGGGAAGATATGTGGCACTCGCGCAAATGTACGCATAAGATGGTGGTTAAAGTCATAACTTGCTAACGCCAACGATTCATTAATAAAATCTGAGTGCGTGTCAAATTTTTCACAATTTGTCAAGTAAAAAAAACAAAAAGTGCAGTGCTTCGATCAATAATTACAAGTAGATGTCGGGTCAGAGCGTCGAAAACGCATCGGGAAATAACGGCTCACTTCTAGAGTGAGCTCTTATTTATTGCACGCACAATTGTACGTTATTGTAACAGCTTAAGGATTATATTCGATCAAAATAATCAATAGCAAACTTACACTAGACGGTGTCATATTATTACTTGGTTAATATTCGTGACCGGTAAGGTAATTATTGATCGAAGGTGCAGTCCTTAAGATTTTTATTTATGGATTTGTCGATTCCGCTGCAAATAGGAAGCGTTAGGCACAATTGTGGTTGGATTCCATACCAATATCATGTTAAACAATGACCAAGAACTTGACACGTTAACAGTCTCCATACGAAAGTTTCATTACTTCAGTCACAAGTCCGTGATCCCCACATGGGTCACTAAAATAACCAGGTATGCATTCGGATTAGTAAAACACTCGTATCGAATTTTCTGTATGCTGCTGCCCGGACTTGTGAAGCTAGTTCGTCGTGACCCATATATGGGGCACTGGACTGTGAAGGTGTTAAATTAAAATATTTGACAACTAAAAATGTAATTGTGTCAATACTGTATTTAGGTTATAAAGAAGGCTTCTATTTTAAAGCATAAGATTTTTTTACATTATACAGTAAAAATATTCAATATTCCCCTAATGTTACGTACTACATTTCTGACCTGCGGCTTTGCTTGTCATTTGTATATTAAAGTTCTCATCTGAGGTATAAAATATACATATTAACATCATATTGGTAAAAAGTGAAATGAAATGATTACATGTGGCATTTATAAACACAAACTTATGATCCATATTTAAAAACGAAATATACTATTACAATATTCAAAGGCGTATTTAAGGAGAGGGGAGTGTAATTTAGTGATTAAATACCTCTATTAACAGCTCCAACTTTTTTGGTGGTATTTGAACGCAACGTATTTTGTTTTTAAAACCTGACGTCACAAGCGGAACGCGGTCGGAAGCTTGACCGCGTTATGAGGTACGTACACACTTTCCTACTACCCTATATAGATCTGTGTGCATTTATAAAAAGTAACATGGAATAAATGAAAGCATTATCTATACAGGGTGTCATATATAATGAACTGTAAATATTTCAATAACAATATTATAGTTGAGTTGAGCAACTCTAGGTTAACAGCCCTGCGGTTTTTTTTTAATAAAATAAAAAGCATTCCCCATATATTCAAAGCCGTGATAGCCTAGTGATTTGACCTATGGCCTTTCAGGCAGAGTGTCGTGGGTTCGAGCCCGCTGCACCTCTGAGTTTTTCGGAATTTATGTGCGAAATTACATTCGTAATTTTATCATGAGCTTTTCGGTGAATAAAACATTCGAAACCTGCACACTCCTGCGAAGCATTTCAATTGTGTGTGAAGTTCCCAATCCGCACTGTTCCCACGTGGGAACTATAGCCCAAGCCCTCTCATAGTGAGACGAGGCCTGTACCGTGCTGGGACGTAAAATAGGCTGGTGATGATGATACATTAATTGGTTATGCTGGTTGACTATATTTAAAGACCAACCACCCTCTGGACCCCACATCTTCTATAATTTACTTGGAAAGTCATTACGAAAAAAGCCGCGGCGAGCGGGCCGGGGGAATGCGTCGTGATTGGTTCATAGCTTGTCATCTAGTCGGAAGTGAGCCGCGATTGGTGGCTAGAAAGATTTATAGCTGCAAATGAGCATATGCGTTTCGGAAACGTTCGCCCTAACATTTGATGTCCAGAGGATGGTTGGTCCGTGACTATATTAGTTGAATAGCTTTTATTTCTAATAAACAAGGACCTAGAGGCTTGCTCAAATAGATCGGCGCTTAACGAGGATCTGTCAAAATGAAGTAATCCTCATAGTAAAATAAACGGATCACTCACGTAAGTCAGTCGAGAATAGCCCGGCAGCGTCCGGCGAAGCGTGTGTTTTTAGAAACATGGGCTAATTCTCGATTGACATACGTGAGTGATCCATTAATTTCACTAATTGAATCTGACGGTAGTTTCATGTATGAAGTGATCCTATTGGTGGACTTTAACCTCGCATGGTTCCGGTATATGCAGCAGGTTGTATGGCTTATATGGTTTATAAGCAGTAAGGCTTCCTGCACACGAAGAAAACCGAGTCGTATTCATGCTGCATCATGGAGTTAGGATTCTGAGCGTATTTCGTCTTAACGCCGGTCTGCTCTTTCTGTAGAAATAATGGGTTATTTTATTATTTATTATTTTACCATTAATTTAAAACTCAGCCCGACATGCTACGAGTAGCTTAATATTAAATTTATGCTTAATATTTGACTCTGACTATGAAGCTTGAGGTTCCGGGTTCGAATCCCAGTCGGGGCAGATGTTTGTATGATGAATACAAATATTTATGTTCTCGGGTCTTGGATGTTTAATATGTATATAAGTATGTTTATCCGTTGTCTAGTACCCATAGTACAGGCTTTGCCTAGTTTGGGACTAGGTCAATTGGTGTCAATTTGTCCCATGGTATTTATTATTATTATTATAAATAATCTAAAGGTTAATAGTTAAAAATAGTTGAATAGGCGTTAGTGAAGCAGCGTCAGCCCCCATACTACGAAATTCGAAAATCGAAGTTCGTATCGTATCGTCCCGCTCACTCTCGTGTTAAATAATATTAGCTTGAGAGGGACGGCACGATACGAAGTTCGAATTTTGCACTAGTAGTCGGGGGGCAGTTGTCAAAAAAACAACCGGCACTCGCTGCGCCCCCGCGCGGCCGGCGCCGTTAAACTTTCGTGTTCTCGCGCCGCCGGGAGATGGCGTTGAAAGCATAAACAGATAATAATGATCCGAATGTAGCATATTTTCAACTCCCGACGAAAATGAGGGGTGTTATAAGTTTGACCTGTGTATCTGTGTGTATATGCGTATCTGTCTGTGTCATCATAGCTCCCAAACGGATGGACCGATTTCAATGCGGTTTTTTTAATCGAAAGCTAGTTTAAACGAGATGGTTCTTAGCTAAGTTTCATTAAAATCGGTTCATCCGTTTTTGAAATATTGAACTTTGAAATTACAATGTCGGCGGTCTTTCAACTATTCTAAGTTAATGTATTTTTTTCAAAAAAAAAAATATTTTTACGGTTTTCCTGTTAAAACTAAAAATAAAGGGATCACTCGCGTATCTAAGGTGCGTTTTAATTAACCAATAAGAATTCAGCTAGAGGCATGAAAAAGTCGAATCGAAAACCTCTGTAAAGTTTTCATTTCGAAAAAATGTCTATGGCTATCGGCTGGCGGCGCCTTGGTTTGGGAACCCTTAGAGTATGCAAATAAAAAAAAATAGTACTCACCAAAATGTCAAAACCGACGTCTCTAATAATGTCCAGCAGAATGTCAAAAGGCGGCTCGATGCTGTTCTCCGTCTGCATGTCACTGTAACAAAAAGTTTAACAATAACTCTTTAACTCTTAACTCTTCTTTCTTTGGGCAGTCGTGTAATAATCAAATAATAGAAACAATGAGGCCTATCGCGAGTCAAAAATCCGCCAGGATCCCTAGTGATGAGTGTTGTCCGTCTGTCAATTTCCACCAATCATAGGCCAGTAGCTTATCTCTCATTGGTGGAGAGTGACAGATAGATCTCACCCGACAATAGCGATCCTGGCGGAATTTTTACTCGCGATAGGCCTCATTGGCTGTTTCCAACCTGTTGCTGATGGGTGGACACTCCATAAACGGAATATAGGTAGTTACAGAGAGAAAAGTTTTTCCACAGGACAGACAAGAATCAATCATGTAAAAATCTTTTTCAATTTAACTATAAGTAAGTAAACCATTATTAGCCATGATAGCCTAGTGGTTTGACCTATCGCCTCTGAAGCAGAGGGTCGAGGGTTCAAACCCCAGCTCGCACCACTGACTGTTTCGGAATTTATGTGCGAAATCACATTTGTAATTTATCATGAGCTTTTCGGTGAAGGAAAAACATCGTGAGGAAACCTGCACACTCCTGCGAAGCAATTCAATGGTGTGTGTGAAGTTCCCAATCCGCACTGGGCCCGCGTGGGAACTATAGCCCAAGCCCTCTCATTCCGAGAGGAGGCCTGTGCCCAGCAGTGGGACGTAAATAGGCTGATGATGATGATGATGATGAAGTAGGTAAACGCTTTATTGTACAGAAAATACAGAAATAAATACATGTTACAAACAGTGAGAGTACAAATGCAAACTTATCCCTATAAGAGATATCTACCAGTCAACCTTTGAGCGGTAGAGAGTAGTTAATTAAGGGACTGACAAAGAGTGTGTTTATAATTTAATTTATTTTTTAATATTTATTGGAACACAAACAGCCATACATTTGCAATGAATTTGAATTTGATTTTTTTTTAAATCAAAAACTATGCACACATTTAGGCTGTTAGCAGTGCTGCTTGGCGGCAGGCCGTACCTGTAGTGGTAGAGCAGCGGGCCAAGGTTGATCCAGCAGCCGCCGGGCTGCAGGATGAGGTATATCCGCTCGATGAACTCGATCACGTTGGGAGCGCAGTCGATGAAGAAGCACGCCGCCACGCAGTTCCACTCCTCGGGCTCGGTGTACACCTGCGATATCATCATCGTCATCACCATGTCCGCCTCAAGACGTCCACTGCTGGCCGGCGGCCTCCCCCGCGGCTCTCCACTCAGCCCGGTCTTGTGCTTTCCGCATCCACCGCGGTCCCGCGATCTTTACTAGGTCGTCGCTCCATCTTGTTGGAGGCCTACCGACAGCTCGTCTCCCGGTCCGCGGACGCCATTCGAGAACCTTCTGACCCCATCGGCCATCAGTTCTGTGAGCAATGTGCCCCGCCAACTGCCACTTAAGTTTCGCAATTCTGCGGGCTATGTCGGTAAGTTTAGTTCTACTGCGGATATCACCATTTCTGATTCTGTCCCGCAGAGAAACCCCGAGCGTAGCCCTCTCCATCGCCCTCTGAGTGACTTTGAGCTTCCTTATGAGACTGTAGTTGTGGTTTAGCCGATGGGTTCAGAAGGTTCTTGAATGGCGTCCACGGACCGGGAGACGAGCTGTCGGTAGGCCTCCAACAAGATGGAGCGACGACCTGGTAAAGATCGCGAGACCGCGGTGGATGCGGAAAGCACAAGACCGGTCTGAGTGGAGAGCCGCGGGGGAGGCCGCCGGCCAGCAGTGGACGTCTTGAGGCTGACATTATGATGAATGGTTATTTGTGATACGAGGTTGGTAAGGAAGGTTTTAATCGTCACGAGTCTGTAAAACCCTGCCAACCGTGTAGGACATTGTAGGACATTTTTTAATATACATTTGTGAGAAAACAGCTAATTATACATAATACAAATTGAAAAATAAACAAAGTTATCTAACAAAAATGGCGCGTGTCTATAACCGCGCATGAGTAAGTTTTATTTTTAATTAGGTTAAATAAAATTATCATGCAAAAGTTACTCGAACGTTCAGCCTCTGCGAATTTTTCAATTAAATGAAAGCTGAAAAACTTTCAAATCTGAGGTAAATGACTACAGTTTATATTTATTAAAATTAATTTTGAAAATTCATTGCTTAGTTGTCCATATTTACAATTTTTTCGAAGTATCAATAATCGTATCTTTTTATTATTTTAGGAATTCAATACTCCTTGCTTATAAATTGGACTTCTAATAATTATAAAAAAAAAATCTGTAAAACAATCGCACTAGCGCGGTAAATTTAACTTACGAGCCACTTTGAAAGTAAATTTTTTGAGCCAACATATTAAAAAAAAAAAAAATGTCAACTGTACCAGATAAAGGAGAAGGCCGGTGTCGTGTCGTCTCAGGGGGTCGAGGAGCTGGCTTATAGGAGAGGCGATTGGAAGAAACTCCACCGACAGGAGCGTGACTCTTAAGTTTGATGATGATGATGTGGGTGGTAGGACCTTGTGCGAGGTCCGTCCGGATCGCTACCGCCATCTTACTCGCTAATCCTGCCGCTAAGCAGCAGTGCTTGCACTGTTGTGTTCCGGTGTGGAGAGTAAGACAGCCGGTGTAATTAGTAATTACGGGCACAAGAGGCATTTCATCTTAGCTCTCTGGGTTGGCAACGCATCTGCAAACCCCCCGGGGTTGGGCAGTGGTGATCACTTACTATCAGTTGACCCACTTGCTCGTTTGCCTTCATCGATATAAAACATTAAACATAGGCCACGCACCTGTTCAGCGCTGACGAAATGCGGCCCACACTCATTAGCTGTCATTAGACATAATGTCAAACATTAAGGTATACTAAGTCACAGAATCACCCATAATTGCTTGTCCACGCGGTGAAGCGGTGGCGTATCTGTCTTTTTTGTATATCAACGTTTGCCTTCCTTGTCATATAAAAAAAAAATGACAACAATACCTTGAGGAAGTCGCCAGCGGTCATGGAGAAGTTGGGATTGGGCTTGTCGGCGGAGGGGCGCACGTCGGGGAACGGCACGCCCAGCAGCTGGTGCTCGCACGTCGTGTTGTTCACGTACTGGTGCAGCCACGGGTGCACCAAGTACATGTTGGCCTGCGACAAGAGTACAATACTACTCTAGCTACACACATCACAAGCCCTCTATAATGCGTTCAGAAACCGTAGAAAATGACCAGCATTTCAGCATGTCGCCATCTGCTCACCGACATACGCCACCAGCAGTAACGAAAAGTCATTACGGCATCTAATTCGATTTCGTGATGACTTTCCGATATCGAATTCCCGATGTCGTTAAGAGTTTCAAATTTCAAAACCAACGAAATTTACAATTATAGTGAAATAAAACGGCTCACTCACGTATGTAAGTCGAGTTCAGTTCGACATGTATAAATAATAATGTGATAATTTACAATAAAAAAAAAGTCAACGAAACGTCAGCTCGGTATGTTTGTCTATGATAAAAAAACAGTCAAATTCATGACAGGTATGGGTATGATATGCCTTCGGCTTCTGAACGCATCTTAGAGTACTTATATGTGTGTAGATAAAGTAATGTAAGCAACTCCACATAATTAGGCCTTAAAACACTAGTGTGATCCTGTTATGAAACTCAGCTTTGCCTCGTTTCATAAAAAAACATACTCGTGTTTTAAGGACCATCATGTAGCAGTTGCATAAACTACTATTACCCCGAAACCATTCGACAGTGGGTCACAATAAGTAGATAATTTTATTAAAACTTCTTGTTTTACCTCTGGACAGTGGTTCAGTATGAAGTTACTCGCAAACAGCATGAAGAGTGAGAATTCGTTGCCTTGACAACAATATCTGTAAAACAATATTTTACTCATTTGAATGCAATTCATCCGTAGGGCACTTGTTAGCGTCCAAGTGCCGGCCGTCTTGGAACCCAACGGCCTGGCTAGAGACGATGGTAAGAGGCCCGACGGTCTGACACTGGTTCCTTGGCGGATGGGTCGGCCTTTAGTATGGGACGCCACTTGTGTGAATACCCTCGCACCGACCCATCTTTCAAGGACCCAAAATGTTGCTGGCTCTGCCGCGGCCGCAGCAGAAGACCTTAAACGCCGCAAATATAGCTCCCTTGGAGCTAGCTACATATTCGAGGCGTTAGGGGTCGAAACTCTGGGGCCTTGGGGGCCTAGCGCGCGCCATTTGTATAAAGATCTCTCGGCGCGCCTTATAGAGGCCTCCCGTGACCAGAGTACCATGCCATACAACGTGGCAATGCTGCCAGCCTGAAGGGCACCCTTCCTATTGGCGGCGATCTGGGAGAGACTTTTTATCTTTAGTTTAGGTTTAGTTAGTATTAGAAATTTTATAATGTACCTAATTAATTATTTAAGATTTATTACACATAATTCAAAAAGCAAGTTGTAATTGGAAATAATTTCAACCAATGATATTATAAGTAAAGATACGTCATATGCTCACAAGACAATCGAAAAACATGTTCCGAACATTTTGACATTTGCGCGCAAGTTTGGACCTCATTAGAGAGAGATTGTGGCCAAAGAGGCTACAATTTGTAGCCTTTTCTGAGCTTAATTTTCGACGTGCTGATGACATATCTACTTCTTTTTATTTTTGGTTTCGACAGATGGCGTATACAAGGGGGCAAGCTTTTCCAATGAGTTGCTAAGCCAAGGCGAACTATGTTGTAACACTTTGGATGTACATATTCTAACGCGACCGAAAAATTAAAGCTGTGGTGATTGACAATAAGCAATATTTATTTTGCCATTTCTTTAACCGACTTCAAAAAAGAAAGGAGGTTCTCAATTGGTCGGAATATTTTTTTTTTTTTTGCAAGTGAACGAATTTTGGAAATCGGTTCCGTGGTTCCAGAGATTACTTCCTGACCCTACATACAAACAAACACACTACATTTATCTCTTTCTTACATTAGTATAGATAAAACTATGGATGTATATAAGTCAGACGACCGGATAGCCCAGTGGTTAGAGACCCTGACTGACTAAAGCTCAGAGGTCAATTTCAATTTCAATTTCATTTATTCATTGTCATGTACATTACAATAGAGATGATACATTGGTATTATGTCCCAGGTTCGATCCCCGGTCGGGGCAGATGTTTGTATATTGAATACAAAAAGTATGTATTTATCTATATAAGTATGTTAATCCGTTATCTAGTACCCATGGTACTGGCTTTGCCTAGTTTGGGACTAGGTCAATGAGGGCTAGCGCGAGTCAAAAATCCACTAGAATCGCTAGTGTCGCGTGAGGTCTATCTGTCATTCTCCACCAATGAGAGGCAAGCTAGACAAGCTACTGGAGTATGATTGGTGGAAATTGACAGGTGGACCTCTGACCTCACTCGACACTAGCAATCCTAGCGGATTTTTGACACGCGATAGCAATTATTGATGTAAATTATCCCATGATATTTGTTTATCTATGCGAAAGTAACTCTGTCTCTCTGCCTGTCTTTTGTTACCACTTCACGGGAAAACCGCTGCGCCAATCTAGATGAAATTTGGTAAGAAGATAGTTTGAATATTCAGGAATAACATAGGCTACTTTTTATTCGGGAAAATTGTATAGGTAGTTCCCGCGGGATAGCGATAACCGATATCTACGCGGACGAAGTCGCGGGCAACAGCTAGTTTATTATATGTATGCATTTACCCCCTGGCGGCAATCTCCCAGGCGAGGCGTCCCAGCCCGGCGCCCGGCACTAGCACCTTCACGCGGCTTCGCTCGCTGCAACAATATTTGTTATAATTGATCCATTACTAGCAATATCTAGGGTATGCCTCATGTCATGAACTCGCACTCGTGTCCGAGTGGCTCTTACACAGCTGGGCACAGGCCTCCTCTAAGAATGAGAGGGCTTGGGCTATAGTTCCCACGCGGGCCCAGTGCGGATTGGGAACTTAACACATACTATTGAATTGCTTCGCAGGAGTGCGCAGGTTTCCCAACGATGTTTTCCTTCACCGAAAAGGTCATGATAAATTAGAAATAAAATTCCGCACATGAATTCCGAAAAACTCAGAGATGCGAGCCGGGGTTTCAACCGACGACTCTCTGCATGACAGGCCATAGGTCAAACCACCGGGCTATCATGGCTTACCGTACGTAATGACCATCATTACCACAGTCAATTTTCGCCTTCAAAAACCAATACAATTAAATATAGGCCTCAACTTAAAATTGAAAACGATACGAAACGTCAGCTCGATACGTTTGTCTATGATTGAAAAAAAAAACAGCCAAATTCATGGGAGGTTTATAATGCCTACTCCGTTATAACAACTGCTGTTGATAGTTACCTGTACTCGTCCGGAGGGAACCGCTCCTCCATTTCGTCAAGTATCGGCTTGTAGCACTGCTGGCGCTCCGCCGCGCCCACCTCGCTCCAGTCCCGCACTATGTTTTTTAATACTGACACCACCTGCAACAGGTAAACCGGTAAAAGGGAAGAAAGAAAACAAAAACACATTAAAAATATACATATATGGGTAGCAGTTTGAAATGATTCGCGGTTAATTGCATTCGACATAATGAAAATGAGATATTGACCGCGGTTACGTTATAGGTTTAATGAGCTCCCGATATTTCGATGCAGTTACATGCATCATGATTGACAGTTTGCCCGTGATCATGTTCAAAATTCAAATTCAAATTCAAAATTTTATTCAGCAAATAAGCAGTTGAATGCTCTTTTACACGTCATTTTTTCGAGTCTACCAGCGCTTTCGGAAAGACCATGATTGCCAAGAAGAATGCGCCGCAAGAAACTTGGCACAAAGTATTTTTTTCTAAAAACAAGTTACATTAGCTCTTACAATACGTAACCACAGACAAATTACACAAAGAAACCTCACTCTGTCATTAAAAGATTACATAAAAAGTAATTATTAGAACAGCAAAACCAGAACACTACTTTACTGGCACGTTTTAATTGAGCAGGAGATGTATAGGGTCTCCAGGTCAAATATCTGTGAAAATTTAAATTACAAAGGGATGTATAGGGTCCCAGAATTAATACTATAATATAATACTTAATCTAAATGGCTTAGAGATGTATAGTCTCTAGGGTCAATTTAAACTAAATTTAAAATCAGCAGAGGTGTAACACGCCTCCACGGTCATGATGCATGTAACTGCGTCGAAATACCGGGAGTTCATCAAACCTATAAGGTAATCGCGGTCAATATCCCGTCTTCATTATGTGTATAGAACGGGTGTTTAAAAATTTCAAATTGAGGGTTACTAGGTAAAATGGAAGGGGTTTATGTGCACATTCTAATGGCCTTATTCATAAACGTCACTCAAGCCTCTATTAGCTATAAAATAATCCTCTAAAATGATGATAAATAAATAATATAAAATAAAATGCGTTTATTTCGAACAACAGAAACTAAAGCCTAAAGTTTTATGGCCTAGCACTAAGCAGCAGAAATATGAAGTCGGTGCGGTGCGAGCCGAATATTCTTTGAATGAAGCACCGACTTCATATTTCTGCTGCTTAGTGCTAGGCCATAAAACTTTAGGCTTTAGTTTCTGTTGTCCGAAATAAACACATTTTATTTTAATTTATTTATTTATCATTATTTTAGAGGATTATTTTACGTTTTTTTTTTGAAGGCGGTTTTACTTTTTTGTTAAAAGATTTTTATTTCACAATTTTACGTTGATTTAACATTTTCAGAATTATCCTCCAACTCCTAACCGTTAAGGAGTTGTACCTTCCATCATCAGCTCATCAACATAAGATGATGACTACCGGACGCAAATACTTGAATAGCCTTAGAAAATATATGAAACACATGATACATGCCTATAAAATTTGAGGGTTGCCCTCGATTTCCTTGAGATCCCATCATCAGATCATGACTTGGTGACAGTGGGACCACCTCAGGAGTATACCCTTTCGAATAATGATTTAACATTTTCAGAATTATCCTCCAACTCCTAACCGCTAAGGAGTTGTACCTTCCATCATCAAGCTCATCATCATGAGATGATGACTACCAGACGCAAATACTTGAATAACCTTAGAAAATATACGAAACACATAGTACGTGCCTATAAAATTTGAGGGTTGCCCTCGATTTCCCTGGGATCCCATCATCAGTTCACGACTTGGTGACAATGGGACCACCTCAAGAGTATACCCTTTCAAATAAAAATTAAAATTGAAAATCGGTCTACAATTGACGGAGTAATCGATGAACATAATAAAAAAATAATAATACATACAGTGGAACGTAGAACCTCCTCCTTTTTTTGAAGTCGGTTAAAAATAGGTTTTGTCTTCTTACTAACGGAAATGTCAATGTGACAAAAAAGGACAAACGAACTTTAACGGCATTTTAGTTAATATAGGTTTATGAATAACAGGGTAAAGCCCTGGACCCTGGCCCTGTCTACTACGGAATTTACGGACCCTGAGTTCGAAATAAAAGATTTTAAATTTTTCTATTTAAGGCATTTTCCTCACAGTTTCCTAATTATAATGAAAACTCATTTCAAAATTATTTATTTTTTGCTCTTTTGCTAAGGCCGCATTTTGGCAAATGTAGATAGATAAAGTCTTTATTTAATGTCGACGTTGAGACATTCCATGCATGAGGAGGTGACGGTTCTGTTAGAGAATTTTAATTTTGTAGAACAATTTAAGGGCTATAAAAATCAAAAAATGTAATACAAAGAAATTGTAGCTTTCTATGCCATGTCCTTAACAAGCCACAGACAAGCCTATTACATCTCACCAAACAGGTAGGGGGGTCGAGAAATCGACAAAATAGACGTACTACTGAGATCATGAATTGATTGCTTTAGTGCGCCATCTCGTTGAGCCTGGGTAAACTGATAAGTTTCAAAAGGGTGCGTTGTTTTCGGTTTACAAAGTAATCGCATAGATGGCGCTAGTCACTGCAAAAAGTGATAAAAACAAGCTAAGATTTGAATACATGGAAAAAATTCAGCCTTTCCTCTATGTCCAGCCGTGGTGTAGGGAAAAAGCACACGACCCGGAGTGTCGAGGATCCGGGTTCGATTCCCGGGGTTGGCATTTTTCTGGTTTTTTTCTGTGTATTCATGTTTCAGTGAGTTTATAAAAAAAAATGTAATTAACCCCGCCCAGCCCTTATACTACGAAGTGCAAAATTCGAACTTCGTGTCGTGCCGTCCCGCTCACGCTAATATTATTTAATACGGGAGTGAGCAGGACGATACGATACGAACTACGATTTTCGAATTTTGTAGTAGTCCCCCAGTAACAAAAACTTAAAACTCACCTTATCAACATCATGCTGCATCTTATGCTGATTCTGCGAGCTGATCTCACAGTTATTATAGTTACATCCAAAACTCTCCGTCCCGTTGGTCCCGTTGCTATCGTTGGCTGTGTGGTCAACATTCTCAAATATAGTCTCAACATCCCTTATTATAAGGTGCACCACACTGTTGTTTGTGTCGAGACACCTCTTGAATTTCGTGAGGTAGGTCTTGTATTTTTCTAGCCTCCGTTGATGGTTCTCTGGAAGCTTTGAGATAATCATTTCGGACTTCTGTATACGGTCGAGACTGCATAGTCTGTAAAGGAAATGTGTATCAATTAAATCATATTATTTAGGAGGGATTAATGTTGTGTTGGCCAACCCTTTGACCGGAAATGCTGTCCAAATTTACAAATTTGTAGAGAGCTCCTTCATTACTTGGGAACCTAGCACTGGAGGCAGTGCTTCGTAAACTATTAATACAGTTGCTGAAAAAGTGGTACTTTTCCACGTATCGTGCGGAAAGTTCGATTTTTCGCACTAGTGCTTTTTACTTTTCCAAGGCGCAGGCGGCACTCCGCTACCTTCCTGCACCGCGGGCGCCGGCGGGTGGGGGGTAGGGCAGCTGGCGCCGGCCCGCCCCCTTTCTGTTATGTTTTTGCAAATGTATTAAAAAACGTCGTTTAGTACACGTGCGGAAGTGTCATTTTCACTCGTCCCGAGTCTCGACCGCCGCCGCTAAAGGCGCTGCCGATTTTCCCATAATAATTAACGCGAACGCGATCGAGACGTTTTTTCGTGTCAACAATTACACTAGAGGCCCTTATTACTGGTACTACTATATTTACTGTATTTTATTGTACCTATTTGTAATATGATTTATCTCATTGGTGTATTTTTAGCAAGGACGATAAACCCAAGAGGACTGTCAATGGCTATACAATGTCGCGTTCCTGTAAAATAATGAGCCTGCTATAGTTTGTAGTTTCACTATAGAGTACTGTACCATCAATTTTGTATGATACTTAGACCTCTGGCTAACACAATAGCGCCATAATTTAGATTGCGCTATTGTGTTAGCCAGAGGTCTAAATGTCATACCAAATGATCACATGGATACTGGCAGTCCTCTTGGTTTTATGGTCCTTGAGTTTTAGTCATTTTAGTGTCTTTTTTTCTCTTTTCTGTGTTCTTTGTCCGTTAACACAATAAGTGTGTTGGTCTCTGTAAACTTATTATTGTAAATTGAATAAATAAATAAATTTTAAAGATTACTATGGTATGATATGGTATGATTTCATGTTAATCCTCATCTATGTGTGATACTTAGTGAATTATACATCGATCAGTGCCTGTTATTATTGCCAATGCATAATGCATTTCCAGTATTGCATCACCGCTGATTGCTCATTCAATTTAGATTAAAACAAACAAATGCATTATGTTATCTCGTAACCTGGTTACAATTGTTTAGGTACTGTCTGGGAGTTACTTGTGTCCGGGAATGTATTGTTTGCCTCTGGCCCTAATTTGGGGATAACATTACTGATGCTGCCATCAAGGTTTTCTGGTTTTTTTTGTAGCTTTGAAAACCATAGACTTTGTACAAGCTCTTTTACTAACTTAGTTTTTTTTTTGTTTTCTTGTATAATACTTTGGGTTAAATCTCAAACATCCGACTCACTTTCAGAAATCAGACTCAAATTGACTCAGATTCTGAATTGATTGAAGAGAAATGGCTTCAGCAGATTATCTTGAAATTTGTTATAGACATGTAAGTTGGATGACAGTGCAAGTAGGTACAGTAAAAAAAAAGTGCCTACAGTCAGGGAAAAATACAGGTATATTACAAATTAAATTTTAACAAAAAAATTATTATATGGTTAACTTAATGAGATAGAATAGGCTCATAATAATAATAATGAAATAATCTGAGTATTGGTTTGTAATAACCAAATAGGTAGGTAGCCTAGTGAACAATGGTTATTAGCCAAAACTCTTAAAAGCTTTAGGTTTTGGGTTTCACTATCTTGAAGGCAGCAATATTTAAAAAAATCAGCATTTTTTTTGTAAAATATGTAGGTAAGTATTTTGTTTGTTTTTATTTTGTTACAAGTTTTTATTTCCTTGTTTAATACACAATAATAATATTATGTTATTGAACTAGGCATATTAAATATCTATGAAGTAAATAAATTGTACAATGACAAAACAAAATGTTCCATGGTTATTGTTATGATGTGAATACTGAATCATGCAGACTATTGTAGCAAAGGTGAATCATTACCTTAGTGTTTACATAAATGTATGCAGCTAAACTAAGTACATTATTATTTTACATAGATGATTATCTTTGCTAAAATAAATTTCTGTTAATATTTTCACACTTTTACTTTTTTTTTATACAACGAGGAAGGCAAGCAAGCAAGTGGGTCACCTGATGGTTAGTGATCACCACTGCCCATAGACACCCGCAACTCCGGAGGCCTGCGGATGCGTTGCCAACCTAGAGGGCTAAGATGAAATGCCTCTTGTGCCCGTAATTACACCGGCTGTCTTACTCTCCACACCGGAACACAACAGTGCAAGCACTGCTGCTTAGCGGCAGGATTAACGACTAAGAGGGTGGTAGCGATCCGGACGGACCTCGCACGAGGTCCTACCACCCGCAAACTTATAACAATATTGGGACATGTCTAAACAAGTTCACACAAAACGATAAATTAATAACCAGACTATTCCAACTAGATTACAATATTCCTATTATACTTTGTGTTCTAAACCATAACAATATTGTAGTTCATATTTATTCATGGTATCAGACACCATTTACCCATTAGAACACCAACACTCAGTTAATTAGCCTTGAAATCTAAGGTAAACACTACCTAACGATATAGGGTCACAGTCCGGCACGTGTATGTGACATAAACAAACCTTTATAAACCTAAATAGGCTAAATTAATCACTGCCGCCGCTAACAAAGAACTGTTGCTATGCGGTTATCTCGCCTCCCCCGGCCTCAAAACGAGCCGGAAAACTTTTAATAATCCATAAAAATTTACCAGGGAATAATCAAGAGCTATTTTGGAAACGATTCACTTACTTATAATATTTAAAAGCGGCCGCAACGGCGCGAAAATGAGCGCGTTCTCTCGCCTCGTCTATTTCCTCGGCCGCTGACACTGTTGCCACTGAGTTTGAAGACATATTTCTGGTTCAAGACGACTAAGGTACAAAAATAAGGCGTTGATACGGCTAGAGGTGATATCAATCAACGTAATTAGTTAGAAATAGAACGAAAATTCTTGAGGCTCTTCCTTTTGTCGGCCGTCGCTCCCGCCTGCGCCCACAGAGTACCTTTTTATAACTGATACCTGCGCCCCGCCCGATGCCCGATCTGCCCCCCGACTACGAAATTCGAAAATCGAAGTTCGTGTCGTGTCGTCCCGCTCACTCTCGTGTTAAATAATATTAGCTTGAGAGGAACGGCACGATACGAAGTTCGAATTTTGCACTTCGTAGTCGGGGGGCAAAGCGAACTGTCAATATCAAAATGTCAACGAAATGTCAGTAGTAATCGGTGCTGTCCTGTCAGTCAAGAGAACTACCACTACTACGCAACAAAGATGTGGTTTGGAATATTGGTTAACATGATTACATGTTTATAAAAATTTTGATTTGATGTAAAAAATATTTTTTAATAGTTTTGTTCACCTATTTTCAATAACAAAAGAATAGATTAATATCTCCTTTAATGACAGCATTTATTTTTATCACTGTTTCTCTTATCCCAGTTGTTCTTATTTTTCATAAGCTTGGCTCGATTAGCATGGTAGGTATAGTCTAGCACGACATGCGTGCGTGTTTTGTATTAAAAAAAACAAATCAATATGTCGGCACGGGGCGAGGTGTTTGTCAACATTATATCGATCCGTATTTTAAAATTTAAGACTTCCCATCTGCGTTCTCCAAACTAAATTGATTAAAAGTGAACAGTTCCGAAATGTGGTTATAAAAACACCTGTTTTGTGCCAACGATAAGTGCTTAAAATACACTTACGCAGTTCCGATGTTTTATCACTATCTAAAAAAACTACAAAAGAATTCCAAACAAGATTTCCTATGGGTTAAAATTCTTTAATCACTTCTCGTGTCAATGCTCTAGTGGTTATCGCGGTCAGAAAGGTCAAGTGAACAGTGAAATCCGCACAGTCACCATGCTCTTCGCATCGTGTTAAAAAATCAATAAAATCTGCAGTGTCTTGCGTTGCTAGGATTTCGTATTAATTATGCACTTAACAACCTAAAACTGTGGTTAAAATGTTGCGATTAGTAATTTGAATATGGAAGGCTTGTTCGACCAGAGAATGACACCAATTCTGAAATGTGTTGTGTTGTTTCTATTTATTTTTATGGCGCGCGTGCTGACTTCGCGACCCCAGGAAACCCAGGAATCTAAAAACAGCATACATCAAGCCAAACCCTACCATTATGTCCGTACTTTTACAAAATACCACCACAGAAGGACAATCCAATGGAGCAATTTGCAAGATTACTGGCCAGTTACACAAGATACCAAGGAACACCCAAAAGTTATAGGTAAAAGAAGCATTCAAAGTTTTAATTCGGATTCCGACTGGCCAGGTGCAAACAGGATTCAAAAAAGAAGTGTAAGCATTCCTAATTTGAATGAGTTTGTGAGACCAGATAGTTTGGGAAAATTTTCTTCAGAGACCAATGGAGTTAACATTATAGGGTCATTTAATCACAATGCTATAAATTCTGGTAAACAGGATGGCAACAAGAATGGTTTATCTAATGATATTAAGAAGTTCAAAGAGAAAGTTGAGACTCCTACCACTGCAAGTCCTATATTGTGCTTGTACAAGATTGATAATGTAGCAAGGAGTGCAACACCAAATTATGATGATGAAAAGAATGCCCAAGTGATGGTTGAAAATGAAGGAGTTGGTATGTATCTGATCTTATAGCAGTTATGATGATTCTTACTTAATTTAAACCTTGCTAATGCATAAGCCATGCTTAAGATAAAATGTAAAACTAAATCTATCTGTCTTTTTAGTAGGTATGGTGTCAGAGGTAGACATTTTTTTATGATTACACCTAGGTAGACCTTAGATAAATAAATAAAACATTAAACTTGTTAAATAGGTACCAGAACAAGCATGTTGTTTTTTCACAATGATTAATTTGTTTTATTTACTTGATTCTATTCCAGATATTCCAGGAGAAATATCAGAAACAACCCTTCCGACTGGTGAGGCAGTGCAGATTGAGCGCTGCACGGACCCTCGGGCCATCTGCTACACCCTGTTTCATCGGGATAGGATTGGAAACATTACCGTGCTTGGGCAGGGTATGTATGGTTTAAAAGTCTCTGCAACCAGGTCAAAAATCTAAAAATAAAGCAGGGTATGTAGATGACTTCCTTCTTTTCTACCTCATTCGAAATCTCTTTCAGAATGTTTGAAGTTGTTATGTAATAGCAGCTAAAGTAATTACTATGGGAAGAATACTTTTATTAGAAGTGAAACTCAAACCATTGTCTCACACACAACGCTTAAACTGAAATCGCACACACACATGTCTGTTTTCTTTGTGTTTGGGTGGAGGATTATCACAAATTATGGACACCTGGGTATTTGCAGAGATTTCAAATCAAGTAGAGGTATTCCGTTCTGGTACAATAAACTTAAATGTGCCTCTGAAGTTGTTCAGGCCGTGAGAGGGGGTATTGCGATCCTGATGCTACATTCTCCTCTCTCTCTCTCTCTCTCTCTAAGGATGTGTCAATGTTTAATCCAATAGCAACTTAGCCCTTGTTCCCGGCCTGTCCCCAGGATGTTGGAAGGCATCTCCAAATGAATGCAACAAGTGTGAGCTCGTGACGGAGCGTCTCCCTGGCACCCGGTTCTGCTGTTGCACCAAGAGCTACTGCAATGCTGATTTCAGTGAGTTATTATTAATATTTAAAATAATACACTAGCAGCTCATAGAGCTTATACGAGTTATGGTTTTAAGTTCCAGTAAGCTCCCACACAAATAGACCGATTTAGATGCGATTGTTTTTAATAGAAAGCTAGTTTAATCAAGATGATTCTTAGCTAAGCTTCATTAACCATTTTTTTACCAGTTTTTGAAATATTGCACTTTGAAATGACAATGTCATTGGTTTTTCAACTTTTCTAAGTTGGTTAGGTTATTTTCCACATTTGTCTTAGAATTCCTGAGATACGTGTGTGATAGTTTGAACGTTGATTCAAATCTTAAAATTAGCCATTCTAAGCCTCTTCATATTTAAGAACCCTCGCTTTTGGCTCGGGCTTCTAACTTGTCTAGTTTTACTATTATTATTCCCCAGCCTCTCAAAAAGAGGAAGTGGTCACACCGAAAGCGGAGTCCACCGTGCGTACTGCCGCTAGTCAGCCCAACTACTCCAACGTAGCCGCTTCAGCTGTTTTGGCGCTAGTGGTCATTCTGGTCATGGCAATTTTGCTGAAGAAATTTTATTGCAAGAAACTGGAGGAGGACAAGGAAGACTTGAGTAGTGGAGGCGATGTTGAGAAAGGTTTTTGACTTAAGCATATATTTTATAGTTAAAATGCTTGATCCCCAATCTCTTTTAACTTGAATAACGCGAAATTTAAAAAAAATCGAAATGCTATTCAGCAAATAGGCAGTTGAATGCTCTTTTACACGTCTTTTTTTTTTGAGTCTACCAGCGCTTTCGGAAAGACCATGATTGCCTAGAAGAATGCGCCGCAAGAAACTTGGCACGAAGTAATTTTTTCTAATAACAAGTTACAATAGCTCTTACAATACATAACCACAAACGAATTATAGATTATAACAATCAGATTCAATTGTAATGGAATAAGTCCGCCCTTGTACTTTAATTTTAGTGTAATTTGTAACTATTTTGATATAGGGGCAAATACTCCTCTATTAGATTGATTAGATTATTTATTCATTCAATATAAGATTACGTCATAAATTTTACAATGTCAAGTTGGGAGAATTTATATTTAAATTTGTTAATTTAATTTCTTGTCCATTTCTGCTTTCACGTGTTTGACGCGTTGTTCGTAGACGACATAATAGTTTTTATTAGTATGGTTATTTGGTGGTTATCAAAATTACAGGTGACCAAAGGGCTGGCGCGTGCTTCGGCCAACGTGTAGGCATTGCTATACAAAGAGGCAACGCCGCCAGCCTTTTGGGCACCTTGCCCCGAGGTAGCGGACTCTGGGACGTTTTCCATTTAAGGTTCTAGATTTAGTTATTGTTATTATTCATTTTGTTTTTGTTTTGTTGTAATAAATTTAGTTGTTTGATCCGTTTTTTTTTCCTAAGGTGACGTTATGGGAACCGGACCGGACGCCCTGGCGACTGGACTTTCTTGTGTGGACAACCTGACGCTCATAGAGCATATAGGTATGTAAATTACACGGAATGATTTACTGTGACAGATGGGATAAATACGAAACAAAAGTGGTTATATATTTGTTCTGCAAAATTGTGAAAACCTTAAGTCACTGTTTGAATCGAAACTCGCGCAAAAGTTCCTTGGAACAAAATCTTCTTCTATACCTATAAAACAGTACCGTGACTGACCGACTGACTGACAGACAACGCACAGCCTAAACCACTGGACCTAGAGATTTGAAATTTGGCAGATATATACCTTCAGTATCGTAGAGGTGCACTAAGAAGGGATTTTTCGAAATTCCCACGCGATTGGGACCTAGCCCATTTATATTAGCTATAGCTATATTAACTATAGGCGTCTTTGTCAAGGTTTCATAATAAGAGTCAGACAGCAATAGTTGCCGGGCACATATTGCTAATAACAAAAAGTAGTAGTTGGTGCGGTGGTAGCGGAATATTCTTGGAATGAAGCACCAACTTCATATTTCTGCTAGGCCATAAAACTCATGATGATGATGACTAGCAGACGCAAGTACTTGAATAGCTTTCGAAAATATATGAAACACATGGTACATCCCTATGAAATTTGAGGGTTGCCCTCGATTTCCCTTGGATCCCATCATCATATTCTGACTTGGTGACAGTGGGACCAACTAGAAAGTATACCCTTTCAAACAGAAAAATAATTTTTGAGATCGGTCCAGCCGTCTTCGAGTAATCGGGGAACATACATAAAAAAAAAAGCAAATATTCCGACGAATTGAGAAGCTCCTCCTTTTTTTCAAGTCGGTTAAAAAAAGTCGCCCCTTTAGAATCCCCTGTATTCTCAAACCAGGGCAAGGCAAGTTCGGGTCAGTATGGCGCGGCAGTCTCGGCTCGAACCCGGTCGCTGTGAAACTGTACTCCAGTGCGAGTGCGTGGCAGAAAGAGGCGGCGATATACGCGCTGCCGCATCTCGCTCACCCCAACATACTGAAGTACTATGGTAAGTGGACGTAGACTGCTAAAGACCGCTTTAGTTCCGCTTGTAACTTGTAGCTTTGTAGCACGGTCCAGAGATTCTAATCATTTTGCAAGCAATTGAAGGTATCAGCTCAAAAGTCAAGGAAAACCTTTTGGATTTTAACATACAATGACAATGCAAAGAAAAATTCGTTAAGCAGCTGGACTTGAACCAGCAACCTCGGTAATCCGTACCACGCTCCACCAATTAAGCTATACTTAACGTTGGTGTACCTAACGAATTTTTCAATGCCTTGTGTCATATTTTATTTGGAAGATCTCTCCTCAGCGCCATCTATGAGTAGCTTAATCAAGCGGCTCACCCACTACGGAACTTCTACAGTTACGCATTAGTGGCAAGAGATGGAGCTATTTTCTGAATCAATGAAAATAATCGATTTATTGATTATTTTTGTTTTTATTTTTATGAAACATTCATAGAATGAAATTCAACATACAATGACAATGCAAAGAAAAATTCGTTAAGCAGCTGGACTTGAACCAGCAACCTCGGTAATCCGTACCACGCTCCACCAATTAAGCTATACTTAACGTTGGTGTACCTAACGAATTTTTCAATGCCTTGTGTCATATTTTATTTGGAAGATCTCTCCTCAGCGCCATCTATGAGTAGCTTAATCAAGCGGCTCACCCACTACGGAACTTCTACAGTTACGCATTAGTGGCAAGAGATGGAGCTATTTTCTGAATCAATGAAAATAATCGATTTATTGATTATTTTTGTTTTTATTTTTATGAAACATTCATAGAATGAAATTCAACATACAATGACAATGCAAAGAAAAATTCGTTAAGCAGCTGGACTTGAACCAGCAACCTCGGTAATCCGTACCACGCTCCACCAATTATAGCTAGCTATACCAAGCTATACTTAACGTTGGTGTACCTAACGAATTTTTCAATGCCTTGTGTCATATTTTATTTGGAAGATCTCTCCTCAGCGCCATCTATGAGTAGCTTAATCAAGCGGCTCACCCACTACGGAACTTCTACAGTTACGCATTAGTGGCAAGAGATGGAGCTATTTTCTGAATCAATGAAAATAATCGATTTATTGATTATTTTTGTTTTTATTTTTATGAAACATTCATAGAATGAAATTCAACATACAATGACAATGCAAAGAAAAATTCGTTAAGCAGCTGGACTTGAACCAGCAACCTCGGTAATCCGTACCACGCTCCACCAATTAAGCTATACTTAACGTTGGTGTACCTAACGAATTTTTCAATGCCTTGTGTCATATTTTATTTGGAAGATCTCTCCTCAGCGCCATCTATGAGTAGCTTAATCAAGCGTCAGTCAGTCAGTTTGCATTGTCATTGTATGTTGAATTTCATTCTATGAATGTTTCATAAAAATAAAAACAAAAATAATCAATAAATCGATTATTTTCATTGATTCAGAAAATAGCTCCATCTCTTGCCACTAATGCGTAACTGTAGAAGTTCCGTAGTGGGTGAGCCGCTTGATTAAGCTACTCATAGATGGCGCTGAGAAGAGATCTTCCAAATAAAATATGACACAAGGCATTGAAAAATTCGTTAGGTACACCAACGTTAAGTATAGCTTAATTGGTGGAGCGTGGTACGGATTACCGAGGTTGCTGGTTCAAGTCCAGCTGCTTAACGAATTTTTCTTTGCATTGTCATTGTATGTTGAATTTCATTCTATGAATGTTTCATAAAAATAAAAACAAAAATAATCAATAAATCGATTATTTTCTTTTGGATTTTGGTTGATCCACACACTTTTCTACTGATTTACATATGTTGTACACCTTAATAGGGATAATGTGATGACTACTTCAACAAATCAGCCACCTGTTCCTTCCACAAAATTAAGAATTCCAAAACCTCAACAATACGTGTGGCTAAACCTATGGGCACGATCCAGATAACCATGTGTCACAGCCGGCAGAGTGTCATTGTCCCATGGTATTTATTTATTTATTCCATAGGCAGCGACTCCCGTCCCACTTTAGAGAGCGGAGCCCGCTCACACCTGATAGTGGTGGAGCTGTGCGACAGCACGCTGCGGGCGCGGCTGCAGCGGGCGCCGCTCAGCTGGCTCGAGTTCGCCACGCTGGCGCACGGGCTGAGCGCGGCGCTGGCGCACCTGCACACCAGCAGTGAGTACACACACGACACACTACGGACGCGGCAGATGCGTTGTATTTATACTCGGTAACAACATGTGGTTGTTGCAGCGGCGTCGAAGCCGTGCATCGTGCACCGCGACGTGAACAGCGCCAACGTGCTGGTGCGCGGCGGGCGCGCGCGGCTCGCCGACCTCGGCCTGGCGCAGGCGCTGGCCAGGAACCGGCGCGCCCACACCGCCTGCCTCGTGGAGGCCGGCACGCTGCGCTACCTGGCGCCCGAGGCGCTGGACGGCGCGCTGGACCTGGACGGCGCGGGCGCCGCGCTGTGCGCCGTCGACGTGTACGCGCTCGGCCTCGTGCTGTGGGAGATGCTGTGGCGCTGCGCGGGCGCGCACGCCGGCCGCACGCCGCCGCACGCCGTGCCCTACCACGCGCAGCGCCCCGGCCGCGCCGCCATGCAGGTGCGCCACACACTATACTGGGCCGCCATGCAGGTGCGCCACACACTATACTGGACCGCCATGCAGGTGCGCCACACTCTATACTGGGCCGCCATGCAGGTGCGCCACACGCTATACTGGGCCGCCATGCAGGTGCGCCACACGCTATACTGGGCCGCCATGCAGATGCGCCACACGCTATACTGGGCCGCCATGCAGGTGCGCCACACGCTATACTGGGCCGCCATGCAGGTGCGCCACACGCTATACTGGGCCGCCATGCAGGTGCGCCACACGCTATACTGGGCCGCCATGCAGGTGCGCCACACACTTGTTTGTCTAAAGAACAACTTTTTATTTTTCAGACGTTGGTCTCCCGGAACAAGGCCCGGCCGCCGCTACCTAAGGGCCCGGTGCCTGAAGCGAGGGCTCTCAAGATCGCCAGTGACACCTGCGACGAATGCTGGGACCATGACGCCGAAGCCAGGTACTCGAAAAAGTATAAATAAATAAATAGTGCAACAAGACTTTGCTTACCGTAGGGATTTTAAGCAATGCGTTTAATTTTTCGTGTAGTTTTTTTCTGTTTCGTAACCAGTTACGAATGAAAAACAACTTGCCGTTATCGCAACTAACTGCAAAGTAATGTGTTTTATTTCGTGCTAGCCTAACTAGTGTGTGTAAATTGCTTGTTAACCAAAAAAAAAAGAGTAATTTCCGTACGAAAATTGTTTAGGTTTTATTTCTATCCCTTATGTGTATGAATGGAATAAAGATCATCTTTCAAATCGATGAATTTTTAGGTTGACGGCAGTCTGCGTAGAAGAGAGGATGGCTG
Organism: Clepsis dumicolana; assembly: GCA_963691665.1. Taxonomy (NCBI): domain Eukaryota; kingdom Metazoa; phylum Arthropoda; class Insecta; order Lepidoptera; family Tortricidae; genus Clepsis; species Clepsis dumicolana. The sequence continues at coordinate 3,035,615 of OY829531.1, read as the reverse complement.
AACTGAAAACGATGCTGCAATCACAGGGCCCTGTCATCCATGACAACAACCTACATCCACATCCGCCAGGTACACTAAGGCCACTTATTTTTTTATTATGATATGGTAATTACTGCTATCAAACTAAATTTACATATTATACTAGCCATTGGGAAGCCTCATAGCTGGTCATAGAACTCCCACGAAAGGGATCAATATGACTTTTTTTTTCTATTCAGTTTCTGCAAAATCCCATGCGAATTTACTTTGAAAAGTTAAAGAAATTGGCACTGCTTTGTATAATAAATATTATGATTTTCATACTTATTTAAACTCTTGATTATAAAAACATCTAAAGATATTTAGACAATCCATGATTATTATTTTTTTGTTGATGTTGGTTTTATTAGCAGTGGTACTGTCAACTCTCGTCACTTTTGTACCTACATACTTTGTCGATAAAACACATTTGTCAATCATGTATGACGTTTGGTATCTCTGTAGAGCGACAAGGCACAAAATTGAGAAGGTACTAGACCCGGCCTGTACAAAAATGTTATTGAAAATTTTCAGGAGACCCCTCCAACCCGCCGCCGCCTGAAGTGGACAAGAACTCCAACTGCACCTCCGGCCAGAACGGTGACGTCACCACCCCCCCCCTCTACCCGCACCCACACATCGGCCGCAACGCCTGCATCGAGCGCAACACGCACACTACCACGCAGAACACCGTCCAGCTCATACACAAGAGCCTGAAGGACATAACCGCCCCCGCAGACACACCGCGAGTCCCGAACTGCAATGAAAATTGCCTCTCAGTCGCCAGGGCCTCCAGTCGAATCCCTGTACAGGATTACGAGAACTCAGACAGGTTGAACGAGATAAGATCCTACCAGAGACCGTTAGATTACGTGCAAAATGATGTCAGTTCGCATGACGTCGAAAGGGCGCCGAAGCAAACGAATTTGCTTCAAGACGTCAAAGTTGAGAAACCGAAATGGGGTATACGAAAGTTTTTTGAAAAGAAACTGAACAGATCCAAAGTTGAAACTGAGGTTAAATTAGTCCCGGAAGCGACAGCCAATACGCAAAATGGACGGATTAGAACGTCTGTTATTGATAAACCTAGTAATATTACCTTTGATAGGCCCTCAAACTTAGTTATCAACCAAGATCGGAGCCCTTATAACTTCGAAGGGCCTTGCACGCTATCGCCGCCAAATCGAACGCTTTCGCCAACTATGATGATCGAATCTGAAATGCGTACTGAAAATAACGTCTTCGGATTCAAAGAGTTACCGACTACGAACGAAAGCGAGCCGAATCAAGTCTTCGCTGTGATTGTACCAAAATCTAAACCAAGCGATTTTACTAATTTGATCGAATTAAAAAAACGAGGCAGTTCAGAGAGTATTAACAAACATAGTGTGCGTACATCCATGTCTTCACAAAGCATTTTTAAATCCGGCAACTCTGAGTCTGAAGATTCGACAGTGAAAAAACGTCTCAGTTGCGACAATAGGATAATAACCAACTCGAATAGCGCGAGCTCTTCTAGAGCTAGCATCAATTTAGAGTTACAATACATAGACAACAATCAAACACCAAATTTCACAGGCAATGATTCGCCTTTCGATCTGAACTCTGATTGCTCCTCCAGCGAAGACGAACATTTAATGCTGCTCTCTGAAAACGGCGGCTCCAAAATCACAATGCAAACCATACCGAAGCTTGAAGACAGGAAAAAATATCAAAACGAGGTCTTGAAGGAAGCAAGCCAAGGGAAAACGGACTTTGGCTTTAACAAGTTTCAAAATAAATACTCAAATTTTGATAACGAATTCAGCGACCCAAACGATAAAGAAAACTTAATAAACGGATACAGTGGTGACAATCCAGTCTACCTAGCTGCTCTTAACGGAGAGATAGATACCACAGATTTGAAATTCATAACTACAGCTGAGGTAGAAAAACCGAAATCTCCAAAGCCTTCTTTGAAGGATCTGGCTATCAAACGACAGCATTCCTTAGAACAGGTGAGTGAGATCTTTTCATCGTCCGGTGATATACACCTACTTAACCCTGCAGGCAGAGTTAAGACTCCAGGGGATCTGCCAGTGGCTGTAAGAAGGGCTAGAAGGGACAGGGCACTGCAAAAGGGTAGGGCTAGCGAATGCAACCGGTTAAGTTTGTACGATGACAGAATGATGTTCGGTAATAGTTTGTAGTTACGGCACTTAGTGTAATTTTGTACGATTTATTAGTTACGTTTGTGGCGTCTTTTGGTGAAAAGAAGAAACATTTTTAGTAATCCACATCGTCTCCGCTTGGTGGCCTGTGGTCCGATTTCGCTAGTGATTTTTGCAACTAGCTACGACTGAAAAAAAACTGTTTGGTAACTAGTTACGATGGGAAAATAATCGTGCTACGTGCGTGTGTTATTTTACTTAAGCGACTATTTACCAAGCATGGACACTTCTTTTAAAACTAGTCGTGAACTCGAGAAAATCCGTTTCTAATGTTATTATTATTTCGCAAGCTAACAAAAAAGATATTTTTTTTTAGAGTGTAAGTGGCTTTTAAATCGTAGTGAAAATTTCAGAAGTGCATGTTTTCCCAAGCCAAATGACGTCACTATACATAGTATCTAGATATAAGCTTCTCGACACAGACTAGTCACATGATTATTCCTCTCTTTTCACTGGAGACAGAAAGAGACGAAACGCCTCGCTTGAACTCGAATCATGTGTCATTTAATTGCATTTAGATTTGTGCCTGATTTGACGTGGTAAGGGTAAAATAATAAGATAGAAAAATAGGGCTCGAGACCCATTTTTTTATGCAGATTCAGTGGCATTTTTAATCAAAACCTGATCTGAGAAGTAAATTTTTAAAAAGCTATTTTGTATGGCCTACTACGGTGAGCATTAGATATGACACTTTCTGGCTGGCTAATAACAGACAAATAAAGTATTTTCAACTTTTTTCTCCAAAGATATCTTATTATTGGAAATATTATCTTATCCAGAATCTTACCAAGTCTACCAAGTCTGTCAAATAGGAAATTATTTTCTGGGCTTAATTGAAATTTGTGGCAGCATTATTCCAATAAACCTTGCCTTCTATGAGGAAAATAATCTTTAACTCAATAAAAATATTTTTCTTAGTACGTAACCAGTTACCAACTTTCGTTGATTGCCCGTTCGTAATTAATATTGGATCCCCATTTGTAATTGATCAAATTAGGTTTAGGCTTAAAATCCCACTATAAAAAATACAGTCATGCAATCAGTTACGTTATTTTAGTAGTTTATTTTTAATGATATTATTATTTATTCTAACAGCCGATCGTTAGTCCGTTAGTAACGATACTTATATAAAAACGCAAAATGTATACAAAAGCGATACCTCACTTAAAATTAAGAACAAATCTTAATTGTATTTTTAATCGTTAGATGTACTGTATTGTTTTATTTGCAATGATCTTTTGGGGGTGGTTTAGTAATTGTAGAAAAGAATAACATTTCATTTGTCAATTGTTGTGTGTGTGCGAAGTTTACACGAATATACACAAGTAATTGACACGTTTGCCGGCAAAAGCATTAACTACGGTAAATGCCCGTTGACACTAGACTTAAACTGCCAGATTGAAGAGTTCAGGGAACACAGACGCAGGCAGGGAATTCCACTCCTGAGCTGTACGGATAATAAAGGAAGAGCGGAGGCGCTTCGTGTGAATTTTAGGAATGCTGACAACATAAAGATGGACTAACTACTATTATTAATTTAAACAGATCTCGGTGCAATAAAACAAAGATCTTCCCAATTTAGGTGTATGTATCGTGTAATGTCAGGCACACACGCCATAATTGTCATTAATAGTGAAGATTTAGAACAAGAAAGCGTTGAATGAAAGAATATTACCATCCATGGTAAATGTATGTTTGAGGTAATTTTGTTTTAGTTTATATTCATGTTTATGTTTTTAAAAGTATAAATAAAGTGATATGTGATTTAATTCGTACGTAGCTTAAGTTCCTAACGCGCGCCATGTTTTTGTTCTTATTGTTAAGTTTCTCTAACTGAATTAATTTTAAAATAGCTTTATGCTACTTTATCACACGAGTAGGTTTTTTTATTTGCTCTTGGGTGGGGTGGCGTCTACAGAAACGACTGTCCAGTCACTATAACAAGGTATAGATGAGTTCACTACAGTTGACACGAATGGATTGAGCGAAACTAATGTCACAATTTTATTCACTCATTCAATCCTTTGTGCCAGCTTTTGTGAATTCATCGGTATGTCCATATTGAAATAAAATAGCATTAAAATGAGACAGGGAAGAGAAGAGTTATGTAAATTAAGTTAATATTACATTTAAAATTGGTTTTCTAGAAACAGTTGTAGGTAAAAGAAGTTTCTGAACTGTTTTGTAACGCATTTGGTAAGTCATACGCAGCGGGGTTTAAGCAATAAAAGCGACCTTGATTTGTGATAAACTAATTTTTTACCAATCAAGTTAGTTCACTTTGTTTTTAGTACAAAAAAACGCTAATAAATCTGATCATTCCACTTACACACACAATGTAAATTTAATAGGGAAGTATATGTATGTAGCTATACATATGTGTATGTATTTTTATTGTAATATTTTAAATCTTATTATTAACCTTTTTACCGCATGTGAAGTAATTTAATTAAGTTTTTGGCTTTGTGATATAATTACTTAATTGTCATTACATTATTACTGTCGTCATTGCGGTCGTATTTGTGACAATTCTCATTAAAAATATGTATTGTTTTTAGCCTTTTAACTAAGATGGATGTATCTGTCACTGAAAACTCTTTCTCTCTCTCTCTGTGTGACTTAAAATCATAAATGTGGATATTAACAGGTAATTTGATACGCTTGGAAACTATCAGTTCTACTTCTATGTCGACAAGCAAGTTTGGTAAATGGTGATACAAGTTTTTTTTTCCTTTCACTTTGTAGAAATTATAACAGATGAAGTTGACCATATGAACTATAGAACAAATTGATTCCTAACCCACCGTGGAATCTTTTCACAATAAGCGTCATAGAGACGTCGCAGTGCTTGACAATTATGAAAATGCTCTATGTTCGAATATTGTTCGGGGTTGTATTTAACTTTTGGCAGCGATTATATATATCTATTGATATCTATGTCTATAGTGAAAATCCGCATGCTATTTTTGTTAACATGTTAGGTAACCCAAACAAACTATAAAATTAGGGCATGATTAAAATCAAGGGAACCTTTAAATGTTAGCGAATTTGCGCACGAAGTCAAGTACGTTCTAATAGATATGGATATTTTGTACTATAATTCTGTGTATATGTATGTACGTCTTAACATTTTATATCCTTTGCTAAGCAATTTTCATAATTAATGTTATTATTGTATTTATATAAAATCACATTTTCGTCTGTTCAAGTCAGTGTTATAATAGAATTTTTAAAATGCATACTGAATTCAATTAAATTTTGCACCTACAAATAAATTGAGCAATATGCATCTGAAAACAAAAAATTGGTACAAAAGCTAACTTTAACCTGTGAAAATCTCTTCCAGATAACCTTTTTAATAAATATGTTATAATACTGGCTCATTTCATATCAATGTACCATTATTAATATTATAATTATAATCACTTTCAAGTTGAATGTTTTCAAATATATTCAAGACCAGTATGAAATAGTTTTGACTAGAAAATTTGATTATATTGTCGTTCGAACAGATAAATTGTTAGGAGTATTGTAAAAAAAAACAAGCTAAGATTTGAATACATGGAAAAAATTCGGCCTTTCCTCTATGTCCAATCGTGGTGTAGGGGAAAAGCACACGACCCGGAGTGTCGAGGATCCGGGTTCGATTCCCGGGGTTGGCATTTTTCTGGTTTTTTTCTGTGTATTCATGTTTCAGTGAGTTTATAAAAAATATAATTTTTTTTTAGGAGTATTGTGGTTGAAATATGCGAAATTTAAAAGTATTTATCTACACACATATCATAAGTCCTCTATAATGCGTTCAGAAACCGTAGAAAATGACCAGCATTGCAGTACTTCGTCGCCTCCGCCCGCCCTGCAGGTCCAGCGTTAAAGTAATAGTCATATACATCGAATTCGATGTCGTAATGACTTTTCGATATCGAATTCGATTTTTAGAATTTGACAACCAACGTAATTTACAATCGTAGTGAAATAAAACGGATCACTCACGTATATAAGTCAAGTTCAGTCCGACATGTATAGTTATTAATGTGATATATATATATATATATTACAAAAAAAAAAAAAAAACAGTTTACGAAACGTAAGGTTGGTATGTTTGTCTATGGTTTAAAAAAAAAACAATCAAATTCGTGACAGGTATGGGTACGATATATGCCTTCGGCTTCTGAACCCATCTTAGAGTACTTATAATATGTGTGTAGATAAAGTAATGTATGCAACTCCACATAATTAGGCCTTAGGTCCTATTATGAAACTCAGCTTCGCCTCGTTTCATAAAAACACACTCTTGTTTTAAGGACCCTCATTATGTAGCAGTTGCATAAACTACTATTATAAAACTTAAGGAACCATTTAAAGATAACCTACACATTGTTTTATAGCTAATAACCTGGACAGGTATATGGGGTAGTCGGTAGTCGTACGCGTCGCCTTGTACAAGAGTAAGGATTTAAAGCTATCGCGTATCAAAAATCCGCTAGTGTCGAGTGAGGTCTATCTGTCAATTTCCACCAATCACAGGCCATCAGCTCGTCTCATCGGTGGCAGAATGACCTCATTTAATTTTTTTTATACGACGAGGAAGGCAAACACAGACACCCGCAACCCCGGAGGGTTTACAGATGCGTTGTCAACCTAGAGAGCCTAATGTATTCAATTAATTTATTCAGCCGACATTATAATGTATTGTAGACGTAGATTATAAGATAATGTTTTGCATGCCAATGTTTCTGGTTAGACATGTCACTGCACAGTAGCACTATTTACAAGACATTTTATTTGTACCATGTCTAAAGCAACGCTTTTAATTTAATTTAATTTTCAATAATAGCGATCCTTTAATCACCGATGATGTCGAACGAAATAAATAAAGAAGTAATTGTAAAGCAACACCGTATGAGGCGTTTTACAAGTGACTCAACTTCGTTTCTTGTAGACGTTTCGTAACTGGTTGTCTATGGGGAAAATATTATTTCGTAACCACATTCAGTGGCACAATTAATCGCCCGCCCTATTTTTATTATTTATTGTTTATTGTAAAAGCATTTGATTTCATAATAATCAAGGAATAGCTGTCATTGGCGTGCGAGTGACGACTTTTGTATTTGACATAGCGTTGAAAAGGTTAAAAGGTTAAACGACTCCGTATATGCCTGTACAGGCTTTATAAGAGTTTCATTACTCTAGCCTTTCACTACCATAAACAAGTATACCATAGAACAGTGTATAGAGTGACTGTGATGGCGTTAGTTCAGAATGTAGCTTATTACTGTATTGTGCTGCTTTATTGATATTCATTGTGGACACGAAATATAAGGACTATGTTTTTATAAATATTGTTTTATTTTGGAAATTATTTTAGGTGACATGTCTGATTTTGGTATTTGTAATTCTACCCAGTACAGTCAGTACCGCGAACGCGATATCGCGTCCTCGTGAGCATTATTAACTTTGCCGGCCGTGGACGCGAATTCGCGTCCTGTGTCCAACGCGGCGGAACTGCGAGAAACGTATATTTTTGGAGATTATTATAATTAATATCGTCATTCGCACAAAACGTCACGATGCGCTGCGTGCACAGGGAAGAGGTGACTGCATGGAACTGCACTATTTAAGTGTAGTATAGGTACCGGGCTTCAGTTGTTGACGCGCGGTTTGTTCTATATTCAGAGGGAAAATTATTAAATCAAACACAAAACGTACAACAACTAGGTACATTTTATTACCTTCTACATATCACATAAGAATTATAAAATAAACCAACAAGTAATCGGGCTTACACTAACATAGGATACAAAATATATGAAAATCTTTTAAAATAACAACAAAAATAAATCATTTGAAATTTTCATCAATCCATAATCCAATCTAATAAATTGTAATTCATTTAAGTCTTTTCGATAAATAAAAATAAAAAAGTATAAAAAGTTTGGTTATCTGTTGCATGTGTAGCTGAGTATATACCTAGGTTAAACTAAAGGTCAAAATAAGTGTGTAAACAAAATCCTGTCTCGACTTTGCTGCTTCTAAAAATCAATACCAAATCTGAAAAGGTTAAAAAACCACGAATTACTACTCCCTATTATACGTTAACCTAACAGCATGCAAGCAAATACTATTTTTTTAACCTAAACGTCTTAACCTTTTTAACCTTAACCGCTACGCCTGCAACAAATAATACCAGTACACCAATACCCTTAACAATTTAATGCACTAATATAAAGCCGTCGACATCATAAGATAATAACCAAATAAATTAACTGAGATACAGTTGCAGGTAACTTTGACTGGCGTAGAATAAGGAACCTTTGACATTAATTGTTATGTCAAATGAATAGCTACCGTAAGATTAAACGCCGTACTCAAAGACAGATGAATCTATATATTAATGCGTGAAACGTTGGATCCCTTTATAAGAATAGTGGGCCCACGGAGAAATGTGAAATAGAATATATAGTTAAAGTTAGTACATACGAAGTTGTCAAATGTATAATATAGAGAAGTTCCGGAAACAATTATGTTTTATTTGAATCATATTGTGAATTACGTCCCGATCACTAATTTTAATAGATTAACTCAATTAGGAGTTAGCTTTTATTTTACGAATTTTGTAATTTCAGGATCGATTTTAGATGCATTTATCATAACACCTACCTCACAATCAAAATTATGAAGCTAACCTCTACGTAAAATTTCAGCTTTCTAGTTCCAAGGAATTATAAAGTACGTATGTAATTAAAATTTTAACAAGAGCGTTAATTTGGCATCATAAATTTTTGACACATTCACATTTTTAGTGGTCCCGATCCACACTTAACTTTTTCCTAAAGATCGACAAAGTGCCTGCGTTGTTTTTAATATTGTGGGCGTCCACAAGCGGTGGCGATCCATTACTTTCTAATAGGTAAAAAATCGGTTGAGCGGTTCGCGAGTTTTAGTGGAATAAAGAAACACATAATTACATACATACATACTTACATGAACCCTGAAAACAATACACTCTTTTTCTTCGGGCAGTCGTGTAAAAAGATTCCTTATTCTACGCTTTTTCGTATTGTGTTGTGACTTTTTTAACTATTATATGTATAGTATATGTAGCATTATGTAGGTACGTAATATGAAAAAATGCATTACCGATAAACCAGAAGCGTACGTTTTTAATGTTTTTTTTTAAAGAAACTGTGCGTGTTGAATTTCACATTGTATGCATGCCTCTCAGGCGGTTCCATACAAATTATGTCAAGATTAATAATGGGGTCAAATAGAGCCTCCCAAATTCAGTCAAGACGGTTTTAGAAAAAAAAAGCGTACGCTTCAAGCAACCATGTAAAAGCCTATATTTAAGGTAACTTGAGTGTAAGACGTCATGTTAATTAGAACCTTACCCCTTTTAATCTAACGTACAAAACCCAACGGTACCATTTCACTAGGTCAGATATTTTACACAATATCCGTACTGTAAACTGAGCTATTTGACAGGACGTTGTCAAAAGTTACATTGGTTTTTTTGCTGACTGTACTTGCTATTAGATATTGAGCTTTAGCCCGTAAGAAATAGGATTGAGATGGTTACTTTGCAACTTCTGACGCCTGTCGACTCGCTTAGTGCGTTCCTTATCCTATTTGTTGTAATAGAATTCGATCAGGACCTGAAAAGAATAGAAAAACAAATAATTATACTTAACTAATTACCTAAATCTAAGAAAACTAGTTTGACATGGGAAAGAACAATAGAATTATTGTAAACTTCATCTTGAAACGAAAAAAAAAAATCCTAAATAACAATCTACACTCAGCAGGCAGTTAAATTAAGTAGCCCATTTTTACACTTTTTGTAAAACTGTGACAGCTATCTGTTTCCGATACCAAATATCAGCCCATACAAAATGAACACGATAGCTATTGCGAGCTAGTTAGACAATAAGCATGCCGGTTTACAGGAACGAGCTGAGCCACAATTTTTAGTGAAACATGAAAGAAAGAAATAATTATTAGCGAAGAATACGTACTTATAAAGATGTTAATTTAGTATTTTTGTAACAGTAACAGTTTTAAATGATTCGCGGTTAATTGCAATAGACGTAATGAAAACGGGATATTGACCGCGATTACCTAAGGTTTGATGAGCTCCCGATATTTCGACGCAGTTACATGCATCATGATCACGGGCAAACTCAAATATCGGGAGCTCGTCAAACCTATAAGGTAATCGCGGTTAATATCCCGTTTTCATTATGTCTAATTTGTAACAGCCGATGCAATCAGCATGAAAACTCGTATCCTCTTGACATGGATCACTCACGTGTTACGTGTTGCGGCGCTGCAGCCTGCCGGCGAGCTTGTACGCGAGGAACGGCCACACGGCCAGCAGCACCAGAGTCGGCGCGCTCAGCTCCTGCCACGGCCACCGCCAGCCCTGCTCGCGCTGTAACACGAACTGTTGCTGTAACACAGCTTATAACTTATGAACAGACAAGCTGGTGTTAACCAGCTTAAGACAAGTGGATTTGTGGGCTGTAGACCTCGCGACCTCATGTTTGAACATTATTAGTTTTTTCGGATCACTTACAGGATCACTTTGTTGTCCGTCTGTCTGTCTGTCAAGACCCTTTTTCTCTGGAACACGTGGAGGTAGCATGCTGAAATTAACATCAAATATTTAAGCCTGCAGTCCCCTGAAGCAGTGATAAAATAAAACGCAATCAAAAGATACAGTCATTAAAAAGGTTGTTTCCATACAAATTGCCGTACTGAGAAAACCTAAAGGGACCTTCCAGTTGTCCTAGAAACTTGAAATTTGGTATGAAGGTAGCTCTTATAACACAACCACTCAGAAAATTCTTAAAATCTTAAATTTTTATGTCTGTATATTTCACAGACGAATGTAAGTTGACCCCACACTGCGTACATTTTGACTAGAAGCAGGGCTCTGCTAACACTGGTTAGCTTAAAACACTGGGGAAAAGCGTTAAAATCTTTCTACGGAACCCTAGTGCGCGAGTCCGACTCGCACTTGGCCGGTTTTTTTTTATAACTCACGTGCAGCAGCCGCTCGCCCTCCACCGCCTTGCGCAGCGCCGCCACGTCGGCCTCCAGCCGCGCCAGCGTGCCCGGCAGCTTCTCCAGCACCTTCAGGTCTGCAAGAACGATGATGATGATGATATGCCTGTGGCTATGCTACCAATTATTGCTTGGATGGCGTAGTTAATATCGCGTCACCACGGTATGGGTTCGAAACCCAATTCGCGAATTTATTTTTCTGGTCTTTCTGTATATTTACAATTCAGTTTGAAAATAATAGTAGTTTATGCAACTGCTACATAATGAGGGTCCTTAAAACGCGAGTGTGTTTTTATGAAACGAGGCGAAGCCGAGTTTCATAATAGGATCACACGAGTGTTTTAAGGGCTAATTATGTGGAGTTGCATACATTACTTCATCTACACACATATTATAAGTACTCTAAGATGGGTTCAGAAGCCGAAGGCATATATTCATACCCATACCTGTCACGAATTTGACTGTTATTTTTTTAATCATAGACAAATACCGAGCGGACGTTTCGTAAACTGTTTTTTTTTTATTGTAAAAAAAATACATATGTCACATTATTATTTATACATGACGAACTGAACTCGACTTATATTTTATATTCGTGAGTGATCCGTTTTATTTCACTACGATTGTAAATTACGTTGGTTTTCAAATTTGAAAGATCAAATTCGATATCGAAAAGTCATTACAACATCGAATTCGATGTCGTAATGACTATTACTTTACTGCTGGGGTGGTGGTTGGGGGGCGCTGGCGGCGAAGGCGTCGTCGTGCTGCAATGCTGGAGGGAGAGGACTTATGATACGTGTGTAGATAAATAAATCTTACGTGTCAGCTGGCTGCTTATCTGGTGCGCGTGTCCGTTGCTTAGGCGCGCGGGCGCCGGCGCCGCCGCGGCCCGCTCCGGCGCGCGCTCCGCCGTCTCCGGCTCGCTCTGCCGACACACACAGACACGACACATTGGAAACAGAGCGTCTAGTGTAATCAACGACCCAAAATACGTCACGATCGCGTTCGTTCTTTACATGATCTCAGTAGGAGTATCTTTTTGTATTTTTTCTCCCAATTTTTTATTTTTACGGTTTTCCCGTGAATATCAATTATATTTTTTATAAACTCACTGAAACATGAATACACAGAAAAAAACCAGACCGGAGTGTCGAGGATCCGGGTTCGATTCCCGGGGTTGGCATTTTTCTGGTTTTTTTCTGTGTATTCATGTTTCAGTGAGTTTATAAAAAATATAATTCGTTCTTTACGTCTGAATTACTATGGGCAGATTAGCAGCGTCATTAGTGGCACGTATCGACAACAAACAATTCTCATACTATTTGATACCCATAACGCGAACGCGATCGAAACGTATTTTTGGCCGTTGGTTACACTAGACGCTCAGACCAGTACAGGTGGACCACTAATATAAGTTACATCGGCAATCTTCGTCCGCGCAGACCAGTATTGACAAAGTCTGCATTTATGCCGAACTAAACCGAATGTAAGCACCAATTCAATAAAAACCTTAACTGCGTTATGCGCAAGGTAGAATATTTAATGACAGGTAACAATTGACTGACGCATGGCGCGGCGCCGAACAAAATGGCGGTCACCGCAATGGCGCGCGAACGTTCGACCAATGGCTGCTCAAGATTTTACCCACGCACACGTACTGCCTTATTATTGGCTAATATGGTTTAGCAACTTCGAAAAAAATGCTCACTGCGCAGCTGTACAGTCAGCAGCAAAAGTAGCTAAGGAACCGAAACTTTCACAATGATCTAAGCTCGGCTCTATCGTAATAGACATAAGAGCTTGTGTAGATCATTGTGACCGCTTCGGTTGCTTAGCTACTTCTGCTGCTGACTGTACATCGTTGTAACTTATAATTATGTCACACACACACCACCGAAATCCGTGGAGCTGTGTCCCCATATACCTTGTTAGGCCAACCTGCGTCAATCTAATCTGAGTTCTACAGTCAGCTCACTAACCCTGAGTTAATAGAGAGCCAGACAATACAAATACGTTAAGTTACACCAGAGTTAATGAGTTAACTGTATACAGGTAGGGGCAAAGATAGCCTTAGACACCGCGAAACTTGACTTTAAAAACCTTAGTAGTATGTTATGTTATGACTTATGAGTTATGGTTATGATATCAGGGACTTCGACAAAGAAGCGATTTTATTATTTAATGAAACCCAAGCCTTAATAAAAAAAAACATATTTATAACTTACATAACCGAAAAAATAAAGAATTTAGCCCAATGAGAACCTTGTAATTTTAAACGTTATTCGCCAGAGGGCGCTGCCACTTACCACTTTAGCGACAGTGGCGCCCTCCTGCCCCGTGTCAACCTCACTCCACTACGCCAGGCATAGAAAGAAAAGGAAAAGTGCAAACAAAAAAAAAGAAGTTAATCAGAACAGAAAAAGTGAAAAATTAAAAAAACGCTAATTTGTCTTAGAATATGTAAAAAAATACAAGTAAGTAATTAGGTAAAAACATAGAAAGTTATTTAAAAGAAAAACACAACCGTATGTTAAAATGAGAGACAGAGAGTTACTAGTAGAACGAGTAGAAAAGTATTAAAAGAAAACCATATATAAAATTACTAAAATAAGTAGCTGTCTTTGTCTTACCGCCTGTTTCACCAATCCATTTATCCGTTTATCCAATAAATTTATCTGACAGATATCTGTCATCCCGTCTCTGTTAGAACTAACAGAGATGATATCACATCTATTTGTTAGGTACCACTTATCTGAGGGTAGTGAAACAGGCCCTTGGACTTAAGATATTTGGATTCTTTAAGAGCAGAATTGGTTCGCTGAAATACTTCCTTCTACCCTAAGCCTAACCTTACCAACTCGCCAGATTAATCAGCTGGTCAGTCGGTAACACACAGACATACGTACAATACTAACATCGACAGTGTCAATGTACTCGTCCTCGGAGTCGTGGCGCGCGCGCGGCGCGGGCGACGACGCGCCGCTCGCCGAGCGGGACCCTGCAACAACGCAACTGTTACTGCAACACTCAAGGCTATAGGAAGCCGTCAATTTAGATCAAACGCAACAAAATCTTATTCGATAACGGTATATTTTGTGCGTTGGCACCTGCAAACAATAATATCTTTGGAAGAATAACTTAGCACAAAAAATGGCTAAACCAAATAGCTTCACTGTGGGCGTGGAAAAATAAATGAGCAAAACTGCGCGGTAGTCAGTGATGACATTCGTGACGTGCGGACTTGTGTAACGGGGGTTTCGACTGTGGATATTATTGTCGTGCGCAATTTAATGTTTTGAAAATATGCCATCGTGTGTCGTAACGTGGTGTAGAAACCATACGGATATGAAAAGCACTAGAATTACCTTTCATAGTGAGTAAATATACATTTTAAAAAGTATACTTGACGACTCTGGGAATTGTTATGCCAGTGGGATAGTTGTAGCTCGACCGAACATTGTCGAAAAATGCCGAGCGCAGCCGACGCGTGTCGCCGCTCATTGGCGAGCTGCGATTTTCGATGTGCGAGTGTCATATTTTCGTGGCTCGCAACACTGTTCCTATTTCAAAAGATTCCAAAGGGCATATCCTGATGAGGGGCTGTCGTCCTCCACGACCGTGCTCTCCGCAAGTATTCTGCCGCGTTACCTGAGGGGCTGTTGTGCTGGCTGCGCGCGCGCCGCAGCACGTCGCCGGCGACCAGCTGCAGGTCGCGGCTGGGGAACTCCTCGCCCTCGTCCTCCACGGACAGGAACGACGCCACGTCCGCGCTGTACGACATCGTCTCCACTATCTGCGGGGCGACAGCGACAATTTCAAGTGCGGGCAGTTCGAAAAACAGGTGATACCCCGTCACTTCGGTATACTGCGCCAAAACGTGGAGGTACTTTTAAAAACATTTTATGTCGTGATTAAGTTCCAAAATATATAGACTGAGACCCTATTAGTCAAGATGCCTAGCGTATATCCTGCAAGCTGCATAGACGAAAGTGAGCTGTGAACTCGATATTGACATTAAAATTCAACTCTTAGTTACTCATACTCATTAATTTCAATTCAACCGAGCCCCGTAAATTACAGATGAATATATTACCTTGTGTAGTTCGTCGACATACGCCTGCATAGCTTCCTCCTCGGTCATATTGCCCAACTTGTTCCACGATTCCCATTTCGCTCTGAAAATAAGTTACAAAATATTCAACAACAATCATACCAACTATATTATTTATTTGAACTTCGAGTCAATCTTTGAAAGTTTAACATTATCGTTAGAGAAACATTTCGTGTCTGAACGTTCTCATAACTTTGATTGGCGCACTGACTTGTCGCCCGCGACATTATTGCTGTCTTTTCTTTAGTCAAGAAAATGGAAAAGGACCGCTATACTGTCACGGCGCACTGCACTTATTCAGCTGGTCACACCACTAACGATCTATTATGCCTACCTTAGATGTACGGTACATCTCCGAACAAAATCCCCTTCAAAAAATTGCCGAACTATTCATTTGTGATAATCACCACCTACACCATAAACCTAACATTACTTAGTTACAGTCGAATTTCACTAGTGGCACCATACTTCAAAACTACAGAAAAATCACTTACATCTTACATGCTTACATACATACCAGTGCATGGTCAACTTAATAACAGTCCTTAAGAAAAACATTAAAAAAAACACATGATGAATTAACGTTTGACCTTATCTCACCTGATGTTAAGTCATCAGTCACCTTAGAAGCGTGTCTAGACATCAACCAAACACGTACTGATGACGTGGTTTGAAACGTTGAACATGCTTACTAAGAAGGTAAAATAAAGCAGTGAGATCCTAGCCTGATCTGCACTTAGCATCACATAAGATAGGAGTCAGTTAGTGGTCAAAATTCAGAATTAACATGTGAACAGTCCCCATAAAAAATGTTTTAATTTCCTCATAAGTCCAAGCTAATTACTTCAATCACAAGTCCATGCTCCCCATATGGGTCACTAAAAACAACCAGCAGCCTTATCGTCTAACTCGCTCGGAATCACAATCGCGTTCATTTTGTATGGGCTTTTTGGTATCGGAAACAGCTAGCTATTCAATATAGGTAGGTCGGTCATGGGTATCTTAGAGAGTGTATGAAATTTCAAGTATTCCGTCCACCTTACTATTATTACCTTTTTAGTACACGTAAAAGTCGAAATGGAAGTTTAATTCCATTAATAATTCCGTAACTATTTAGTTAATTGGCTATATACAAAAGTGAATAACTTCAATGTCACGGTAGGTACCTATCCATATACATCGGCTCCAAGGCCGAGAGGTGAAGTGTCACTGTCATTAGCCATTATAACCAGATGCGAAGCGATTGAAATAAACATTATTTCCTTTAACTTTTTAAATTACTAAAATAATTATCAGCCACGGAACAAATACAGCTGATTACCTCATTTCAAGTTCATAGTGTAATGTTCCTTCTGTCTATTTATCTTGCAGAATAATAATAATGATCTACGGCGCGCTGGCACCGACCAGAGTTTTACAATGACTGGTGGTTAATTTGACGTTTGTATCTTGGGCTATAGTTCCCACGCGGGCCCTGAGGCCCGAGTACGAATATTCGAAACCTGCGTCATGAAAAATCAAATAGTAAACGTTATCGAGTTTGTATGACTTTTGGAACAGCGCCCGCCAGTGAGCGTATTTGGAACTAAAATTTTGTATGAGGTTTCTCGATCTCGATACGATAACCGTAACGTTACGCAGGATTCGAAAACTCGTGCTCTACCCTCAATGCGGATTGGGGACTTTAGACACGCCATTGAAATGTTTCGCAGGAGACTTGTAATATTATGTATTCTGTGGCAGGAGTGTGCAAAGTTTCCTCACGATTTTTCATTCACCGAAAAGCTGTAATTCTACACATAAATTCCGAAAAACTCAGAGGTGCGAGCTGGGGCTCGAGCCCACGACCCTCTTCTTGAGAGGCCATAGGTATCACGGTTATTCGAAACGAAAACTAGGTACGCTCACAGAGGGCGCTGTTCCAAACGTCATACAAATTTTCTCGATGACGATATGATAAAGCTACTATTCGATCCTGGTGAAAACTCGTGCTCGGGGTACAGCAACAGCAGGGCCGTGTTTTATAAAGTTACAAGTTACAGGTTACAAGTCTACAGGAAACAGTCACCTGTAATGCACTATGTACAATTACAGGTGTTTTATAAAGACACACGGAAAGCTACACTTGTAATACGGTATTGTAAATCTCGACTACAAGTAAATTCTACAAGTGTAATGGACACCACTAATTAAAAAAAGTGTCTGCCAAAAGTTACAAATACGTAGAGGTTTTTTATCTATTAAATATTAAAAATACCCATGCAAAGTTGATAAATAAAAATCTATCTAAGTACATAAAACAAAATCGTCAAGAGTCAAGAACGGCTGGACCGATTTTTATGATCTTTCATTTGTTGAATTTATATCTTTGCTTCGAATAGCAGGATAGGTATTAATAGAAGGAAAAATTTCACGAGAAAAAAAACAAGAAGTTCATTTTCCCATAGGTACATTTTCTATGGAATGACCTAGGCGGTACGAAGTTCGCGGGTCGGCTAGTAAAATATATCTATTCTAAACAGTGGCAAAAAATGGCCAAAAAATGCATGTCAACGATTGCATGGTACTCCAGTGCATACAGACAGACACAGACAGAGAATTGAAGCTTCGCGCTCAATGAATCATTTTGGTTACTCGACGATTCTAATGAGCTCCCAATTTCTTGCAGAATCTAGTCTAGTCTATTTGCGTATAGTTCATTCTGGACCTTTCATTATAATATTGAAAAGGTGTGTCAAAATCTGTATTTATTCGTGGCTAAAACTCCCTAGTTCTTTGCAGTCGTGGACTCTCTTCTTCCGAGTCCGACAGACGAGTTCCTCAATAAACGAATCATTCCTTGATGACCTTGAGTTTAATAACTTGAAGAAGAGATAAGTAGATAGAACGATTGATTTGGTACTGATGAAGACACCTAATTCAAAAATTTGTGCACCTGTAGCCATTGTTACAGGTCTCAAGACGTACGTAAGTTTTCGTTACAATTTTACAAATCTACAGTTGTATTTTACAATTTTTTTTAAAAACGCTTGTTCGATTATGAATTTAAAACTATAAAATGTCCACTTTTTGTCTATGATACGGCTACAGGCGCCTGTACTTGTAGCTTGTAAAATTGTAGCACAGTACTTTTATAAAACGCAAATTGTAAAAAACAGGACAAGTGTTGCCAATAAACGCCTGTAAAATTGTAACTTGTAGGTTTATAAAACACGGCCCAGTAGTTAAGCAGTAGAGGCCCGAGTGCGAATATTCGAAACCTGCGTAAAGTAATCGAGTAGTAAACGTTATCGTGAATACACTCTTTTTATTTGGGCAGTCGTGTAATAAGTATGACGTTTGGAACAGCGCCCGCTCGTGAGCGTATTTGGAACTAAAATTTAGTATGAGGTTTCTCGATTTCGATACGATAACGTAATGTTACGCAGGGTTCGAAAACTTCCTGCTCAGCCTACAGCAGCAGTATATCCTAACTAATATTATAAATGCAAAAGTAACCCTGTGTCTCTGTCTTTCTGTCTCTCTGTTTGTTACCTCTTCACGGGAAAACCGCAGCACCAATCTGGATGAAATTTGGTAAGAAGATTGGGGAATAGCATAGGCTACTTTTTATTAGGGAAAATTTGAAAATTCCCGCGGGATAGCGATAACCTAAATCTACGCGGGCAACAGCTAGTAAATAACTTAAGTACCTGTTGACGACGTCCCAGAAGCCCGGCCTGGGCTTGTCGCAGGGCCCCTCGGTGGCCTGCTTGAAGTAGCTGTAGAAACGCAGCATCAGCTCATTGCTGGGCTGGTATGAACCTGGAAAGTGAAAGGAGAAAGTCAAGTTAGTGCTTTTCCTCGTCAGGGTGCCCCCTGCGTAACGGTAGATAGACTGCCGTACTCACTGAACTAAAATAGTAGTTTATGCAACTGCTACATAATGAGGGTCCTTAAAACACGAGTGCGTTTTTGTGAAACGAGGCGAAGCTGAGTTTCATAATAGGATCACACGAGTGTTTTAAGGCCTAATTATGTGGAGTTGCAAATCAAGCCGAAAGCATATCATACTGACTTTGACTGTTTTTTTTTAATCATAGACAAACATACCGAGCTGACGTTTCGTATACTGTTTTTTTTTATTGTAAATTATCACATTATTATTTATACATATCGGACTGAACTCGACTTATATACGTGAGTGATCCGTTTTATTTCACTATGATTGTAAATTACGTTGGTTTTCAAATTTGAAAAAGATTTTTTAATACAGTTGCTCAAAAAGTGGTATTTTTTTAGCTACGTATCATGCGGAAAGTTAAATTTTTCGTACTAGTGCTTTTTACTTTTCCAAGGCGCCGGCGCCACTGGGCCGCCTTCACCTTCCACTTCCTTCACGACAGGGAAACTCCATTGAAAATTTTCATTGTAATGTAATGTAAGTTTCATTCTAATTTTCTCGCAAATGTATTAAAAAACGTCGTTTGGTACACGTGCGGAAGTGTCATTTTCTCTCTAAGTGGCATAATGACATACTTTCCGCGCTTATATCAAAACGTACTACTTCTACCACTTTGCTGGCCTATTCGTGAAAAATTACAGCTTTCTAGTGCCAATACTCTGAGCTAATTCGCGGACAGACCGACGGACATGACGAAACTATAAGGGTTCCATTTTTGCCAATTTAGCTACGGAACCCTAATAAAAATAGGATAGAAGTGGCATGGTCGCACGAACTTGTGACGCGTAAGACACAAGTAGAATTGTATCAGAGCGTCGATCTAGTGTAATCAACGACCAAAAAAACGTCTCAATCGCGTTCGCGTTTTACGTACTGAATTACTATGGGCAAATTAGCAGCGCCACTAGTGGCACGTATCGACAACAAACTGAGCGCCTAGTGTAATCGCCGACCAGAGGGTCGAGCACGACTTTACGAATCCTGCGTAACGTTACGATTATCGTATCGAGATCGAGAAACCTCATACTAAATTTTAGTTCCAAATACGCTCACGGGCGGGCGCTGTTCCAAACGTCATACAAACTCGTTATAGTTTACTATTCGATTTTACGTGACGCAGGATTCGACAAGTCGTGCTTAGGGCACAGAGGGTCGAGCACGACTTTACGAATGCAGCGTAACGTTACGGTTATCGTATCGAGATCGAGAAACCTCATACTAAATTTTAGTTCCAAATACGCTCACGGGCGGGCGCTGTTCCAAACGTCATACAAACTCGTTATAGTTTACTATTCGATTTTACGTGACGCAGGATTCGACAAGTCGTGCTTAGGGCACAGAGGGTCGAGCACGACTTTACGAATGCAGCGTAACGTTACGGTTATCGTATCGAGATCGAGAAACCTCATACTAAATTTTAGTTCCAAATACGCTCACGGGCGGGCGCTGTATTGCTCGTGATACATGACTGTGTTCTAAAATGTAATTGCGGAACGGAAACTCATCCACAGTGAGTAAAGACACTAACAGTTGTTTGCGTAATTGCGGAGTGCTTTTTCGTGTGTGCTGTGCAATAATAGCAAGTGGAGGGCACAAAGCGGCGACATTCGTTCTGGGAGAAAATACGAACGATAGCATTTCTAACACCTCATCTTTTTATTAGTTTTCTGAAGCAGTAACTACTTGACTTTAAAACGATAATTACAGTTGATTCAGATTTAGCGGGATCTCGCTAAATGTCAAGATCATGCAAAATCAGAATCACACATTGAAAATAATTTTAATTACATTTTTAATGTCAAAAATATAAGAAATTCAGAAAGAGATCGTCAAAAAAAATACAACAAAAATTAATGCAAGATAGTAGTAAAATAAAATGTCAAAGCATGCACAATATTAAATTTTACATAATATTTCATTACATAATTAAACTTCTTTCACTAAGTATTTAGTTATCATTTCCTTGTGCCGCGGTAGCTAAACTGTCAACCCTGTGCGTACACGTGCCATCGTAAGGTCGCCGGCGCGCCAGCTTACACCGACAGGCCGCTGTCGCCCCTGTGCTACTACACAAATCGATCGATCGGTGTCAAAACACCCTTATGTGCGAGAGCCCAAAAGCTAACTCAAGGACTATAAAATCAAGCTAGAGGATTGCCAATGTCTACACAATGTTGCGGCCCTTCAGCCTATCGTTTGGTAACCGTTTTAGGTTTAGGTTTGGGTAAAAGGTAGCATCAATACCAACATACCAGTAAATACCACTTAGCCTATTGATTATAATAATAATAGTCGACATCACGATCCCCCATGACGTGAACCTCGTGAAGGCCGAGAAGAAAAAAGTCAGCAAGTACCGCCATGTGGCCTGTTGATTCGACGATCACTGTCCCGATAGTCGTTTCGGCGAACGGTCTAATAGCGAAGGGCCTTGACCATCACCTTAAAAGGCTCTCGCTAGATGGTTGGGTCAAGGGTCAGATACAGAAGGCGGTACTCCTGGACACGGCTCGGATAGTCAGGAGGTTCCTCTCTCTGTCGCCCTGACCACCGGTAGCTTAGGCCCTGCCTCGCTACCGGCGGCACTCTAGGTTAGGTTTTTATAATGTTTTTATATTTTGTATTAATATTGTTTTGTTACTTTTTATATGAATATTGTAAAAACCTACCCTAAGACGTTAAAATAAATATACATCATAATAATAATAATAAAAATGGTTTATTGTACAATCAAAATTAAGCAGGTTACAGTATTTGGAAAGTAGCAGGGATGTACCGAGAGATCACATAAAAAGCCGTGGTTCTGACCCCCAAACTAGGTAAAGACCTGTGTCTTGGGGGACTGAGATTGATTCTCCGACTTCGGCGATCTAAATACAACAAGCACAGTAATAAAAATCGCTTAGTAATAATACTAACAGATTATACAAAAAAATAAAAAGAATAAGTTACCTAAGCAACAACAAAGCAACAAAATCAATAATATCCATGGCAAAAGAGACGTCCGTAGGTATAATAGAAGAGGGTTTTTCTGCAACATCGATGGGTATGTATCGGAAGAATAATTAAAAATTGGGGATAGGTTTAGGACACTGTTAGTAGGAGATTTTGTGTTAAAATAGGTAAGACTTTGCAACCATTTCTTAACCTTAACTCCAACTTCGTATTTGTTTAATTTATAGATAGGGATTAATTTATTAATTTTATTATAAAGTTTAGAGCTGAGGGCAACAGTCTGACGACGGGCAAATGCTGAATGGCAAGCCGGAGTTCTAGATACCATGTGGCCATGGCGACGCACAAGCAGTGACTCATCTAATGGCAAGGTGGAATGGTGACGCAGAATAGCTTGAAGAATAAATGTTTGCCTTACTGTGAGTATTTGAGATTCGGAGTAAAGTTGGGTTGTTGGAACGTTTCACTTTCAATAACACTGTTTTAAAAGTGCCACCCCATACAGGAATGCAGTACGAGATAATTGAGTGACAGAGGCTGAGGTAGGTCAGAGACAATACATCAGGTTGCCTGTCTCTCTCACAATTAGGTTATGCTTTTTACCTAATGAATGGTTTTTAATTTAAAGCTAAGCTAAGTTTCATTTAAATCGCTTTTAAATCGGATTCTGAGTCGTTTAAACATCCTATATTATTTTTAAATGAAAATGTCGGAGGCTTTTCAACTTTTATTATTTGGTTGTAATCATTTAATATTATGTGAGTGTGTCGTAGAGCAGCGTTCGAAAGTCCACAAAGCCATTAAAACAAAACAAACTAAATGTGGCTTTCATTTCCATAGCAAAGTCTCGACAAACATTCACACAACTAGTTATTAGCGTAGGCTAACTCTCGGCTATTCTACTCGGTCATTAAAATATATTTACCTACAGTAAAAGCCTAGGCTTTTGCGTGGTAGGTATTAGCAGATAAACGTGAAGCTTGTATTAGAACCAGCTTATGCACCGCGGCTTTGCCCCCATGAAATATTTCAAAATGGGCTAGTTCCCTATCCCGTGGGAATTTCGAAAAATCCATTATTTAATAGGCGTACTATTAGCGTCTCAGCAGTTCTCTATTACTAGACCATAAATATCTAAGTAGGTAGAGTAAAGTTCTATCTCTCGGAAGCTTAGAGCAGGAAAGGAATGGAGATGTTAACGCGCGATTTCCCCTCTGCCAAAACTCTAACATTAAGTCTGACCAAAATGATCAGGGTCAGTGCCCTAAGCACGACTTGTCGAATCCTGCATCTCGTAAAATCGAATAGTAAACTATAATGAGTTTGTATGACGTTTGGAACAGCGCCCACCCGTGAGCGTATTTGGAACTAAAATTTAGTATGAGATTTCTCGATCTCGATACGATAACCGTAACGTAACGCAGGATTCGACAAGTCGTGCTTAGGGCACTGTTGATTGTGTGCGTGTTTTTGCCATGTGTGACAGTTTTGTTTTAGTGCGAGTTTGTAGGAACGTAACAAATTTTGACATGAGCGCAGACGTGTGCTGTGCTGTGTGTTCCTCGTCCCTCGTCTCCCTCAAAAAGTGGCGGAAAAATTGTAGTGCATAGATAAGCCAAAGGCGCCTCCCGTCTGTCTGCTTTACGAGTTATCCGAACGGACCTTGCACAAAGTCCTACATTGCAACCCTAACATTGCCTTCAAAATATGAAATGTAGTAATGCAAGCCTTTCGCTCGACGTCTTTGGCGCCACAATTCGGCGGTGATTACCAAACTGCCGCTGTTGACTCTGCATTTTGCAACGCACGGACTCACAGAGAGAGCAGGCGCGCACGCAGCTTTATTAAAACTTTATTACAAATTACAACAGAGTCTCTAGCTAGTGTATTTTTTGACACTAGAAAACGTCACGATCGCGTTCGCATTCGCATTAACGTGGTGTATTACAGTGTCAAATATTATGAGAACAAACTACTTACTACTTTACTCACCCTCGAGTCCCGCGACCACAAGTGAAAAATAGTTATATCTGGGCGGCAAATGTATGTTTTCATGCAACACCTCCGCCTCCACTGCTACACGAATCAACACATGTCACACACACCTGACAGACCCAGCTATCACCACCACAACTAAACTAAACGCTGACGCGTTTCGGCAATCTCCACGAGGCCATTATCAAAGCACCAGAACAACCGTTCAACACAATGCCACCATTTCCACTACCATTCCTTTTTTTTTCCATTGAGAGGTACATTAGCAGCGCCACTAATGGCATGTATCAACACAAACAATTGTCATATTATTTGACATTTAACGTACAATGCGCTCAAGACGCATTTTTGGCTATCGATTACACTAGAGGCTCTGACCCTCTAGTCACTAGAGCCACTAAAGTCTAGTGCAATAAAAAGTACTTACTTCAAAAATCGATTAACAATATTAACAGCATTGTTTTTGTGATCGTACCTATTAGCTTTCATTTAAATAAATTAACCTTTGCTCGTCATATTTTTAAAGAGGTTCGGAGTGGTCCAGATTTAATACAATACCATACAAGAAGGGTTCGTCATGTGGTGTCTTTACAGGCAGCTATTACGGCATATAATGGATACGGCAAAGGTTGTATGTCAGGATCGTAGCAAGTGGAAGTCCGTGGTCTCTGCCTACCCCTCCGGGAAACAGGCGTGACTGTATGTATGCATGTATGTATAATGGATACGTGGATTCTGTCCGGAGATATGGTATTGTGATATGGGGGAATTCCACGGACATAAATGTCATTTTTATAATACAAAAACGCTGTATAAGGGCCATTTTTGGACTCAAATATGATGATTCATGCCAACCTTATTTTATTAAGCATCGTATTATAACAGTGCACAGCCTTTATATTTGGGAGGTACGTCTATTTGTGTTTGTGTTTATAGAAACACAAACATCTATTTAAACTAGTCTCAGCAGTTTCTTCAAGAACAGTACGAACACGGTAGCTTTATAAACTGTATAAACCTTGTGCTAAACTATAACTAGCATGAAAAAATTGTTTTATCTACACACATATCATAAGTCCTCTATAGTGCGTTCAGAAACCGTAGAAAATGACCAGCATTGCAACACGACGACGCCTTCGCCGCCAGCGCCAGCACCACCACCACCCCAGCAGTAAAGAAATAGACTGAATGACTTTTCGATATCGAATTCGATGTTTCAAATTTGAAAACCGACGTAATTTACAATCATAGTGAAATAAAACGGATCACTCACGAATATAAGTCGAGTTCAGTCCGTCATGTATAAATAATAATGTGATTTTTTTTATATAATTAAAAAAAACAGTTTACGAAACGTCCGCTCTGTGTGTTTGTCTATGATTAAAAAAAACAGTCAAATTCGTGACAGGTATGGGTATGATATATGCCTTCGGCTTCTGAACCCATCTTAGAGTACTTATAATATGTGTGTAGATAAAGTAATGTATGCAACTCCACATAATTAGGTCTTAAAACACTCATTATGTAGCAGTTGCATAAACTACTATTATGGTGTGTATTGACATTTTTAATAAATTACCTGACTCATTCAAAATAATAGAAAAACATGAATTTAATAAATCAGTGAAATCATGGTCATTAGACAAATGTTATTATAATTTAAAAGAAATTATGGAGCATCATTAATAATATCAATTACGTATATCATCCGCGCGCGCAGTAATTAAGTATCTACATATTTTTTTTATATATATGTTTAGCTTATAAGTACTATTGCATGCCGGACAACGGCTGATTGTGATGCAATGATTGTAATTTACTCACATTCGAGCAATAAATAAATCATTCATTCATTCATACAACACCAGAGTTCAACATTGAACTCCACATAATAAACGAAACAGAAAAAAGCTACAAATAAAAAATGCAAGGTAGCAATGGGCGGCCTTATCGCTACAGAGCGATCTCTACCAGGCAACCATAATGCCATAGTTTAACAGTGGTATAGCTTTCCCAAAATGTTTATGTTTATAACATTGTCATAAGATTGATTTTCGGCTGGCACGTGGGAAAGGTTTTTCTACTATACTACTATGTCTATACATGTGTATATAAGTTTGAGAAGCCCTATTCTATTCAATACCCACTATCTACCACAAAACAATATATAATTATTAGAGCTCTATCATAATAAGCGCTGTCCTTGAAAGCTTTTTGTGGTCTACGAACCCGAGGTGTCATTATCATTACGTGGTGAATTTCCATCGCTACCGACTCCAACAGTTACGGGCAAAATAAAACAAAACAACTACTAATATGGACAAGGAATTCACAAACAAGCAACATATTTAGTACATCTTCGATTAAGTTAGTCTGGTAATAAAAGTGAAGAGTGAAGTGCGAGTGGTGAAGTGAAGAAGTAACGTGACTTTTTTTGTTTTGTTTGTATATGGTGTCCAATAAAGAGTTCTTGTACTGTATTGTTCTTGTCTCAAAATCATAAGCTACTGTGTCGAATTGTTTTGGTTTATTGAATTTAAAACTGTTTACAATTCAGTTTCAAAGACTTTGTAACTCTCTGCCTGCCTCTCTTAGACGAGAGAAACGGAAGCAACGTTTGGCTTACCTATGTTTACCATTTTTCAAGGGGGGCGAGGTACTAACACACGCACACGTAGGTATACCTACAGCAAACGTAACGCTCGATACGCTCATGTCAAAATTTGTTACGTTCCTAAAACTCAATACCAAAACAAAGCTCTGACACAAATGAATAAACACGCACACAATCAACGCCTCTGTGCAAAATGCGGTGTTAATTTCATTTTTTTGGCAGCGAAAATATCGCGCGCTATTATCTCATTTTGTCTTTAATCTTAATCTGTGTACAGACTAAACTAAAAAGTAAAAGATGATGTTTGAGAAACGATAGATGATGAGATGATAAAGCCAGCATGCATGCAGTATGATTGTATTGTCTAACTCAATCGCAACTCGCAATCGCCACCGCGTCCATTTTGACAGTTTTTGTACGGGCTGACAATTGGTATCGGAAACAGCTTGCTGTCACAGTCACGCAATTACCCTGCAGCTCTCGATACGGAAGACATGGACGTCTAAATTGCCTACTTATTTATCACTCGTGGGTCACCTGAGTGCGTTCATTTCAACGAATAAAGCCAGAACAATGAAGGTCGCCGAGCCACAAATACTTGCTAGCACGTCTATGTGTCACTTTATAAAGGAAAATCCCCTTTTCCTATATTGATGTTAAAAATGAACACAAGTGATAAACGAAGTCTCTAGCGATGACGTTGCACGTCGCCTGCGGAGGAACTAAGCGTGTGAAACGCCGAGTGAAAACAAGGACGAAGGAATTACTCGGGTCGGGTCGTTAGGGTTCAACTGGCCTATATTTCACTATCTTTACAATTGTCAGTTTTATATGACAATTCGAACTACATTTAATTTTCTTTGACAATATGAAGCGCGCTAAAACAAAAGCTCTTCAAGTCAGCAGTTGACACCGAATGGTAATTGAAAACTGACAATGTAAAGTTGGTGAAATGGGGCCTGGACTCTATTTCACCAAACTTACAAAAATGTGAGCTTATCTACATTACATTGCCAATATGAAGCGCACTGAAACATAACAGAAAAGTTGAAAACCCCCGACATTGTCATTTCAAAGTTCAATATTTCAAAAACGGGTGAACCAATTTTTAATGAAACTTGATCAGAATCATCTCGATTCAACTAGCTTTCGATTAAAAAAAAAACCGCATTGAAACCGGTCCATCCGTTTGAGAGTTATAGTGCCACAGACAGAAACACAGATACACATGCCAAACTTATAACACCCCTCTTTTTGGGCCGGGGGCTAAAAACCGCGTCAAGTCAGCAATTTACAACGACTTGTCATTTTAAACTGACATTTGTAACGTTGCTAGTGGTTAGAGAGCCTGACTATGAAGCTTGAGGTCCCGGGTTCGATCCCCGGTTGGGGCAGATGTGTGTGTGATGAATTCGAATGTTTGTCCTCGGGTCTTGGATTGACCGAGCGAACGAAGTGAGCGAAGCGTCTCAGTTTCAAGTCTGGACAAAAATGTAGAGCTGTCCCACGCTGTCCGTCTTTACAGGTCGCATTTCTGAACCGATTCTCGTGAAATTTTGTGAGCAGGTTCGCTAATTATATGTAGGTATAAGATTTTTTGTCGATTCGGTTTTTGGAAATTTAAAAAAGAAAAATGTACAAAAATGAGCTTGCGAGCTCACAGAGCCAAGACTAGATTAAACATCCAAGACCCTAGAGCAAATATTCGCATTCAACATACAGATGACCCCGACCGTGAATAGAACCCGGGACCTCAAGCTTCGTAGTCAAGCTCTCTATCCACTAGGCTGACTAGGCCATCCGGCCTTCTGCTTTTAACCCGCCTGTACTCACGACCACGACGAACTTAAAGTTCATCAAATTATAGTTCACCGTGTCCAATAGTTTCATAAGTTCGTTGCCCTTCACTTCCCAATTTAGCCGTAGAGTGCAGCGATTGTCGGCGCAAACGCCGGTCGCCGGTACTTGAGTGCGCCCTTGAGTGTTTCCAATACGACGCCGGCGCCTTAAAACCGTTAGCTCAGAACTGTTAACCGTGCTTTCGTGCTGCAACCGAGCTACCGAAGTTTGAAATTCGAAGTTCGTATCCGATTGTCCCGCTCACGCCAACATAGGTTAACACGAAAGCGAGAGGGACGAACTTCGAATTTCGGACTTCAGAGTAGCGGCTTCCTGGTAGAGAACCCTTATAGGCCTTTGTACTTGTGTCTCATTGTTGTTATTTCTGTGTTTATTTCTGTATTGTCTGTACAATGAAGCGTTTACTTACTTTATTTACTTACTCAGATTGGCCACCATACGCCCCCCTCCCCTTACTTACACAATAACTATAGGTCGCGCGGCGAATTAAGATCGCTGGCCAAAAGTGGAAGGGGCATGCGCAGAAGTCAATTCTTAGGTCTATTTGGTTGCGCAGAGGGGTGAGGGGAGGGTGCGCGCTGGCGCCGACACGTTATTGATAGATCAAGTCGTTCTTCCCCTCCCTCGCTTCGTTCACGCGTTACGTGTCTCTTGGGTACTGTTGAGTACGGATTGTTTTACTAACGTTTTAGTAAGTACGATATGATGTCATAGTTGGTAAACAAATTCCCAAATTTAAAGTTTGTACACGGCAAGCCAGAAAAACGGTTTACGACGTGAATTGTTATGTTGAAAAGGAAACTTATTACATCATGGGTAATTTAAAGCAGGTAAAAATACTACCAAGACTCTGAATAAACATACTAGCAAAATAGTCACAAGCAAAAGCGAGTGTTATTATGTTAGGTGACTAAAGGCACAAAAAATGCGAAATAAGAAAAATATATTTCAAAGAAATACACTCAGAACTTAACAATTTTGTGCGCAATTGTACAGATGCGCCAAATTGCCCCCACCAGTTTCGCCGAGCGATCTTAATCCATCGCGCGGCCTATACTAGTGGTTCTAATCTGTAAACGTCGCGAGCTCATTTTTTTTCAAACCAATCGCCACAAAACATATGGGTACATATATAAATATTTAATCATCGGACTTGCTCAAAAATTTCACAAGAGCCGGCAAATTTTTGAACATTTTTCTTTTTCTTAAAAAAAAAACTAATCGAGAATAGAATTCTATAATAATTATTGAACCAGGTACCTAGTCAAAATGAAAACAAATTCATTTTGCCGATGTAAAAATCTGCTCCGCCCAAATATCCACATAACAAGAGTAAAAGTGAAACTTTTCGAAACTTTTCACTTTCTTTGCGCGCACTTGATTTAGAAAGGTAGGTAGTTCACAATTAATTTAAGTCTTACTCGGTATGTCATTTAGACTTAAGAATCAAACGAACTTACCTAGTGATGTTTGATTCCAATTATACGAGTGTCTCAACCGAAGGCTATATTATATTTACTAAGCAGATGTTCAGAGCATTGGAACTTGGTATAAAAATGACTAAATCACATTATTGTAAAAATATTTTTAGAACTTAAGTTGTTTAAATGTATCGTTGTATTGTAACAATAGTAACATAAATATATTTACGCTTTACTTTTTTTCTTTTTTTTTGACACGATGAATTCGTAGATAATGAATGCTTCCTAATTATTAGCAGCATTCCAATGATGCTTGAGAGCCTATAATATATATATATAATTATACATATACATATATGAGTATAGGTTTTCATTTAACTTTGGACTGCTAAACTGGACAAATATTAGGAATTTATTTAATACTAGCGACCCGCCCCGGCTTCGCACGGGTGCAATGCTGATACTAAATACACTACAGAAAAACTGTGAACGTTGTATATAAAAACATAGCGGCCCGCTCCGGCTTCGCACGAGTATAAAATATATAGCCTATGTGATTAAAATCGATTCAGTAGTTTTGATTTATTAATTACTGCCCGTGGCCCGCACGCGTTAAGTTTGGAGTAATTGGTTAAGGATTAATGCTGTATTGGTTAAAATCGCTTCGAAAATTAGCCATTATTTGTCGTAAAAAGTAAATGACAAAAAAAAGTTATTGTGGGTTATCCATAAGAGATAGACATATACCATCACGGACTTTTCTGTAGACCTTTTCAATGTGTACAATACTTAGTACATTATTTTGATAAAACTCGTAGGGTTCAGCCTGCGTTTGCAATGTAAGCGGAAAAAATGTAATTATTTACGACATCATATTAGAAACCTCAAAAATAACAGTACTTCTCCACTATTTAATGGATGTTATTATACATATAAACCTTCATCTTGAATCACTCTATCTATTAAAAAAACCGCATCAAAATCCGTTGCGTAGTTTCAAAGATTTAAGCATACATCTTAGCATACACATAGATAAACTTATGAGCGGTTGGCAAAACCCGCGCCTCGAAGTTTTAATTAGACCAGCTGTTATTTCAATCATAATTGTAATTGTTTTGTAATGTAATATTAATTTATTAGTACCTGGGCAACCGATCTTTGTTCGAAATACGAGAAATATATGTATAAATACTTTTTTTTTTTTCATTGAAATCGTTAGAACCGTTTTCAGAATCCATTTACAAACAAACATACGAATATTTTCCGTTTAGCAGTATAGGACATTAGAATAATGGTCTGCATTCCTTTTGTATCAGGCAATAGCCCAGTAGATTACAGGTCTTGTATATAAACTCAGCAAATGAAACATTACCTATCGTAGGGAACATGTTTGCCAGATGATTATGACTTTATTTTTTGTACTTCACTTGTTAGATATTTTGTGAGACTGTGTATACACATAAATATACCTTTAATTGTCAATACCCTTTGTCTTGTTTGTTATCTATCTACTATAATAAATATAGACTTATGTATTTACTTTCAGACAATTATGATGAGTAGCATCTTCTTTAAATAAGTTAAAATAAACTAAGTAATTCTGTTATAGTGCTACCCTGATTTTATTGAGGTAGGTACTATAGGAACTGACTTACAGTTTTTGCTGTAGAAGGATCTATTACTACATACATGAAAGGACTCTTGTGGACCTCCATGCTTGGATATTGATTGCTTGATAATTTGACTACAAACATCCGCACGAAGTGGAATTACAGTATTTAAAAGGAGAATGCAACGAATATTTTTTCAGACCTAAATAATCTAGGACACAAGCAACCACAAGGGACACCAAGGTTGAGGTGTCCAATAAGATAGTAGTATAATGCTATACCTGTACCATTTTAATCTGAGATGAAATGATCATTTATAATGATTAATGACTTATTAGTGTAATATTAGTCTTAGCTGGGTATTTTACTGGATGAAATTGTTTGTCTTACAATTTATAGCAAATCTATATGTATAAAAATGGATTGCTGTTCTTTGCTGTTGTTTGTTCTTTCGTCTCGCTAAAACTCGATTTTGCTAATTTCTATCTTGAAGTATTTGTGGAAATTCAGAAAAGATTTAAACGGTGAGAAAATATGGAACGATTGCGAAGAAAATACTAAAAACGACAATTTAATTTTCCCATACAACCTGTTAGGCGGTACGAAGTTCGCCGGCCCAGCTACAAGTAAATAAATATGGATGTAAACATATTAATAAAATCCTTCTCGTGACCCTTGTTATCTTGTTATTTGACCTGAAGGGAGACAACTTACTTTTAGCCTCTGCCAGCTAAAAGTACACACATTGACTAGTTCAAAATACGGATTGAAACGACTTGCGAAACAATCAAAATTGTATAATTTGTATATGCACTTTTCAGGAACTTTCCTCCTCGGTGCCCACATTAATCGAACGGGACCCCTTTTGTGCTACTATATTATTACATAATCTAATGTAATACGCAAATACAGACAAGATTGTTTTTGTGTTTACGCCACTGCCAGATCTTAGGAGCAATTTTATTTTAAATGGCAGTAGTAGTGGTACGAGTATCGACTCTTAACATAATAGCCACTGAAATCTAGCAAAATCGAGGTAAAGATTAATAATTCATATAAATATTATACAACGAGGAAGGCAAGCGAGCAAGTGGGTCACCTGATGGTAAGTGATCACCACTGCCCATAGACACCCGCAACCCCGGAGGGTTTGCAGATGCGTTGCCAACCTAGAGGGCTAAGATGAAATGCCTCTTGTGCCCGTAATTACACCTATTATGTAAATTTACACATATTATAAATAAAAAACAAAATAAAATAAATATCACGGGACAACTTGACACCAATTGACCTAGTCCCAAACTAGGCAAAGCCTGTACTATGGGTACTAGACAACGGATAAACATACATATATAGATATACATATTAAACATTCATACAAATATGTATGTAAAATATAAATAGGTATTATTGGTTTTGTATTTGAAATGTAGATGTATATAGGTACGCCATACGATTAAATGAATACCACCTAGGTACCATAATAAAGTGCAGCCGGAGACAAACCAATTAATATTTGTTTATTTATTCTCAAACTGTTGAAGCCTCATTCCTTCAAGGTAAAGTACTGGGAAAGAATATAAAAACTTATATCTTAAAAAAAAACCCGACAAGTGCGTGTCGGACTCGCGCACGAGGGTTTCGTAGATAGATTTTAACGCTGTGTTTTTGTGCGCACAGTGTGGGGTCAACTTACATTGGTCTGCGAAATCTACAGACAGACATAAAAATTTAAGATTTTGAGACTTTTCGGAGTGGTATGTATGTAATGTATGTAAATCCTTTATTGCACATAACTTTACAAGACAATTACAATAAATATACCAAAACAAAAATGTAGTACAAAGGCGAAGGCAAAGGAGTGGTTGTGATATAAGAGCTACCTTCATACCAAATTATAAGTTTCTAGGACAACTGGAAGTACCCTTTAGGTTTTCAAAGTACGGCAATTTGTATGGAAACGACCTTTTTAATGACTGTATCTTTTGATTGCGTTGACTTAGAAGGTTGATTTTTTTCACAGCTTCAAGGGACCGCAAGCTTGAGTATTTGTTATTCATTTCAGGATGCTACCTCCACGCGTTCCAGAGAAAAAGAGTCTTAACAGACAGACAGACAGACAGACGGACAACAAAGTGATCCTACCTATAAGGGTTCTGTTTTTTCCTTTTGAAGTACGGAACCCTAAAAACTGAGTATTCGGGACCATCGGGACTGCACCGTCGTTGATAGCCTCTCATCGATGTTAAGTTCCAGCAAGATTGGTGGTTTCTTTCACCGTCCAGGGTCGTGTTTTATAAAGCTACAAATTGTAATTTACAAACGGATGTCTCTTTCTAACAAAAGGTGATAGAATGAGATTTCCGCTTGTAAATTGTAACTTGTAGCTTTATAAAACACGGTACAGGTGTGCTATTAAATTAGATTATTCTGGTAAATGGTGAGGTGGTGATTCCCCAACTCTATGCCGGAGCGGAGTTGCCGGACCAAGCATTTCGAAATCCGTCGAAAAATGATGATGGCTTAAAAATAGTAGATAATCTACGGAACGTTACGTCGTTATGATGCAAGACCTCATTACTGCACGACCGCCTTAAAACGCCTTGTCGGTCTGTGGGTTTTACGTAACAACGGATTGTACTTTATTTTTGTTTTTGTAAGCGAAACAAAGTTTGGTCACCGAATTGTGAGTTTTTAGGTTAATATTCGTATTTGTGTGGTGGTAATAGGTAGAGGTGCCATACGAGTAACGAAAGCAACGAAAGCATTGATCATACAATGACAATGCAAAAAAAAATCCGTTAAGCAGCTGGACTTGAACCAGCAACCTCGGTAATCCGTACCACGCTCCACCAATTAAGCTATACTTAACGTTGGTGTACCTAACGATTTTTTCAATGCCTTGTGTCATATTTTTATTTGGAAGATCTCTCCTCAGCGCCATCTATGAGTAGCTTAATCAAGCGGGTCACCCACTACGGAACTTCTTTACGCATTAGTGGCAAGAGATGGAACTATTTTCTGAATCAATGAAAATAATCGATTTATTGATTATTTTTGTTTTTATTTTTATGAAACATTCATAGAATGAAATTCAACATACAATGACAATGCAAAGAAAAATCCGCATTGATCTCTGTTATGCCGACTGTGCACACTCGCCGAGACCGGGCCACAGAGTACCTTTTTATAACAGAGATAGAGATGTCACTTCAACGTTTCGCACACAGCGACATCTGGTGCTTTGTGACGGCAAAATATGCGATGACGTCATTGACGTCTAGTTTCCTAAATGTTAAAATAATTTACTTTGAGCAATTGCTATTACACCATGTTCTATATATTATATACATTAGAACATGGTGTAATAGAAAGTGCCCAATTTCAAGTTTTGATGAATTTGATAATTATTCAGTGCTTTATTTTTTACACATTTTCTTATTATCAGGCATTCCAACTCCAACAAAGAGAATATAATCACTAAGTTTTAAGAGAGGGAACTTCATACAACACTTTTTGAGGAGGTTTACAACCTTTCAGTGCCAACATTCGCGTAAAAACAACAATGTAGCATTGTAACACGAGATGATGAACAGTAAAAAAATTTTTTTATTCTACTAATTCTACTATTTAGGGATTGGCAAAGGTTAATAGGAATGTCCTGCATCATATCGATACTTTTTCTTTCATAACATATAAACAACAATGCTACCAACATGAGATGATGAACTGTCAATTTTTTTTTTATTCTACTGATTCTACTAATTCTACTATTTAGGGATTGGCAAAGGTTAATAAGAATGTCCTGCATCATATCGATACTTTTTCTTTCATCGATATATCGATAATTTTAGGGATGTATGCAGTGGGGTTTGTGGATGAAATGTATAAAAATAAAACAACGAAAGTCAAGAAAATGGTAAATAGAATGATTTATTGAGTATTCATCTTAATATGAATAATATTACGTTTACGTCATATTCCAGTAATAATGTTACTTTTTTAGTTACCATTTATTTCACACCAAAACAGCTCAATACAGACAATGAAAAGACTAAAGGCACTTCAAGAAAAAAATTCAAGATTTTATTCAGCATTATAGGGCAGCTGAATGCTCTTTTACGCATCTTTTTTTTTTTTAGTCTACCAGAGCCGTGTTTTATAAAGCTACAAATTACAATTACAAAGCACGGATAATTTATCAACGCGTTACACGACGTTATATTCGCAGGAGTCATACTTGGAAAAACAAAAACACAGGAAAACTTTCAAAATTTTCACAAACAGCCCCCCGACTACGAAGTGCAAAATTCGTACTTCGTATCGTGCCGTCCCTCTCAAGCTAATATTATTTAACACGAGAGTGAGCGGGACGACACGATACGAACTTCGATTTTCGAATTTCGTAGTTTAGGGGCAGACATGAATACGTCACGGCAGACATTTTTTACATTATGGTTGGGATGCCATAAAAAATAACAGAAATAGTACCACATTTTAGGTAGAATTTTTGCAAGTGCGTATGTTGATGCAGTGACCTTCTAAAAATAACAGATGTTTTCAAAATTTGCATACTTAATGTTTCCCTGCGTTCGCATCCCAAAATAAAATAATTAGCACATAAAATTTCTACCAATATTACAATAGTATTTGTGGCATTAATTCGCACTCAATGCTGCCAACGGAAACAGATGTTATGTTATGTTGGTAGAGGAGGGTTGTAAATTTCATAGAAAAAAAAATTGTTCTAAGTTTCCAGAGACTGGATAACATAACACAACCGTTTTTCGACCTTGGCGTGTTTATAGTCAAATTGCACATAATGTTAATGGCGGACACTGCAACATTGCAACTTATGAACTTGCCGAGACCAAGGCGAGCGAGACCACGATCTCACTGCCAACTTAATCGTGCAGCTGATGAAAGGTGAAACAACATTTTTTAAGCACCATTTTCGTTGGTTGCTGCTATTGATGATGGAAGAGATAAGTTTGTGAAACTTACCTTAGCTGAATAAATACTCAAAAACCTAGGTCGTTTCTGAGACAACACTTACTGGGCAAGCAGAACATGGTACTACTACTGTAGGGTATATGTTGTACAGTCAGTAGCAAAAGTAGCTAAGCAACCGACGCATTCACAATGATCTAAGCACGGCTCTATTGTTATAGATATAAAAGCTTGTGTAGATCATTGTGACCGCTTCGATTGCTTAGCTAATTCTGCTGCTGACTACATTAGTTGGAACCGGTAGGTTAGAGTAGACTGTTGAAACGCAGGGAAAGAATTCCAATAGAGAGATCTCTCTCTGGGCAGATATAATGCCTGGGGACCGAAGCCCGAAGAAAGAGAGTTGGAAGTCGTACTTATACATCCGACTTGAGAAACTTCGTTAACAATATTTACGACAGTGATGAGGTCATACCCGTATGGCGCTAGGGTCACTACAAATTCTTATTCTAGAATGTTGTTTGACAAGGCGAGAGGGTCTTGTTTCAGGCACAGCACAGTCCTTGTTTAGTAGAAAATACATTACAGTCAAGTTTAGTACAGTGTAAAATTAAATGCAAATTTTAAACACAACTGCCATGGGCTTAAACTTGCTATTTGCATATAGGTTAGGTACTATGTAATGTAACATGTAATATATAAATATAGGAATCTGCGCTTTGGCCGGTTGCCAGTTCATAAAATACCAATACACAAATTAATGAGGTGTCTCCTTGTGTTTATTTCCTTACTATATTATAGATATACATATAGGTTAGACACCAAATTTTTTACGGATGATGATTCAAGCCATACAAACTGCAGAAACTAGTCTAAATTAGTTGTCAAACAGGTTCGTAAACCTTGGATCGAATTTATGCAAAATGATCAAAAGTAACATACTCATTTTGGTATGACCAAGGACTTTTATGATTAAGATTGGTAAGGCTGCCGAGGTTTATACATCAATGTTATGCGGCATGGTACATTTTTGCATCCATTGAGGCTGGCATAATCACACTAGTGCACATAAGCCTTAGATTTTTTTAAAGTTTAAAGCTTAACAGTTACAAAACTTGCAAGGTATGAAGCTTGAGGTCCCAGGTTTGACCCCTGGTTGGAGCAGATATTTATTAAGACAAATATGAATGTTTTCTCGAGTCTTGGATGTTACAGGCCTTACACACCAGATGTGTGATGTGATGTGATGTAATTTTGTAGTTAATTTAGAAATTTGTCTATGGCTAATTCCAAATGAAGATTTTTGTTTTACTTACTTATGTCAATGTTTGTCTGTCTTTCGTTACACATAAAATATAATGTTTTTAGTTTTTACTTTAATTACTGGGGTAAAGGCCATGAAGGCTCACTCACAGGCACTCAGACAAATCCATAGCAACAAAATTTGACTTAAAGGTCTAGTAACCAGGTCATAAAATTACAAAAAAAGCAACAAAATTGACAAGTGGAAGTGTTTATCTAGGATGAGTGGCAGAAAGAAACAGAGTTCTTTGCCTAGCAATAGAGCAGTTCCACTGGGCTGGTGTGAGAACTAAAACCCATGCCCTCTCATTCTGAGAGGAGACCTGTGCCTAGGAGTGGGACATAAATAGGCTGTTGACAATGATATTAAAATTCAGAGTACTAGGTTGGACGTGATATGTAATTATCAACAACCCACTTGACCTGTGTTATTATGAGTATCAGTTTAGCATATCCATTAGTTGTGACTTAGTGAGTTGAATACATGAAACTTTAATGTATGATATTGACCAGTGACAGTGGCAATTGCTTCATCAGTTATTAATAAATGTTTTGAATGTGTTTCTTAGTTTGTATCCAATTATAAAATGATTTGGAATGGGTAAAACATTTTACTAATTATTCTCTATACTCCCAGACCAATATTTTAAACTGCAATAACAAAGAAAGTTACCACTTAAACTAATTTATTATTATTTAAACCAAAAGAACGATAAAAACATGTTTTTGCAGAGTTATAAGAGCACAATAGATATTGTAAGTGAAGAATGTTTAACATTAATCAAAACACTTACTAGGTATGTGTAATTACGCTGTCTGTAAAGATCAAGCAAATACAACCCAAATAAACTTTTATAGTTTTCTTATCAGATACTAAATCCGATAAGTCAACGTTTTTTAAAACAGGTTTTCTACTCACCACTCTTCGGTAGGCTCCTTATAACATTCACAGCAGCATCAAACTTTTCCTTGAGCGACATTTTAGCACAAAAACACTACAAACTATCGAAATCCGACGCACTTTGGACCTCACTTCACTTAGTAGTAGGTATTTATCGAACGAATCACAGCTCTGCGATCATGTTTTAATAAAATCACAGCCAATTATTATTCAAAACAACACGCCGCCGATCCGTGATGTCTCGATTGTGTAATAATGTGCGGACAATGAAAACAATACAAGAAAATGAGCGTAGTAAAAGTGTTAGGCATACGACTCTACACCGAAGAAGGCAAGGCAATGAAATAAAATGATCTTGATCTCCTGTCTGACGCTGACGTGCGTGACGTGACGTGCCGCAGTGTATGACAGCTGTCACTTTAGTGTGGCCCTATCGTAAACATGAATAACCTACTAACTTAGAAAAGTTGAAATACCCCCGACCCCCCGAATTTTTAATTTAAATCTAAAAAAAACTGCTTTATTGATTTTAGTCTAAATCGGTCCAGCCGTTTGGGAGCTGTAATGCCGCAGACAAATACAGAGATACGCCCATAGAAAAAGAGTGTATTGTTTTCAGGGTTCATGTAAGTATGTATGTAATTATGTGAGTTTCTTCAATATTAAATACATTTCATATTTCTACTGAGATTAAAACACTTATAAAAAAAAACAGTAACGCTGTAAATCGAACCTAGTTCTTTGTCATTCAACTGTGTTGCCAGTTAAAATAAACAGAGCAAAAGAGAAGACCGAAAAAAAAGGAATAGTCTGTCTCTTTCTTCAAGCGCCTCTTGTCATTTGTCACGACGGGTACCGATCGCCTTTGAAAACTAAATTTCCTTTTTGAAAGGTAAATAATCCGATTTTACTATCGAAATCCTACACAGAAGTGCTAATTTGATATAGTGAAATGTGTTGGAGTGATGTAATGGATTAAGAAGCCATGTTATTTTTGTGATAAGTGTTTTCGGTGCACCGCCCCGGGTTCCCGAAGGCGGCAGCTCGACCGAATCAATACTTTTCGCTGTTTGTGTTATTATTATACAGTTACTAGCCGCCTGATTTTAGTTTTTGTGCCGAATTGTGATTTTATTATAATACACAGTGATTATAATTCGCTTTCTAATCAAGCCTTGAAAAAATTGTTAAAACCTCGCAAGTGTAAGGCTGTAAGGAAACTGCATGGATTCTGGCTAAATGTGCATTTAAGTGATGTTTTCTGGCACGCAATTATCTAAAAACTATAGTAGCCTTATATATTTACTCATTGCTTAGGCCCTCTTGTCACAGTGAAACATGATAATGATAAAACTTAAAATATGAGCCAGGAAATTTATGACAAAGGGATTATCGTTTAAAAATAGCACAATAGACCTAGATTCAGATGTGTTAAGATTATATTCTTCCTGTAGTATGTTACCCCCTATTGCGAATATAGCACTGCTCCAAAGCTCCAAATTGTGTAAATTTGTCAGGGTTATAAAGGGCGGCATAATTCCAAGCTACATTACATACTAGCTTATGCCCTCGGCTTTGCCCCCATGAAATATTTCAAAATGTTCTTAATGCACCTCTAGGATACTCAAGGTATATGTTTGCCAAATTTCAAGTCTCTAGGTCCAGTGGTTTACGCTGTGCGATGTCGTCAGTCAGTCAGTCATGGCACTGTTTTATAGGTATAGACAAGACAGACTTCAGTATCAATGAAGAGGTATTGTAGTTTTACTAATTTTTCCTTGGTACCAAGTTCTAAGGACAACACAACATCTAACATGGGGATGTGAAAATAGATAGATCCAGAGGAGGCCTGCAAAGCGAAAATTATACTCAATTATTTGGCAGGCCATTGGGACTTTTTAGATTGATGTTGAATGTAGTATCTTTTATGTACATGACTGCCTGATTATGACTTTTTTGGGCCAGATCTTCATTGTGATAGTCAAAACGAAGTTTTGTATCTTTCTTTCTTATCATTACAGGAATTCCTAGGCAAACATTACTAACACAGAAGATTTCACAATGCCAGAACTGACCGAGTTGGACAAGGCCACAGCGTCCATGACGGAGAAGCGTAAAGAGGAGACTGCGTCGTCCGACAGTGACTCTGATGACACCATTCCAGAACTGGAAGATGCTGGTAAGATTATTAGTCACTGACCCTTTTTTTTAAATATCTGAAACTGATGGACCGTTACAAACTATGAGTATAAAAAAAAACATGTTTCTTTACTACCACAGACAAAAGGTTATACCTTAACCCCTCTGAACATAAGATCAAATTGCAAATGTTTACCTGTTCAAATTGCAATTATTCACCAAAAAGGTTAAAGTAAATTAGGAATTCAAATGGAAATCCAGACACCTGGGTTTTTAAGTAAGTAAACACTCCCGTACAGAAAATAAAGACAAGTTACAAACAATACCACTATGAAGGCGGACATATCCCTTTAATTGGAGCTCTACCAGTCAACTTCTGAGTGGTAGAGAGGAGTAGTTAATTAAGGGATCAACAAAGAGTGAGTTTATATTTAAAAACCAGAATACAAAAGGGAATGCAAATAAGTAAATTTTATACTGTTGACCAGTGTAAGGTTTTCTAAAAATTTCAAAGTGTTTTATAAAAATCGTCTAGTACAAAGTTTTATCTGTCGGCCGACGTAATCGCATCCTTGAAAGATGCAGTCATTACATTTTGCAGCTAAAATAACCCAGCGTCAGCTTGAGTTCCAGTGAATAGTGGTCCCTTAATCCATGTCAAAATTCCCAGGAGCTCCTGGCGCCGGCGGCATTGCTAACCCGATCGCGGGCATTGACATCATCTCAAAGGCCAAGCAGTCGCGCGGGGAGAAGAAGGCCCGCAAGATCATGAGCAAACTTGGACTCAAGCCAGTAAGACCACTTTGTCTATTTTTTTTAGCCTGTTGTAGTGTCCCACTGCAGGGCAAGGGCCTCTCCTGTAGATCTCCACAACTCCTGGTCTGGCGCAATGTCAGGCCAGTCCTCGGCATATTCGTCGAAGTCCCGCCATCTTCTTTATCTGCCATGTTGTTGCTAGTTGTTCTCTGGTACCCACCCAGTAGCTGCGTTAGTCCACCTGTGTGGAAACTTGCGGCAGACGTGTCCAGCCCAGTCTACTCGATTATGGCATGAAAATCCCTGCCATGGTTTTTTGGTAGAAGCAAAATGGAATCTTGTGAGGTACTGTTTAGTTCAAGAGTACTATGTTCACAGCATAACGCCGTCACCTGTAGCATGATAGAATGTCAATTTGCACATTCTCTATATTATGCCAGTTGCGTCACAGACATATCCACAAAAAATGGTCAGAACTGACTAGAAAATAGACACCATAAGTATCAAACTCTTGTAATTGTAATGATGATTATTTCCTGTCATAAAGATTGCAGTAGGGATTTCCAATTATCATGATCCCATGTTGTGGCTTTGTTATCCCACCAGTTGCAACTTATTGAGGAGATATCTTTCTGGGGCATATACATACCCTAGCAAACAAAGTCTTGAAGTAGATGGTGTATATTTTTCAATGCTTTCTTCTAAATCTTCCAGGTATCCGGCGTCAACAGGGTAACGATCCGCAAATCCAAGAACATCCTCTTCGTGATCAACTCTCCGGACGTATACAAGAACCCACACTCTGACACATACATTGTGTTTGGAGAGGCCAAGATCGAGGACCTCTCACAGCAGGCCACCATGGCTGCCGCCGAGCGTTTCAAGGCGCCCGAGAGCGCCGCTGCTGGCACTGACAGCGCCGCCGCTGGCACGGTGAGTTAAATTAAAAGGCTAGACTTTTGGTGGGAGATTATGAAAAGAGAACATTAACCAAT
Source organism: Clepsis dumicolana (assembly GCA_963691665.1). Lineage (NCBI taxonomy): Eukaryota > Metazoa > Arthropoda > Insecta > Lepidoptera > Tortricidae > Clepsis > Clepsis dumicolana. Next base: position 2,992,766 of record OY829531.1, on the reverse strand, counting down.
TTATCGGCCGCCGATCAACACGTATTCAAAGACAGTCAATCGATTCTACCATGTTTCAATCAATTAAGACACCAATCTGCGATCGAATAATTACTACCATGATAACATCCCAAGATTCTAGTAAGAGAAACATAGTATTTTGGTCCCTACGCGTATCATTTACTCTAAGTGTGCGTCTTGACTAGGGTATATGTCTCTTACGAATAATATTATTTATGGAAGCGTAACAGCCCAAAAAATGGCTCCACCAAGTTGATTCCGCGGCGGGCGGGGAAAAATATATGAACAAGACAATGCGTCAGTCAGCCGTGACATTCGTTACGTGCGGGCTTGTGTCACGAGGGTTTCGATTGTGGATGTTATTATGTTTTGCGCAATTTAATATTTTGCAAATATGTCATCTTGTGTCGTAGTGGTGTAGAAACCAAACGGATATGAAAAACACTAGAATTACCTTTCATAAGTAATGAGTTTTTTACATGACCAATGCATGACTCTGCTCTCGCTGAGTGGAATAGTTGTAGCTCAACCGAATATTGTCGAAAAATGCCGAGCACAGCCGACGCCTGTCGCCGCGCATTGGCGAGCTGCGATTTTCAATATGCCAGTGTCATATGTAACTGCGTCGTAGTTGTGGTTGTTTTTATTATATATTTTCGTGCCGAAGTGTAGGCGTTATGCTTTCATATCTTTATAGTTTGCTGTCTGTCTCTGATAAATTGAAGTGAAATGTAAAAATGGTCCCCCTTGCAGACGGTAGCGCCCATAGCCGAGGAGGAAGACGAGGAGGGCGTGGACGAGACTGGCGTGGACGAGAAGGACGTCGAGATAGTGATGTCGCAGGCCAACGTGTCGCGCGCGCGCGCCGTGCGGGCGCTGCGCAACAACCAGTCCGACATCGTCAACGCCATCATGGTGAGCTGGATACCTATACCTAACCCTTTTCCGATTTTTGAATCTCATCTGGTGACAAAATTCACTGATTTCTGAAAAACTTCGTATTTTTGAATTTTACTGGTGATTAAAACTCCCATGTCTATGATATCCCTTAGAGAGATCCCGTAGAGATCTCTTTAAGGGATAAGTTCGCCTATGTACATTTGATTTTGTTCTGTTATCTGTTATTTTATGTTTTATGTGCAACTTGCTGTTGCCCGCGACTTCGTCCGCGTAGATTTCGGTTATCGCTATCCCGCGGGAACGAAGTATACAATTTTCCCGAATAAAAGATAGCCTATGTTATTCCTCAATAATCAAACTATCTTCTTACCAAATTTCATCTAGATTGGTGCAGCGGTTTTCTCGTGAAGAGGTAACAAACAGAGAGACAGAGTTACTCTCGCATTTATAATATTAGTTAGGATAAAGAGATACATACATACGTAGGTACATATGTACATATCAAATACGAATGCCCCCACCCACTCGTAAACGAGATAACTGAGTGACTTCTAAGCTTCTTGACCACTGGCAGGGCCAGCTAACCTCAATCTACTATGTTGATATGCTCGTCTAAGACAGAAACGCAAATTAGCTGCATGTTAGTAGATGGATATGATATTCAAAAATAAGGCTTTTGGCAAATAGTGGTATCAATGTCATAAGTGAGAATTTAGTCTCCCAAGTGAGATTCATAAAATATTTGGCAATATTTTTAAGATGAGTATCTTGTAACGTTCATTGTAATTTGTAACTTTAGTAATTTGTTTCTTTTCTTTTACAGGAACTCACGATGTAGGCGCTTGGTAGTCACAAGATAATTAACTGTTAGTTTTAAGTCCGGTAACCAGCGGGGCGGGGCTCCAATGAAATCCAAAGGCCAGTCGGCGACGCGAGTGAATACATGGGATTGTATATAGGCTATTTACTGAAATAAAGTAACGTAACATTACTCTGTGGTTTTATTTGTGGTAAAAAAAACCATAGTGATTTGAACATTAAACCATTTGAACCACATTATCAGATACTGTGCGATTGTGGCAAAGTAATAGTAGTTTATGCAACTGCTACATAATGAGGGTCCTTAAAACACGAGTGTGCTTTTATGAAACGAGGCGAAGCCGAGTTTCATAATAGGATCACATGAGTGTTTTATGGCCTAATTATGTGGAGTTGCATACATTACTTTATCTACACACATATTATAAGTACTCTAAGGTGGGTTCAGAAGCCGAAGGCATATATCATACCCATACCTGTCACGAATTTGACTGTTTTTTTTTAGTCATAGACAAACATACTGAGCTGACGTTTCGTGAACTGTTTTTTTTTGTGTAAAATAAATAAAAAATATCACATTATTAATTATACATGTCGGACTGAACTCGACTTATATACGTGAGTGGTCCGTTTTTATTACACTATGATTGTAAATTACGTTGGTTGTCAAATTCGATACATCGAATTCGATATCGTAATGACTATTACTTTACTGCTGGTCGTGGTGGTGGTGCTGGGGCTGGCGCTGTCGGCGAGAAGGCCACGTCGTGCTGCAATGCTGGTCATTTTCTACGGTTTCTGAACGCATTATAGAGGACTTATGATGTGTGTAGATAAAATAACATTTTGTTTTGCCACGACTTCAGTGCCCTTGTTCTCTTCTACAAACGGCTATATGTATAAAATTACTGAAAGGCAGAGGTAGGATTTGTATTTTAAAGAGAAGTGGGGAATACAACAAAAACACTCATTACTTTTAACATGAAACTACCGTGAGACTCAATCATAGTGAAATAAAAACTGATCACTCGCGTATATAAGTCGAGTTTAGTCCGACAAGTTTTGGACTAATTCGTAGTCCTTCCTCTGGGAGCGCACGACCTAGCGGCTTCGAGACGCACACTGCGCGCCGCGACTCTACTCCCAAAGGAAGGACTACGAACTAGTCTGAAACATGTCTGGCTAAACTCAACTCATATACGTGTGTGACCCGTTTTTATTTCATTAACATTAACACTCATTACTGTTAAAATCGATTAAAAATAAATTCTTTGATTAAAAGTAAGTCGTGATCTATTTGCCTCGTATTTTTTTTATTTCTTGTGCCCTTATTCATTTTCATGTATTGACGCTTTACATGTATAAAGGGAAGTTTATTTCAATGTCTCTATTAATCTTCTTTTTTTTTTATTACATATAATTTATTTACATAAAAAAAGAAATTTACAATGACATTAAATCTAAGCTTAAACTAAATAAACTACGACTTAAAAGTAAATGAAATCTAAATAAGGCCCCCGTGGCATAGTGCCGAAAAAGCTGGCAGCGTTGCCTCGCTGAATAGCGATGCTGATTCTTTGAGAGAGAAAACTGCCAGCCCTTTGGTCACAAGTTGCATCAACTAAGCGCTTTTGTAACTCAGAAATAAGCTTGTAAGCGCTGGGACCCCATGGACCCAAAGTTTCAAATCTAGTTTATTGTATTTTTAGTTTTAGTACTAATATTGTATTATTAGGTATCTTCGCAAAAAAAAAATATATATATCCATTTACACAAAACATTAATAAACTATGCACATAAATTTTTAACATGGCAACATAGTCCGCAAATGTCAAACTGCAGCTGTCAAATGTCATTTGTTTTCTTTCAGAATTATTTTGGACCGTAAACATTCGTTTTCCAAATCTGTTTGCATCTTAATTTTGTGAAGTGATATTAACGTGAAATATGGCTCTGTTTCCCGGAGCCGTCGCGTTCGACGAATATGGACGTCCATTTATAATATTAAGGGACCAGGATCAGCAGAAACGGCTGACCGGTCTAGATGCTCTAAGGGTATGTTTTGATCATATTTCTCTTAATTACTTAATGTTAACTTAAGTAAACACCCTAGTATCCTAATCTACCTTCCCAATATCATAGAATTCTTTAAAAAGTTAGAATTTTTTCATAACCTAAGAGACAAAGCTTCATCTATAATTTTGTCTAAAATGAAAGAAAAACTTGTTAAAATACTTTGAATTTCACTCTTAATTGTATTTTCACTCTTAAGGACTTAATCAAAGTTAAAAACTTCACCAGACCAGTCACTTTGTCTGAATTATTTGGTTTCATACAACCAGGTGTTTTTTGACAAGAGTCACATGATATATAGGTACCTCTACATATGCAGTACAGGTTAGAGTGTCTGTTTGTCGAACCTTAACTCGATTTGTTCCAAGTTGCTTCTTCAAATTAGCTGCTGAGTAAACGACATTTCAACACCAATCACCTGTAGCTTTCAATCTTGATGCTGGCAAAATTGTCCTACCGGACAAAAGCCATTAATAAAAAATGGTTTGTTCCAAGTTGCTTCTTCAAATTTTCTTATGCTAAAGTTTAAGATACAACTTAAATTGAGTTATGAACTAAAAAAACAATTACTTTGCTCACCCGCGACCACAAATAAATAAATAATTAAAAATCATAAATATGGACCTCCGCAAAGTAACGCCTGATTCAATAAATTATTTAAATTGAGTTCTTTTATTTACTACTTTGTAGTTTCTAATACATAATACATTTATAGAACAATAATTACTCAAGCATATATTTTTACTATATTTTGGGAGTGAAATGTCTCACAAGATGCTAAAGAATTAGTAGAGGATTAAAAAGAGATTACTTTAGTAATACAAAAAATTCTAACATAAAAGTTGTAAAACCTCACTTTTTAGGGTTGTAATTCAAATTTAGTGCTTTGAGTTATTTTATTTTATTAGAAAAAGAAAAAATACTTTGTTGCCGATGTGAAATTTTAGGTCCAAATTTTGACAACCACTTGGATGACTAAAAATTTGATCTTCAAAAGGGAAGTTAATATACTTGCAATTTCAATTCTTACAGTCGCACATATCAGCAGCCCGGCAGATTGCTGGTATCCTCCGCACATCCCTTGGCCCTCGTGGCCTGGACAAGATGATGGTGTCCCCCGATGGAGAAGTCACTGTCACCAATGATGGTGCCACCATCCTGAAGCTGATGGATGTGGAGCACCAGATTGGCAAGCTGATGGTGCAGCTTGCCCAGAGTCAGGACGATGAGATTGGTGATGGGACTACTGGTGTTGTTGTACTGGCTGGTAAGTTTTCGGTGTTACATTTTACATTTTAGTTTTTTAATTTCATAGCATAAAATCATGCTGAAGTGTTAACTTGTTATACTAGGTGCTCTCCTTGAGCAAGCCTCCAGTCTCCTGGACAAAGGCATCCACCCCATCCGCATCGCAGACGGCTTCGAGATGGCCGCTGCCACTGCCCTGGAGCACCTCGACAGTATCAGTGAAGCATTCCCTGTCAACAAAGATACAAGGGAGAATCTTATCAAGGTGGCCATGACTACCCTCGGGAGTAAAGTAGTGGTCAAGTGCCACCGGTTGATGGCGGAGATTGCTGTTGATGTAAGTGTTTTTTTTTCTCTAAAAGTGTTGCCGTAAGTAAAAATGAACTAATTGAAATATCTCGACCTGCTAATGTATAATTGCAGTAATATGTACATCATAATCAGTAGATTCTTCCAGGAAACAAATCTATGACATGCTTATGTAAAAACAATTTTAAAGATGTTGAAGAATTGCTTTGAAATTCTCTAGCATGATTTTGTTATGACGATTTCTTATCACTATAATTTGTGACATGGGTGCCTCACACAATTTTTTTATTTTCTATTTAATATCACCACTCAGCTTTGTAGCTAAATTTTATGTTAAAGTTAAGATAAAAAAATTGCCAACTACCCTTTCAGTCCAGCTGATGAGCTAACTTGTTTTGTGCAATGAGCTCTCAGATAGCCGATTCGGTGGCCGAGTACACTCGTTTTCAATTTTCTGTCACTAAATCCTGGATTAACAGCCTTTCAGACGTAAGAGCATCATTTCTCTTAATTCCTACAGGATTGAGGAGCATATATCATTTCACTGAACCTGGCATACTGGCTTTGCCAAAACGAAAGGGTAATGTTTTTGTCCTCCGCAGGCGATCCTCACCGTAGCCGACTTGGAGAAGCGCGACGTGAACTTCGAGCTCATCAAAGTGGAGGGCAAGGTCGGCGGGCGCATGGAGGACTCGCTGCTGGTGCGCGGCGTGGTGGTGGACAAGACCATGAGCCATCCGCAGATGCCCAAAGTGCTCAAGGTTAGTGGATCACTCGGGCAGAACCACTATTCAATTTAGTTTACTCTTTTAGCTGCCTAGACTTGCTTGTAAGTCTGAATGTTTTCGTTATTAACCAATGATTTAGAACATCCTCAACCAAGAAGCAGCCAGTTTGCACTATTTTCTTTTCCTCACTTCAAATGGAGTACAGTCAGCAGCAGAAGCAGCTAAGCAACCGAAGCAATCACAGTGACCTACGCACGGTTCTATTGTTATAGACATAAGAGCTTGTGCAGATCATTGTGACCGCTTCGGTTGCTTAGCTGCTTTTGCGGCTGACTCAGTGCCGGCCTTAAACTTGTAGACTCCCCTGGCGAGTCATGCATTTGGCGCCCTTTTGTAGGTATCTTGCTTATAAATTATAATTATAAACATGATTTTTTTCCTTTACATCAAAATTATGACGATAGTGATGTTATGCCATCGCGCGCGGCGCCCTGTAGACCCCGGCGCCCCGGGCGGTCGCCCAGGTCGTCGTCGTCGTCCCCTTCTCCTAAGGCCGGCACTGCTGACTGTACCATTTCTTCTGGCGTAAACAAATACCAACTGTAAAATTTTAGGCATCTAGTAAAGTGCGTGTAACATCGTAACATCTCTTATCATTAAGTGGCACATGCGTTGCCGGCCTTTGAATGTCTCCGGTGCTTTTTGTTGTCAGGACGTGAAGCTCGCGATCCTGACGTGCCCGTTCGAGCCGCCGAAGCCCAAGACCAAGCACAAGCTGCACGTGGGCTCGGCCGACCAGTACCGCGAGCTGCGCCAGTACGAGCACGACAAGTTCCTGGAGATGGTGCGCCGCGTCAAGGTCAGTGGCGTGGCCGGCTCGCTTGCAGACGCAGAGCTGACCCGTTACGAGTGCAGCAGTGAAAAGTGGCAATTTCGGATACCGATTATTCAGTGATGGGTGTCGCGAGTCAAGAATCCGTTAGGATTGTTAGTCTCGAATGAGGTTGAACTGTCAATTTCCACCAATGGGCCAGCAGCGGTTTACTAATGTTTCGGCAAAAAACGTTTGGCAAACTGATTAATTTCCCAAATGTTTCATTTGGTCAAATTGCTTTTTTACCTAAACTGTAAATATTTCAGGATTTTTATAAAACAAACCTAACCTAACATATACAGACAAAGACAAAGATGTTTATTGCCAGAACATAGTAAATACAATAGGTCTTAGTGGTACGGATGTTCTTATGTTCTACCCTAACTAGGCGTGCAATAATGAGAATAATAATTCTCTCCCAGCATTTACAACATGGCACAGCACACATAAATTTTCAACTTTAACAAGTAGATACGTAACTAGGAGAATATAAAAAAGAAAGGCATTTAAAATCATTACTTATTACTAATTATTACCATTATAATACAGTCGGTTAATTATTATGTCAGAGTATGCCAGTATTAAACTGACAACATTATTGTTATCACATAAGTTTCACAATACTTTTATGAAACTCATTACATATAAGTATTATTATTCTTATTGTTATCCATATCATTAAAAAAATATTGAATTGAGTAATAACATTTGTTTTGGGCTATACGAATTTTAGTGGACTGTATTTTGCTAACTTTAAATAACGACAATTATACGCGACAAATTACTCGAAATTAAGTATGATTCAAAAGAAACGATACGAAAACGATAGGAATGAAAGCGCTTACTCACGTACCTTGGTCTCCTCGATTCAAGGATTAATAGGACCCTGGTCAGGATTGGCACATTAGCTACTTACAAATGCACGAGCTCGAATTACCACCTTTTTCGCTTTTGAAACCTTCGCTGACACTGTCCCCAACTTATCACAACGCCAGAGTGAATAAGCACTATATTATATACTTCTTATGTAAATTTCAGATAGAACGAGCGACTTTTACATTTAAATACGATATTTTTAATCCGTCCGTTATGGCGGTCGATACGAGAACTTAACTTTCGTCGCAGACACAGGAACTAGTGTTGCCTTATGCTAAGCTGAAGTTTACTACAAAAATACGAATGTTGCTATGACAATAGAGGCCGACAAATAAATAGTTTAACAAACGGATGCCAAAGTTGAATAACATTTATACAAGAGCCACCTTGTTAGTACTTTGCTAAATTGATTTCGTGGGCATTCTTGTATATTCATTGGTAAATTGTTGTAAACTTTGATGGCCATATGAAATGAATTATTTTTGAACACATTTCATAGCGCAAGAGGCTGGTACAATTTTTTCTTGCACCTAGTTGACCTTGTATATAGTTGAGCATATGAAGTAAAATAATTCGGATGTTCTTTGATAAACAGTATTAACTGCTTAATGTACATGCATGGGAGGGGCAAGACTCTGGTGGACTTGAATAGAGGTCTGCAAGGAGCCAGAAAGTGGCTATTACACACAGCTCTTATGCACTTCTTTTGCGCGAGAAATGACTTCTTTATATCGACGGAATTGCCCCATATCAACAACCTGTAATTTAACATAGACGATACATAGCCTAGCATATAGGGTTCTACGAGATGGCCCTGAAAATTTGGGAAATGAATTGGTTTGCCAAAAGTTTTTTGGCCAAATGAAAGTACACCACCAGCAGCTTGTCTTTCATTGATGGTGAATGACTTATAGACCTCACTGGACACTAAAACTTTTTAATTCCTCAATGAAACTTATACCTAAACGTCGTCGCCAGGACACAGGCGCGACGCTGGCCATCTGCCAGTGGGGCTTCGACGACGAGGCCAACCACCTGCTGCTGTCCGAGGGGCTGCCGGCCGTGCGCTGGGTCGGCGGGCCCGAGATGGAGCTCATCGCCATCGCCACGGGCGGCCGCATCGTGCCGCGCTTCGAGGAGCTCACGCCCGACAAGCTCGGCCGCTGCGGGCTGGTGCGGGAGCTGGGTGAGTGCCCCGCCTGCTGCTGATTACAACACCAGGGTAATGAGGGCTCCCGCAGGTCAAAGTCAAATACATACTTAAACCCTAACCCTCAGGGGTTGCGGGTGTCTATGGGCAGTGGTGACCCACTTGCTCGTTTGCCGTCCTCGTCGTATAAAAAAAAACATACTAAACATTCTTATTCATCACACAAACATCGGCCCCGACAGGGGATCAAACCCGGAACCTCAAGCTTCATAGTCAGGGTCTCTAACCACTAGGCTATCCGGTCGTCAAATCAGAATGATGTTATTTAAACATTTGTGTTGCAGCCTTCGGCACGTCCAAGGACGAGATGCTGGTGATCGAGGAGTGCAGCAACTCGCGCGCCGTGACGCTGCTGATGCGCGGCGGCAACCGCATGATCGTGGAGGAGGCCAAGCGCTCCGTGCACGACGCGCTCTGCATCGTCCGGAGCCTCGTGCAGGTGCCCGCGCCGTGCACATCTAAACACAACTCCTGAGGGTCGAGCTTTCGAATCCTGCGTAACGTTACGGTTATCGTGTCGAGATCGAAAAACCTCACTAAACTTTAGTGCCCAATACGCTCACGGGCGGGCGCTGTTCCAAACGTTTACCAAGGAGGGTAGTATACGGAGTGTCAAAGCCCATACTTCGAATCGTTCCTCGCAGTCATGTTAAAGTTCAGGCAAGTTCTAGATGGCGCCGAGGTCGTAGCCAGCGGGTCAAATAATAACAAAACAGCGGTACGAATGTGTCACTCAAGCATGGTAGATGGCGCTGAATGTAAATAAGAACGATTCAAAGTATGGGCTTTGTCAATCCGTTTACTTTTCATGATCCTTGCGTTTACTATTCGATTTTACTTGACACAGGTTTCGAATATTCGTACTCGGGCCTCTGACCGACGGACTGAGTAACTTTCATCCAGTTCAGCCGTTTGAGATATTGAACTATGAAATTAAGTCTGTAGGGAAAACGTTATATTCAAACTTACAATCGTACGGTTGCGAAGTACCCACGGGATAAGGAGTTCTGCCACGGGGGCGAAGGCTAGTTTAAAATATAAATATCGTGGATCAATTGACTCCAATTGACTTGGTCCCGAACTAAGCAAAGCTTGTGTTATGAGGTCTAAGCACAGAACTTAATAAGAGATGTCACTTATTTTGACATAAATTGACATTACTGTAACCATTTTTGGTCAGGGTCTGTTGATTGTGTGTAGTGTGTTTTTGGCATTGGGGGAGAATTTTGTCCTTGTATAAGTTTCATCAACATCATCATCCTTTTTTTTACGTCCCACTGCTGGGCCGAGGCCTCCTCTCAGAATGAGAGGGCTTGGGCTATAGTTCCCACGCGGGCCCAGTGCGGATTGGGTACTTCACACACACCATTGAATTGTTTCGCAGGTGTGCGCAGGTTTTCTCACGATGTTTTTCCTTCACCGAAAAGGTCATGATAAGTTAGAAATGTAATTCCGCACATAAATTCCGAAAAACTCAGAGGTGCGAGCCGGGGTTTGAACCCACAACACTCTGCTTGAGAGGTCATAGGTCAAACTACTAGGCTATCACGGCGTATGTATAAGTTTGTAGGAACGTAATAAATTTTGGCATAAGCATAGACCTAGGAAAGTGGCAGAAGAAATGCAATGCAAATATCTAAAGACTGCTCCCGTCTGTCTTCGCCAAGGTCTAGGAAACAGATAAACATTTTTTTTTGTATGCCGGTAACCATTTTTAATTGTTTTTTAGGACTCCCGCGTGGTGTACGGCGGCGGCGCTGCCGAGATCGCCTGCTCACTAGCGGTAGCGCGCGCGGCGGAGGGCATCTCCTCGCTGGACCAGTACTCTTACCGCGCCTTCGCCGACGCGCTTGAGGCGCCGCCGCTGGCTCTGGCTGAGAACAGGTCAGTTGGCAGTGACAAACTCATCATCATCAGTCTAGTCCACTGCTGGACATAGGCCTCCCCTAATGAGCGCCATAGCGCCCTGTCTTCAGTTCATCACATCCAGCGTCTGCCTGCAGTCTTTGTCATCGCACCTGGCCTTCAGGTCAGTTGGCACTGTTGGCAGTGACTGAAAATCATCATCATCAGCCTGTTCTAGTCCGCTGCTGGACATAGGCCTCCCCTAATGAGCGCCCAAGCTCCCTGTCTTCAGCTTTCCGCATCCAACTTCTGCCTGCAGCCTTTCGCAGATCGCCATCTACTACAATACCTACTTTCACCTATGATGAGTTCTGTTACACTTGTAATGCCAGCTCTTATGGCTACGTAACAACGAGATTATAACCTATAGAGACCTAATATAAGGCGACCCGACCATGTGAAGTGGTCTATGATTTGTCATTGATATATTTCGCAACCTATTTGCTTTCCGTCAGTTTCGACCATAAACTAGAACCGAAGACGGTTTGACATTTCAAATATAAATCACCGTCAATTTACTTCATCATGTCCTCTTGTGCCGTTAAATGGTGCGAAAACAACAGGAAAACATGAAATCTAACAACATATGATATCACTTTTCATCGGTAAGTCCATTTCTTTAATTTAAGAAAATATTTTCAAAAATTTGATTAATGCAACGCGGGTCAAGTTAAACTGGACAGGTCCGTCACGTGTCCACTCCCCGTCCTTTTTGCTCTTACCGTAAACATGTATGTCTATCCCTTATTATCGTAATTACCCTTATGACGCCAATGCCTAGAGCGGTGCAGTGCATTTATTTTGTATTGTCGATAATTATCCACTTTTTTATTTGTGGATTTTATTTACTACTATCAGTATGTACCCAAATACTTCATAATTTTAATCATAATTATTCTTTTCGTGTATGATTATTGGATAGGTAATGATAACTAAACAATGTTATTTTATTTAAACTGTGTTTTAACCCCCGACGCAAAAAGAGGGGTGTTATAAGTTTGACCGCTAGTGTGTCTGTGTGTTTGTCTGTGGCACCATAGCTCCTAAACGGTTGAACCGATTTGAATACGGTTCTTTTTATTTGAAATCAGGGTTTCAAGCGATGGTAAACTAAATGAGTTAAAAAAAACATTTATTGATTTGTTGACTTTAGAGGATCATGTGAAATAAAACTGATCACTCACGTTTATAAGTCGAGTTTAGCTCAACATGTTTCGGACTAATTCGAATAACTCCCACTCGCTGTTTCGCTGCCGCTGGGTCGTACGCTCCCAGAGGAAGGACTACTAATTAGTCCGAAACATGTCGGGCTAAACTCTATTTACATACGTGAGTGATCCGTTTTATTTCACTAGATTCTCTTAAGTTCAACAAATGACCAAAAGGATTTTTAACTCGTTTAGTTTACCATTACCACAAAAAAATTCAAAGTTGGTGATAATATCTTATCTTATCTTATACTACTTAAAGATGTTAGTTCATTTCAAATTGCATTTCTTAGTTGCAAAATTAAAGTCACAGGCAAAAGCTAGTTACTGATAAGCAAGCATAAAAAAATGCAACACCTTTTATCGATATCGATAGAAAGCATTAAGTCCTTAGCGTACGTCCCCTAGCAATCGGGTTCGGAATACTTAGGGATACTTCGGAGTACTTCGGAGCGATCACAACTCCCCCCGCCACGCAGCTAGTTGACAGAATTGTTTTCTTTCAAATCAGCATGTATTTCGTCTCTAAGGGATAAGTGCTCGTAGCTACGTAAATAAAGTCTATATTAAAACAAAGTGACAAATCAAAGAATCATTATAGACTTAATTTACATCTCCATAAGAGCTGTCATTACAAGTGTCACAGTACTCATCATAGGTGAAAAACACTGTAGGCGCAGCTAACAGCGGCACACAACTACCCTCGTTTTCATAGTCATTTTTACTATGATTGAATCTCATGGTAGTTTCATGTTAAAAGGATATTTGTCTCTAATATGATGTTGTTTGTTGCAGCGGGCTGTCGCCGATCGACGCCCTGTCGGAGGTGAAAGCGCGACAGGTCGCCGAAAAGAACTCCAACCTCGGCATCGATTGCATGGCCACAGGTATGCGGAAGATATTATTATAATTAGTAAAATAAAGAAATGTCATGGGACAATTGACACCAATTGACCTAGTCCCAAACTAGGCAAACTCTGTACTATGGGCAAAGAATATATATACTAACGTAAAAAGAAACGACACGGACGCATGTGTGCAGTAACTAGTGCGTTGTTATTGTGTGCGTGTCAGGACGTGAGCGGGGGCGAGCGCGGGTCGCGCGAGGTGTGGAAGGCGAAACGCGAACGCCTAAACGGAGGGCCGCCTAGTCGCGCCGTAACGTCGTTCGCTACTTTAAGTTACATTCTGACCCAGAACACTAAGTTACTTGCATAAGTTTATATTAATGATTTTGACTTCACATAATACCTATTAGTAAAGTATATTCGCTTGGGACCGGTTCCTTAGGAACGGTCGCTTCCCTTTGGATTTTATGAGAGAACTGTTCGTACAATTTGGTATCAGCGTTATTCGAAAAGGAATAATGAATAATGAGTCCTAGGAAGACCGTGACGAAATACGATTAAGACTTATTAAGAATGAGACAAGTTACAGAATTAGACGTAGGAAGATAGAGACATATAGCGAACAAGACGAATGAAGAATGTTGTGACGAATATAGAACGAGACGAAATACGAATTGAACAAAAAGCTAATGGGACGAATAACGCAATAATAAAATGTTTAAAATATATCGTAAAAATAGAAGTCATCATCATATATATATATATAAAGCATGTATTAAATCAAGTAATTTATAAAATGTGTGAACACCTGCAACAACAATATTTTAACATTAGATGATTACATAGATTCCTTTATTGAGATAAAAAAAACAGAAAGAGATCGTCAAAAAAACAAAAATACAACAATGCAAGATACAGTGAAATAAAATGTCAAAGCATGCACAATATTAAATTTTACGTAATATTTCATTACATAATTAGACTTCTTTCACTAAGTTCTTAGTTATCATTTCCTTGTGCCGCGGTAGCTAAACTGTCAACCCTATAGATGCGTACACGTGCCATCGTAAGGTCGCCGGCGCGCAAGCTTACACCGACAGGCTGCTGTCGCCCCTGTGCTATGGGTACTAGACAAGGGATAAACATACTTAAATAGATAAATACATATTAAACATCCAAGACCCGAGAACAAACATTCGTATTCGTCATACAAACATCTGCCCCGACCTGGGATCGAACTCGGGACCTCAAGTTTTATAGTCAGTGTCTCTAATCACTAGGCTATTCGGTCGTCCAAAAAAAATATATTGCCAAATTAACGGTTTAATCTACAGGTGACCTAACCACGTGTGACAAACTGCAAGTTTTTTTTTTTTCGCTTTATTCCACGGACCAACCATCCTCTGGACACCAAATGTCAGGGCGAACGTTTCCGAAACGCATATGCTCATTTGTACCTGTAAATCTCTATAGCCTCGAATCGCGGCTCACTTTCGACCAGATGACAAGCTATGAACCAATCACGACGCATTCCCCCGGCCCGCTCACCGTGGCTTTTTTCGTAAAGAGGGTGGTTGGTCCGTGCTTTATTCTAACATAATCTCTCCCTCAGGTTCAAACGACATGAAAGCGATGAACGTCATCGAGTCTCTCCACTCGAAGAAGCAACAGATCGCGCTCGCCACGCAGCTTGTCAAGATGATCCTCAAGATTGACGATGTGCGCTCCCCGGCCGACGCCATCCAGTAAATAATCACATCCCAGATAACTATAGGCGAAAACTAACATATTGATGTCAGAGTCTATCGTTATTTGGAATGAAACTGTGAGATCGCACAGAAACACGGGCGTAGCCGGGGGGTTTTGGGGGCTGTAATGTGACCTGTAGACCTCGCCCCACACCTCCTCCCCTCCCCTCCTCCCACTGCCTCCCGCCGATATTAAAACTTGGCTACGCCCGTCCACAGAAATGTCTTGTGTGATTGAGTGTTTTTAGTATACCCTGGAGAATCAAACGCACCGGAGCTCGAAATAAGCTGCGTAATTTGACCTGCGTCAAAATAGCAAGAAATATTTATGGGCCGGCGTCAAAACTGCACTGCGTAGCCGCGTCAGCGTATTTTGAGATCCGATGTAGCGGATTCTATAAATCATTCAGAGCGCTAGGATTCATATTCTGTCTAAACATGACTAGCTGTATTAATAAAATGTACGCGAAGTATTTAATTTACCGTTTATTAATTACAATCTGGAATTTTTAATTAGTAAAGACTGATCACTTTAAAGATTGGTGCTGGTTTACTATTAATCAGCTTTTACTAACAAATCTTTCTATTGTTTGGGATTTTAAACACTATTTCGAAATAATTAAACTTATCTTGTATTTTTCGACCACAATA
Organism: Clepsis dumicolana; assembly: GCA_963691665.1. Taxonomy (NCBI): domain Eukaryota; kingdom Metazoa; phylum Arthropoda; class Insecta; order Lepidoptera; family Tortricidae; genus Clepsis; species Clepsis dumicolana. The sequence continues at coordinate 2,977,369 of OY829531.1, read as the reverse complement.
TAATATGCTCTGGCCAAAAATATATGAACCCTCAAAGATATGTCTGCCGCTGTATTTTTCAAATGGCAAAATCGTCTTAACTATCTGTATGTTAAAATGTTTAACTTACTCACTAAAGGCAGTTTATTGAATTAATACGCACTATTATCTTTTTTCAACCCTGGGGATATCTATAAGATCTCCACTACTGATCGTTAAAATCTCGAAATATTCCTGCCTACTTACAGTCTGTTAAAGTACTTAAAAGTCTTAAGAGAAAATGGTTTTATATTTACTGCAGTGTAGCAAGAATTCATGTATTTTTGGTCAGAGCATACACAGTATTCTTGAATTGTTTTATTATTTCAATAAAAATCCCAACTACAATATGGGTTCTTTATAATTATAAAACTTGATTTCTAATGCTGGTCGTGGATGCAAACAGATTCTATAGACATCAATATCGCATTTTCACGTTCTAGGTTATTTCAATTCAGTATGTTTTAGTTTAAGTTATGCATTACATTGAAGCTGGTACGAGTGTACACTGCGCCTTATTGCACTAATAAAATTAATGAGCTAAATATTACAGGCTTTTATTTTATTTAATATAGAGTATAGGCCATTCACTTACATAAGGGTGTGATTTATTTTCGTAATACGTAAATGCCAAGTCTGCACGATGGTTTGCATGTCTAATACAGCAAGTGTTACATGCCTACATTACAATTAATATCGTCACTAAATTATTTCATAGTAATAACCTGATTATGCGCTGAAATATTGTAACTTTCAACCTTGCACTGTGACACCACAAAAGGAGGATTAAGTTTTTCACCATCATGTAATGCAAGTATTTCCGATTCTAAGTTCCCAGCAACAGTGTAAACGGCCTTGATGGATTTGTATTCGCAGTGGTTCTGTCTTACCGCGCAATTGTGACATACAACGGCATACGCAGGCTATTGTTCAGCAAGGGGCAGCCTTGCTCATCTGTCAGCGCCATAGTAAAACAGAACATCACATTTGGTATTTTGGCAACCCTTATTACCAGCATTCTATTTTTAAAATCCAGGGGCGAGGCCCCCCTGCGTATAACCATGGCGTCGTAGGCAATTGTTTTTATCTATCACTTTTTTACGAGCCAGTGGCCACTGAGGACCGCCGCGCTCGCTTCGGCCGCTATATATCGAACCTCTCAAACGCTAGCGCTTTCCCTTCCTCCTCGTATTCCTCCCTGGTAATACAGAAGGAATAAAAGTCTGTATCCCTAAATATTTCCTTCCCCCCCTCCCAGGCGTAGCTCAAGGGGTTTTCAGCCAGCGTCACATTGACGTCAAAGTGATCAAGTGCGAAGGAACGGACGTCGTTGTAGACGCGGTCTCGGAATCCTAGGAACAGCGTGTTCCCGCCGTATAAGACTATGTTGGCGAGCAGGTTCTCCCTGTGGTCTTCGGGGCAGGAGTTGATGGAGTGCATTATGGCTTCTGGTATGCCCATTTGGGGGATGCCGACGTCTGTTAATGAGAAGAAAAGGTAGTTCTTATTATGAAATTTCATTTAACTTTGCTTGAATGTCTGCTTGGGTCAAATTCTTGGTTGACAGAGATGGGTAATGGCTTTGACTTTGGGCCATTCTTGAAAGTGGAGCTCATTTTGTAATTTGGTGTGCATAATTATGTAGATTAGGTGAACATGCAATTATTAAAGGTTATCGCGGATCCGCGCCAATTTGTGGCTATCTTTTAGAATTTTAATTTCATTCTCCAAAATTATTTTTTCTTTCCGCATACAAGAGGTTAAGTCTATAAACTGACCTGAGGGATGGAACAGCAGCTCAGGGATCGTAAAGCGCTCATTGTTGAGCCGGAGTGTCTGCTGCTCCAGCTCCTCATGCGGCTGCAGAGGTTCGCGCAGGTACCCTCGCCGAAGGCTCGTGTAGTCCGGGAGTACATAGTCTCGCACTATTGTGTTCTTTTCTCCTGGAGAGTGCATTTTACAAAAATGTTGAAGCAAAGCTGACAATAAATTTATCTATGTAAATAGGTACTTAGAGTTGCTAGATGAAAAAAATGGCCAGAAACATACAGGAGAGTCAAACTGTATTTTTTAGTTGGTAAATTTAGATTTTTTACACCAAGTTTTCATTTAGAATTTAATCTGTCGTCTCCCATTGACCCGTATCGGGTTAAACTTTTTTTGTTTTATTTATAGTATTTTTTAATTGCTTTGAGCTATGTATGGATTTCTAATTAATTCCGATCTCAAAAAAAATATATGAAAAACACACAAAAAACTACGAAAAGAACAAAAAAAAAATTGCGGTAGTTGGCGGGGATTGGGAGGGTTAATAGCTTGCAACAGAAAAATAATCTCCATAATTTTGATCATCATAACAGGCGAGTTCCTTTTTTTCTGCAATTGACTGTAAAATATTATTACCTCTTTCTTTAGCAATCTCCATGTCCTTCATAAAATCCTGAGACACAAAACACGAGTCCTCCTTTGCCTGATTGATAACATAAGTCTCGTCTAAAACATTGAGTTGCCGATATGACAATATCTCTTTTAAATGATTTGTCAACACCTTCCCGCCAATATCAATCCTTATTATACCTTCTTTATGTTTCTTTCCTTTAATATAAGGAACTATGTAAGTAAAACTATAACCCGAGTCCACAACCAAAGTACATTCATTGTTATTTGTCTTCCTATACTTATATTCAGCTAAATCTGTCGCATTAGTCCTCAACAACGTCTGGCATTCGTACTCTTCAAAGAAAATCTCCGTCATTGCTTCTTGTATTGAAGAGAAATTGAATAAAGGTTCTGTAATAATCAATGGTACCTCATTGAAGTTAACTGGACAGCATTCCTTGCTGAACATGTAATCCCAAACTGTTTTTTGGGTATCCCAGTTGATAAGAAACCCTTTTTGGAACGGTAGAATGTAGAAAAGCCCCGACGCATCGCGGCATTCGTCTATCTGAGACCCGATGAACGGGCGGCGTCTTTCCGACTTAGCTTTCATGATACAGTTCGGAACGATCTTAGGCTCGAGCGTGGAAAAGCCCACTTTAGCCGTATAAGCGCCGTTGTCGAGGATATAGCACGAAGTATCAGACATTTTCACGGAAATGTGTATGGATGCCGGTTGGAGTAAACTATCGCATAACACGAGGGTAATCCAAAGAATAGCTTATGACATCTGAATTAAACCGATTTAAATATGATTTCAACTCATTTTGAGAACAAGAAATATCAACTTTAAATTATTTTGAATGCAAAAAACGCGACGCGAATGCAATAACCGCAAGCAAAAAGTAAAATTTTTGATTGACAGGACTCAATACTGACAGCCGGTCAGAGTTACCATACGAAAATACCAGTTTTGTTTCCAAAAAAAAACCAGCGTTTTAAATTGTGTCTGGATTTCTTCTACTCCCTATTCCACGATATTTCGTTTGATAAAAGTTTAAGATTAACCACTGCACCTGCAAGTGGCCTTAAAAAAATACTTGTCTAACTCATAAGTTTTTATTTATTTAATTTACAGTTTGCTAACTTAACCTAGGTAACTGATCTGCCTCGCGGAATCACATGAAGATCTTGAATGCTTTACCTGAAACAGAGTAATTTCATGACAAACCATTTCTTTTTTAGTTTTTAACCCTTAGGACACGTATTCTGTGTCTTAGGGCCTTTTTTTCTACAGCAGCTATAGGCAAAGTAATTACATGGGTGGTGAAAGTGGTGAAACAGCACCACCTGTTTCTTTACTTTAATTTCTAAGAAAATCAACAAGACTTACAGATAGGTTTTTTTTAAACAAAGAGTTAAACAAAAGTGACCAATCATGACCATAAGTTATATGGCAAATACTAGATAGAACTAAAATATTCCGACGCATTGAGAACCTCCTCCTTTTTTTGAAGTCGCTTAAAAATGGACCACAGTCATCAAAATGGGATAATAACTATTCTTGATCATGTTTTGACCCACTACAATTACTACAAATACCACAACAGGAATAGGACAGTATAGATGTTATTTATTCTAACATTAAATTCCATAATTACAGTCCAACAACAGAAAGTAGAAGAAAATAAATTAAAGAACAAGTAATTAATGTATACAAAACTATTATGTCAAAATTGTATCAGTAACCATTAAGTCCTTGTTTATTAATTGTGTTTATTGTACTTTAACTTAGAATACAAAGGTATAGAACATGCTATATGTTTGCAAGTAAGGTAAATGTGCCTGACACTGTCCCAATAGTTGGCACCTTCAATTTTAATACATAGCAATAAATGTGACAAGCAGGGTGTATTGGAATTAACATATCAATCATTGGGACATTTACCTTAATCATTTCTTGTGAGCTTAAGGGAATCTAGCACTGGAGACAGTGGTTCGTAAATTATTATACCTGGAGTCTCCCCATAAGGCTGACATGGTCACACTGGTGTGTCCAGGTAGGTTTACCTGGGTGCACCAAAGCCTCAATACAATAAAAGTGCGAGTCGGACTCGTGCATGAAAGGTTCCGTACCATTATTATCTATAAAAACAGCAAAAAATCTTGTCTATTGTATGGGAGCCCCATTAAAATATTAATTTTATTCTGGTTTTAGTATTTGTTGTTACAGCAGCAACAGAAATACATCATCTATGAAAATTTTAACTGTCTAACTATCATGGTTCATGAGATACAGCCTGGTGACAGACGGACAGACAGGCGAGACGGTCCCGTTTTAGCCTTTGGGTATGGAACCCTAAAAATAGATATTAAAGTAAGAATAAACAACTACCACCAATTTACTTTTTCAGCAGCTGGTGACGGCAGATGAGATAGGGTGCGGACAGGCCAGAGCCAGCATACACAATAAAGAGCGCTGTCAGCTTGTACCTGTTGTTGAGGTCAAACGGCAGGTTCTGGAACAGTGCAGGTGTTTCATTGAAATACAAATGATAGTCCATACCAGTATTTCCCTAACTATGGGTTGCAACCCACTGGTGGTTTGCAAGAGTATTTTGGGTGTGGTCTGGAAATTCGTGCTATCCAGGAAACTTCTAATATCATGACAATAGAGATTGCTAGAGATCTATAATATGTTAGGATGCACCACATACTAAGGCATGAAGAAAAAAGTCTTCAAAATCATGACTCATAACTAATGTGACCATACGTCCCGGTTTTGCCGGGACAGTCCCGGTTTCAGGAAGTCTGTCCCGGTGTCCCCAGCGAAGCCAACATAGTCCCGGTTTGCCAGCAGACCCAACAATAGTTTTAATTTAACTTTTTCCGCTCGAAATGCGTGGCCCGACGCCCCGCACGCACCAGTCGAAAGAGTTTTTTTCCAAATGAACAAAATATGGACCAGTGATAAAACACAGTTAAGTGTCGCAGTACTGAAAGCTATTCTGATTTCGAAAATAAATATAAATAAATCATGTACTGAGTTACACACGTATCTAAAAGCAAGACCCGATATAAAAAAAAAAAATTGTTCAGCCGACAAATACAAAAATACGACTTAGAAGTCACGCCACTACTGGGGGCTTAGTTAGTAAGTCATGCCAACTTAACTATTTTGTGTTTAGAGCTTTGATTATTTTGTGTTATTCTATCTTCTATAATAAAATACTTGTAAAAAACTAAAAACTTTTTTTTATTATATATTTCCGCAGATGTGTCCCGGTCTGACAAAATAAATAAATGGTCACGTTACTCATAACATAAGTAATGCAAGAGATGATGAAGATGTTAATGGTATGGAAAAAGAACTACAAGAACTTATTATGATATTATGAGTAATTGAGTACCCAAATAAGATTAGTAATTTAGTTAGAGAAATTAAACTGGCCTATAATGTGTCAAGTTTAATTTATGAATGACCAATCGTTCCCAACACGTAGGAAATGTTATTCAGCCTAAGAGCCCTTAATTTGGTGAATAATTACATTTTGGCTTTAATTTGGTTAACCTAGAAACTGGCATCTATTAAAACTGGCACTTTTTAATTGTACCTAAATATGTATTAAAAATCGTCTACTTAACAGTAATAGACATTGGGTATGCTTTTATAATCATTAATTAAAATAAAACAAATGAATGATTTTATACGCACAGTAGGATTATGTAATGAATTTTCGGAAAATTTAAATTCAGAACTTACCTCGCCAGGGACTCCGCCGTGAGAGTGGTTCCTAATGAAGTTGGTCATCACATTCCTCCCCAGTTTGTTGGACGCGCGAGCCAAGGGACCCAGCATTTTGATAAATTCTCGATGACTTTCCCTTCACGAAAAAACAAGAATTTCCCAGTAGGTAGAGTAGGGTGTAACTTTTTTTTTGTCAAAAACTACTACTGCGTTCATCAGATGGTAGTTTTTGTTTTTCTGAATGCATCTCTAAATTAAATAAAACTACAAAAATTTCAATAAATCTATCAATTTATTTTAGAAATAATTAATAATCTACAGTTTTGTTACTGAGAATCACTTGTATTTAAATACATGGTGATGCAAATTAATTACCTGAAAAAGGAAAATATTACATGTTAAAATAATATCACGAACATGAGATAACCGTGGGGTGTACAGACGTAGATAGATGATGTTTCTCTCTGAAGGAATACTTGAATATGATGTAGATAAACCCTAATTAACATGTTATAATTATACCTGCATGTATCAAGTAGCCAAACACAATATTTGCATGACTCTTTAAGTTTAATGTATGAATCTAAACTATCCACATAATGTAACATCTTATTTTTGTACTACATTTAACGCGAATAAAATATATTTCTATTTCTATTTCTCAATTTTATTTTTCTTTTATAATTTCAAAGTTATATTCGCAAACATTTCTGAAATTAGAATTCTTGTAATTTTTAGATGTGGTATCACACCGATTTCCGTTTACTATTTTGAAAATATTATATAAATAGAAGAAAAAAAACGTTATTTTTCTTTCGGCAGTCTGTGTGTATAATTTTTTAGTGATAGCTTATTCCTATTTCAGATGACTTGACTTGCTGCTACGTCAAAATATCGGGAGCTCATACAGGTAATCCTAGTAAGGTAGGTAATCGCGGTCAATATCCCGTTAATAATAAAATTGTCGAACAGCTAATTCCTATTTCCATTGAGCAGAAAAAAAAAAATTAAACCTAAACCTACCTTAATAAACGAGTAAAAGAGTTGTACTCGTAAAGTTAACACTAAATTAACTCTCAATTAAACTAATCTTACATGACGGCTTCGGTTGACCTAAAATAACGGTGACGGCAACAATGTAACAATGGGTTGTAAATACGAGTATTTTAAGCGGTTAAGTAATAAATAAAAATCACTAGTTTCTCTGCTAGAATATAGTTTTTGCTTGTCGTCGGATGTCTGTAGTAGGTAAATATATACGTATTGCGTGTTTATCACCTAAAATAATAGACGGACTATTGATTTTTTCGTACTCGTAAGTCGTAACTCTACATAAGCTCATCCTAAATTCAATTAAGTAGAAAAAGAAAGGTCTGGCTTTCCCAAGGACGAAGTTACAAGGGCATTGTTTACCTACTCAATGTAGACGGTTTTAATTTGCCAAGTGTTTGTCTGAAAACACTATTGCCACACCTTGATCGTAAAAGTAAAAAACGGTTAGAATCGCCTCTAAACGCGGTAGCGTTGCCCTTGAAAACTCAATAAGCCATAAATTTAAGTATACCTAGGTACTTACTGAAAAAAAAAATTGTGCCTTGTTTTGATTTTGACAATTGTCCGCATCAAATATTTACTTAGTTTCGGCAGACGTTCTTTAAAGCAAAAGCTGTTTCGGGGACATTTTAGGCACTGTTTTTCCAAATTTCGAAACTGTGAAAACTGTCGAGGCAACCTATTTTTTGAGCTCCAAATAACTGTGTTAAGTAGCCTTACACAGTGCCTAATTGATAATCCGGCCCTGCTGCCGCATGGTTTAGGGAGTTCTTGTCAGATTAATGACTCACAGAATTTACGTGTTGCTCTTGTTGATCTGGAAGAGCGTGATGAGGAAGGGTGCTCCCATGGCGCTGCCGATGAACCAGAAGAAGTTCCATGTCAGCCGCGCGCGGCTATTGATGTCAAACGGGAGGTTCTGGAAAATGAAAGTCAATATGAGCTTTACTAGCAGATACATACAGAGGTCACCTTGTTGAATTAAAAATCTCTAGGGGTGCTTAGCTTGTCTAGACCAAGCGGTGGGCAAACTTTCTTCATGGGGGGCCAGAAAATTTAAGAAATTTCTCAGGGGGGCAGAATTGCAGTAAAAATGCATTTTGATTTGAAATTGTTTACTAATCAACGAATCATATAAAATACTCATTATTTCGAAGGACGGGCGGCGGGCCGGATAAAATCCTTTCGCGGGCCGGAGCTGGCCCGCGGGCCGTCCTTTGCCCACCACTGGTCTAGGCAGACAAGGAAGTTATTGGAGCTCCGATAAGACTTCGATGATCCGAATAGGTCCGAAAACACGGTAAATCGCCGATTGCTTACTTCTACGGAATGATATTGCCAATTATAGCCCACGCAGCTTCAACTCTGTCAAGTTACGTTACAGGAAAATTCGTTTATTATGGCAAAGTCCGATAAACATATCGTAGCTATTTGCCCTTTTTCACTTCAAATATGTAAACCAAAACTACCTGTATGGCTGTGCTTCAATCGAGGTAGAGCGATGCGGGAGATAGCTCCGTTTCGCCTCAATGGCGTAATTATGTTCATATATCCATCAATTATGTTGATGAAATAATTGTATCCGTGTTATTGAAATTTTTTCCTCTTTCTTCCAGTAGGTATCAACATATCGGAATAGCTCGGTTATAATTTAAGTTCATAAAAAATATTCTTTAGCAAATATTGCACAAATAATAATCAAGTCCCTGACTGCAACGAAAACAATGCACCATTGCATGTGTTACCACCGTTATACGTCGTAATTAAATTTTTATTGAGATTGGCCAACTCGATAACGCATGTACGCGAACGACAAATAGGTACATGAATACAATGTTTGTGCAGACTGCAGACGCCTTGTTTTGTTGACGCGGTTTATATAAATATTTATGTTTCAACAGCACGAAACTGGTTCGTAGTTCCGATGGAACTACTAAAAATATACCTAGTGTATCGATTTAGGTCTAATTTATGGTAAAGGTCACTGAACAATTCTCGATCTGTCGTTTAATTGGTTAGCGATAGCGTTCACGGAAATCTAGAGATTCTAGTCTGGAACATAAGAATAAGTAGTAGATACAGTAGCACCCTCACATCTCCAGGGAACCACACAAAAAGCTGGTGCGGCGGCAGAAACGGCCGAAAATAGAAAAAAATCTAAGTATCAATCTCTCGGTCCGAATTATAATTTTGTTGCTGCCGGGTTTGAAACTTTGGGTCCATGGGGTCCCAGCGCTTACAAACTTATTTCTGAGTTACAAAAGCGCTTAGTTGATGCAACTTGTGACCAAAGGGCTGGCAGTTTTCTCTCTCAAAGAATCAGCATCGCTATTCAGCGAGGCAACGCTGACAGCCTTTTGGGCACTATGCCACGGGGGCCTTATTTAGATTTAATTTAGTTTTAAGTTGTAGCTTATTTAGTTTAAGCTTAGATTTGATGTCATTGTAAATTGCTTTTACTGTAAATAAAGTATCCCATCTACTACTAAGAATAAGTTGCTTCTATGCAGTGCAAAAACTTGTGTGTTGGTCAACACGGCAGGATTATCGCATAAAATAGTACCTATGTGGTTGGTTACTTACTACCAGGATGGTTGTGACGGCGAATAGTGAGCTTGATATTTCATAAAAATTATCCTGTTGAGGGATTTTATTAGTCATGGACTAGGTAACTAAAAGGCACTTTTAATTTTTAACCACTTTTAAACGTATTGTTTTTCAAATCAAAACGTTAATATCTGCGGTACATACGACAATACGACGCCCTTTTCCTACAGGATGCAGTGGTTATCGAATGCATAATTATTCAAAAATATATTTTTAGCTCTTTTTCATCCAGCAACATATATTTTGATGACGTTTTTCCTTGCAATCCTTGGGCAAGCTATAATTGACAAGACTATAAAATGGCCGTATCACACCTATTATCACACGCGTATCAAGAATATGCTACCTGTGGCTGATTATTTTGATGTACAGGATTTCCTACAAACAAACCAAAGAATAAATTCTTGGTAAAAGTAAAGATAGCTTGTACAGCTAATAAAGTGCACGTCGTTTTCTTACTATCCACACTCATCCTCACACTCACACTTCAAGTTACCTAAGCTTAAAGTTACGTAACAAAAAATTACCTCTCCTGGAATCCCTCCATGGGATCCATGTCTGATGGACTTCAGCATCACATTCCTGCCCAACTGGTTCGAAATTCTGGCCACAGGTCCCAGCATTTTGATTTCCAAGGTTTAAAAATACTCTGATTTATTTCATGCACCGATCAGGTAAAGGAGATAAGATAATAAAGGTATCGGTATTGGTTGTACCGATACGACTGGACTGACAAGGTGATAACACTTCTTTGCAGCCGGCGGTTGTTGCGGCGTGGAAGCATATAATACGACTGGTTGAAAAGTTAGGCTTACTGTATTAAAAATGGAGTTAGCCAGACTTTTTGAAATGGCTAGCTAGCTTTATGATTCAGACGGCTGTATGAAGAATGCTTTGAATGCTTATATACTGTGGCTTTATAACAGAGTGAAGTTGTCGGTCAATAAGGATATTTGCTTTTACTATAAACCATATGAAACGGTGTAACTACGTTGGGTTGATGTGGCGTGGATACTCAGATACACAGCACACACAATATTAGTTTATATTGATACACATCAATGTATGTCAATCGTTTGTCTCTGTTTACGTCCATCGCCTTTATTTAAATGGATTATACAAAGCAAAGATACATAAGTAGAAAGAATTAAAATATTCATTAATAATCGTTGTTAAAAAAAAATTAAAGGTGAATTACTATGTTCTCGTTATGTAGGTGTTTGAATACAGTGGTTACTTGGCTTGGAACAATGTCTCCAATACGTTCTACTCACATTCCACTACATATTGTGTCCCTGGATGGAGCTAAGAACGCCTGGATCTTGACCTGCCCATCGAGTACACGTTAGCCCTGTAATTAAAAGCAAATTGGGATTTTGCGGGTAGTAGGACCTTGTAAGAGATCCGTCGGGATCGCTACCACCATCTTACGTGCTAATCCTGCCCCGCTAAGCAGCAGTGCTTGCACTGTTGTGTTCCGGTGTGGAGAGTAAGACAGCTGGTGCGGTTGCGAGTGTCTATGAGCAGTGCTGATCACTTACAATCAGGTGACCCCACTAGTTCGTTGACCTTCCTTGTCGTATAAAAAAAACATTGCAGTGCGGTAGTATTTAATTAAGGAGCTCGTCTTTGGCTCCATCTGAAAATGAATCAGGACTTTGGCTACATGCTCTTGATTGTACGTTCGATTGCACTCAGTCATTTACCTATTTGCCGGGTTATAAATGCAGTGTTATGGCACCTAAATCCAGCAGTTCAATAGTGGGACACATGCTATACATATTCCGCCGGAGCTATTTTCATACCAAAGTGTTTAGGTATTAAATTAAATCGTTTTATAGAAGGAAAATAAATCTAAATTAGTCATAAGTATACATAGTAAAAGTTGTTTATTGGTGAAATCTTTATTTATAAAATTAAAATTTGTGAGCCAAAGTAAAATTATTGATTAACACGCTCTAACTAAAACTTTGTTCAATTACCTGCCTTTGCTTTCACAACTTCTATAAATTAATTTTCGCATGTATGTAAGACATCACTTCAAAACGGTTGACCAATGTTGTATTCGTAAATTGTCAGGACAAAAGGTTTGTATCAAAGAGAATTTTGAGGAAGTTAAAATAGAACTGCCTAGTGCCTACGAAACCGCGAGCGTGAATCAAAATAGTACCCACAGACGATTTTTTAAAATTATAATGAAACCATTAAAGGCGGTGAGCGAGGCGCGCGCAGCTCTACTCAAATCACCCGCCGGCGCCTGCGCTAAGTCGCGAGTGCACCAGCCGGCGCTTTTGAAAAGCAAAAAACACTAGTGCGAGAAATCCAACTTTCCGCACGATACATAGTCATAAAAAGTACTACTTTTTGAGCAACTATAGTTAAAAAGAGATATGTCAATCAGTAATTACGCCACGATTAAAAAAAAAAACACCCGAATATTTACCATCTTATGGCTTTTAATAAAATTACAATACTATTTTTTATATGCACGCGGTTAACTTTTAAAATTTAAACCCATCAGCAGAAATAAGAGTAATTGGTGTAACCAGAACCAGCTCCAAAATTCACAAGCTACCACAAAAAACTACGTCGTAGATTTTACTTTCCTTACGCTAGCAACATCGAAATCTGCCATTTAAAAAAAAGAAACAGTCGGCCACGCTTGCTACAAAAACCATTTTCACGTTTGGGGGCAGAAATTTCCCCCCTTTTGTTTAGCTCCAATATTACTGTAGTTATTCGTTTACCGCTATAAACCATACAATTGTTAACAGAAGTTCACCATGGCCGATTTAGATGATTTCTTCGCGAAGAAAGATCGCAAAAAAAAGTCGGTCAAAAAATTTGCAACTGCCGAAGAGATGGCGAAGAAATTGGACGATGGCAAACAAAAACCAGAAGTTCGGCCGAAGAAGGAGCGGCCAGTGCAAGAAGGCGAGGAGGGCGGCCGCGCTGGGGTAAGAATCTACCTATTTATAACGTAAATTCTTCCTGTTACAACCGATTTGTGGTACCTCTTTGTCAGTTGTCAAAATGTACGATTACACTCTGATCTCATCATTTAGGGAGCCCTGCCTTAAATTTTCATGATTAATATGCTCCAGTCACGGAAGATTTCCTTAAAACCTGTTCCCGTGGTGATTATTTCGAGTGCCCGCGCGATGGCGACTCGGTAATGTGGCACATTTAATGCCTCGTCATTAATTAGTAATCCATTAGTTTTGTCTTACGATTGAAGCTATTTAGTTACTTCTCCTAATCAGCACTATGTCATGTCCAGTTCATTGTTTCTATTTTATGAATTTCTTGATTGAGGTTATCTGTGGTCTTTTCTAGGGCAATATAGGTTACTTCATATTCATAAATGATTTTTATACTTTCAGTTCTCTTGTTATTATTGCTTAAATGTAGCCATAATTAATTCTCTAGAAAGTTGGACTCATCAGGAGGAGGTAAACAACTGAGGGCCTAAGTCCATTTACTTACAAGTCCCTTATCATGGTCTTGACAAAGAACAATAAAATATGTACCATTGTTAGTTGCATGTTATTTTTCTATTGTATATTTGTATCAAGTACAGTCTAAGGCAAAATGGCTGACTAATGTTTGCAATGATTGTCTGTAACACAATCACCACCCAGTGTTGCTCAAGCAAAATTAAATGAAATTGTTTAGGCTTGAGCCAGTCTTACATCTGTTAAAAAAAAAGCATCATCATCATCATCACCAGCCTTTTTTACGTCCCCACCTCTGGGCACAGGCCTCCTTTTAACATGTTTTTTTATTTGACCTTCCTTGCTTTTAAGTATTTTTTATAATAGGGATAAAGTCTTGCGACTGAATTTTGGACTGCTTTCAGTGGTCAGATATACCTACTTCAAATTTAGTAAATGTTTCTATAAACATTCTGATCTATATCAGATGACAATGCAAATAAACAAATACCTACCACATGCAAAAATTTTAGAAAAGGCAATGAAAGTTTTAACAGTCTAATTCTTCAAGATGATAGTGGCCAAGAAATCCTATTGTCCATGAATTAACTATTGTTCTTTTGAGCATGAAATATTGGAAAACAACACAAGTATATTGGTCTATGTTATCGTTATTCAGTTAAGATTATATTGTATGCTTTCACAAACTTAAAAGGAAACGCTCAATCCCCCTAATTCCAGGAAGAGGAAGAATGGAAGGAGTACGAGGAGCCGGTGAAGGACTACACGGGGCTCAAGATCCAGGTGCTGCAGGGCGGCCAGCACGCGCCAGACGCCGGCCGCGACTCCGCCTCCGAGGACTCCGCGCCCGACAACGGCAAGACCAAGGGGCCTTGGAACAAACCTGTGAGTGTTTTTTATTTATACTACAAGGAGGGCAAACAAGCAAGTGGGTGTTACGCTGCTAAACACTTTCTGAAACAAGAATACAAACAAAATATAGCTGTTAGGATTCAATGTAGGTTGTTGATATTCTAGTTACACACATGCTTACCCATACACTATACCTACCAAGAGATTACAAATACAGGATTCATTTTAATGACCCGTCAAGACTTCAGCTAGGGGTTGAGTAAGTTTAAATTAACACCCCTGTGTATATATAAATTTTCTGATTTTTTTAAGTATGATGTTTAATTTTTTACAAAAAAAAAATGTTATGGAGTTGGAGGTTGAAATACCTCAAATTCCTCAAAAGTAGATTAGATTAGTCATTGTGGTGATAGGTAAGAACTGGCTTTATTGGCCATTAATTAATCATTCCAGGTCATTATTATCCATCATGTTCATTTTGTATATGCTGACAATTGGTATCAGGAACAGCTAGCTGTGACAGTCATAAAAATATTGTCATTTCTATCTGGCCCCTATTTCAACAACTTTACAATTGTCAGTTTTCAATGACAATTCGGTGTCAACTGCTGACTTGAAGAGCTTTTGTTTTAGCGCGCTTCATATTGTCAAAGAAAAGTAATTTGAATTGTCATATAAAACTGACAATTGTAAAGATGGTGAAATAGGGGCCTGATGACGAATGTCAAAGATTTACGCAATTACCCTGCTGATTACCATTGCTCAATTAAATTGTTCAGAACTAATTGAAGTCTTTCGACTAATTGCGGATGTAAAAATTAAGTACCACAACTTATGTTTCAGCAGCAGTCACAGCCAGCGGCGCCCGAGCCGAAGCCAGAGCCCGAGAAGCCCAAGGAGGTGAAGCCAGCTTCAACAGCCTACGTTCCCCCGGTGGCGCGCGTCGCCGCCCGCCCGGAGCCCTTGCGGCGGAACGCGGCCAAGCACGCCCCGGACATACACAACGATGACACGTTCCCCGTGCTCGGGGCGGGCGCCAAGCGCGAGGGCGGCTGGAGCACCGCCACGGCCGGCGCCGCCGCCCCGCGCGTCGTCGGCCTGCGCCAGCCGCTGGCGCTCGGGAACCGGTTCACTGAGCTGCAGGACGACAGCTAGCCAGGTGGGTACGCGTCATCACCAGCCTCGGAGCAGGAGGGAAATGGATATGCCATGGACCAACCACCCTCTGGACACCGCATCTTCTATAATTTACTTAGAAAGTCATGACCAAAAAAAGCCGCTGTGAGCGGGCCGGAGGAGTGCGTCGTGATCGGTTCATAGCTTGTTATGCCGTTTGTCACCTGGTCGAAAGTGAGCCGCGATTGCAGGCCAATAAGATTTATAGGTGCAAATGAGCATATGCGTTTCGGAAACGTTCGCCCTGACATTTGGTGTCCAGAGGGTGGTTGGTCGTGGGAGATGTTTACGCGCGGATTCCTCTTTGCCAAAAATGTTACATTAAGTCAGTGCTAAAATCACAGGGTCTGTGTGGGGTGTTTTTGGCATTTGTGTGACAGTTTTGTTATAGTACGAGTTTGTAGGGATGTAACAAATTTTTACGAGTGTAGGGATGTGTTACTATACAGCTGTGGGTGTAACTCGTCCCCGTAGACTCGGAAAACTGGCAGAAACTTAGCTGGACTCCCAATTTTCGGAACCATTAAGGAGCAGTTGGTTTCTGTATGGTCGAGGAAATTAATTCCTGACCCACCATAGAACCTTTTCACAGTAAACGTCACAGTGACATCACATAGCTTGACAAGGGAAATCGTTATGATGTTTACTATGAAAATGTTCTGTGGTGGGTCAGGAATTAATTCCCTCGACTCTAAAGACTGAAAAGAGCAGACCCAAACAAACTTTGAAATTAGCTTGTATCTTTCGGAACTCCTAGCGCCATCTAGTGTCGAGTAGAACTAACATGTGACCCCACTTTTATTGCATTATTGACACTGCGTGTTCTTGTTAATTCTAAATTAATTATTGAATCAATTTTTATGCACAGCCGTACTGCTTCAACTTTAATTGCGGTCCCTGAGTGCACAGAGAATATAAACCTCTGTTGACCTCTGATCCATTACAGTATAGTGATGTATGACACTTATCTACTTTTTTTCTGGTTTCAGGTACCAACATGGAGCTTGAAGAAGCAATATTAAAGTGAAGTGTCAATACGGACTCGAAAGCGAAGCATAGCGCCTAGCATTCACATGCATATATCTATGTAACGTTAACAGAACAACAGTGTATTCCTTCTATGCCCTCAGCCGTTGAACTACTAATGCCTAGAGCACTGCCAAACTAGGGATGTGGCGATACTTGTTTTTGTCCACACCGATACCGATTTTTATTGAAAAGCGTGGACGGTTAACTTTGGAAGAAAAAAACTTTGTATTAGGTCACCCTGAGAAGTGACACCTTAATTATTCGCTTCGCAGATCACATGTGCATTTATTATCATTTTAACATCAGTTATAGTTTCAGCTTTTGTAAATCGGCCAAGACGTGGCGTAAACGCGTTTCATATATCAGTATCGGTTTCGGTACATCTCTAGCGAAAACCTTCTAAGGATTTGCCCTACGACTTAATTTGCAGGTTACCATTGAAGTTTAAATATTGAATGAAAAAAATGTAATATAGTCAACTACGGGACAAAGTCCAAACTTATTTTTGTAAGGCGTTAAGCGCTAGGAATTATTAGGTCAACCCCCTAGTACCAACCTCACCACAGACCACCAGTGTCGACAGTTGCTCTTTAAAAAAAGAACGTTCCTAATTTGAAAATAAAGTTTCGACGTGCAATAAACGACTAAAAAAATATTTTGTAAAGTTTTTTAAATGCTGCCAGCGTTTAGATATTAAGGGGGTGACGCGGACATGTTGGTTGTTAAATTCCTATTCGTCGTTTTCGTTTAAAAATGTTTTTTTGGCTTGGGCTGCTATTGCATTTATCGTAGGTAGCGGGCTATCAAATCTTTGGGACATAGGCTAGTCAGCGGTCTATGATAAGACAATGTAAAAAGATGTAATAGATTAATAGCGTTTTTTTTTCTTTATGCGCTCACGTGCTGTGCAAGGAACGCAAAGCGCTCTAAGCCGCGACTGTCACACGGCAACCGTAACAGATAAAAAAAAAGTGTAAAAATAATTGAAAGTGTTGAACTTGTTTATAATAACATTTTTTACGTTTTTATTGAAAAAAGTAATTATAGATTTTCTCGTATGTCGAGTGAGACTTGGAAAATTGCTTAAAAAGTATGCAACTAAACGTTAAGTGAACAAGCGTGGTTCGCGCGACTCAGGTTTTGTATTATTGTGGAAATTATTCGATTTGGTTGACTATCTGGTTTTGTTATTTTATTGTACAATGCGGCTCTAAAGTTTCGATATCGGCAAATCATTCAAAACATTGTACCATAGTAATAAATTATGTATTTAAACTTATAGCTGTTGTTATTTTTTCTAGAATAAGATTTTCTGTAACGTCATGGGCACGGGTTACTCAGTGGGTGGCTCAAGGCGGTCGAAGGCGTCCGGCAGGCCGAGACCGAGGAGATGGGTGGTCTGCGACTGGTCTGGCATTATAAGTGGCGACAAGGAGACTCGGAAGTCCAAGGAACCTATGCCAAATAGTGGGTCACCAACTGACGGAGGCAAAAAAAAAGATATGGAAGTTTAACTAACTAACCTAACCAACTTAAAATTGAAAATAGATAACCCGACTGCATTTCTGGGAAACAATATACCCTATGTCTCTCCCACAACTGAGACGAATCCAATGACGCCTCATATGTTGAAATTCCTTTAAACGGTTTAGGCTGTAGAGCGTGCCAAAGAATTAGACGTACATAAATACGCTGGAAAATAACCCTCCTTCGGCAGTCGGGTAAAGGGGCTATATTTGTCTTGTCTATATTTATCTTAGTTGCTCAGAAAAACGAACCAACAAAGGCAGCAAGATTCTTTGTACTTTGTTATAGGGTGAACAAAGGGAATCGATCCCTTTATAATATGAACTAAGGTGAAATAAACGGATCACTCACGCCAGTCGAGTATAGCCCGACATGTTTCGAACTTGGTTTTTCTTCTGGGAGCACACTACGCTACGCTATCTCACGGTAGTTTCATGTGTGAACTAAGGTTATCTAAGGGCTCTTCTAACACGAAAGTTGAGGAACATGTCTATGGATTTGCGATAATACTTGCCCCAGATCACGGTTTTATAGATTTTAGTTAGAGATTTTCATGATGTCTGACAAGCAGGGGAAGCATTAAAAAGGTTCAAACGCCACCTATTGAGATTTATAGCTACTAGCAAACTTAAATGGTCGTCACTTGAGTTTTGAAACTGAGCCGCTAGATGGCGCTACCATGTGCTAACACTGTCATTTTCAGAGTTAAAGCCAATTTTTACTTAAATTTTGATAACTTTTCTATAAATTTAATCTAAACAAGTAGCCATTTATGTTAATCATTACATTTAAATCAATAATAGTATGAACTAAAAAACAATTACTTTGCTCACCCGCGACCACTAATGACAAATAGTTATATCTGTGCGGCAAATGTATGTTTCCATGCAACACCTCCACCTCCACTGCTACACGAATCAACACATGCCACACAGACCCAACTATCACCACCACCACTATACTAAACGCTGACGCGTTTCGGCACTCTCCACGAGGCCATTTACGAAGCACAACAACAACCGCTCAACATGCCACCACTTCCACTACTGACATATGTAAACCATGTACTCAACTTAGTTAATGACAAAACCAACGTACCCACTAATATTTTATAAATTCCAAACTACCCTTTTATGTAAGTCCTAAACTACCCTTTTTTTAAGAAATGAATTCCAAACTACCCTTTTTATTTTTATTTTTAATCTACGCCAGGTACCCCGTTATTTTTAACCGAGTACGGTAAAAAGAGAAGTCATGTTCTCATTATTACTATGACACATTATTAAAATTAGAACCAAGTCGTAACAAAGGCGAAGAAACCAAATTAACTTGTTCATTAATAATAGACCCCATGTTGTTGTACCTAATTATTTCCAATTGTTCTAAAACCGATAGCCGCAAACCCTTATCACAATAATGTAAAATTTCGTACGTATCTGAGTCTAACAACGAATGATTCGTTTCTAATAAATGCTTGGCAAAGTTTGATTTCTCTGGATGATCATGCCTATATGACGAGACATGCTCTTTAAATCTAGTATCAAAGCTTCGACCGGTTTGTCCAATGTATACTTGACTACAGTCGCCACAAGTGAGTTTATATACGCCCGACCTGTTCCCTTTATCCACCTTTTCTTTGTTATTACAAAGTCTAGAACGTAAAGAATTAGTAGTCTTAAAGGCAACATTGATGTTATTTGATTTTAAAATATTATAAATCTTGTCAGACAACCGGCCAACATAAGTAATACTAGATCTAAATTTGTTAGTAGGCTGAGGGTAGGGTGAGTAGGCTGGGTTCTAGTATTACTTATGTTGGCCGGTTGTCTGACAAGATTTATAATATTTTAAAATCAAATAGTAATAATGTCATAGTAATAATGAGAACATGACTTCTCTTTTTACCGTACTCGGTTAAAAATAACGGGGTACCTGGCGTAGATTAAAAATAAAAATAAAAAGGGTAGTTTGGAATTCATTTCTTGAAAAAGGGTAGTTTAGGACTTACATAAAAGGGTAGTTTGGAATTTATAAAATATTAGTGGGTACGTTGGTTTTGTCATTAACTAAGTTGAGTACATGGTTTACATATGTCAGTAGTGGAAGTGGTGGCATGTTGAGCGGTTGTTGTTGTGCTTCGTAAATGGCCTCGTGGAGAGTGCCGAAACGCGTCAGCGTTTAGTATAGTGGTGGTGGTGATAGTTGGGTCTGTGTGGCATGTGTTGATTCGTGTAGCAGTGGAGGTGGAGGTGTTGCATGGAAACATACATTTGCCGCACAGATATAACTATTTGTCATTAGTGGTCGCGGGTGAGCAAAGTAATTGTTTTTTAGTTCATAAATATGGACCTCCGCAAAGTAACGCCTGATTCAATAAATTATTCAATAATAGTAATCCAATATCATCAGGACGTAGTAATAACTCTAAAAGTCTTAAGTCGCGCTAATAAAGTTTTGTACAGTGATTAGTATATATAGAATTTGTTAGGCACTACAAATGTACTTGCTTCGGCAGTACATATACTAAAATTGGAACGATACAGAGAAGATTAGCATGGCCCCTGCGCAAGGATGACACGCAAAATCGTGAAGCGTTCCACATTTTTTGAAGAAAATAGATTTGAAGGTACTCTTTTATTTGTATCATTGATGTTTATTTATTTACCTACATACAGGTAACCCCTATTATTGAATTTCTTGATGTGACAAGGCCTTTCCTTCCTAAATTCCTAAATAAAACTGTTGCGTGCTTAGCAAATAATTTTATTTACAAAGATTAATAATTGCACTTCGGTTTAACTAAACTAAACAGTCTAACCATGCTCAAATACTAAAATTCTCTTCCAACCTCCTCAAATGATCAACGTTAGACTCCTGAGTAGGACTGTGACTCAAAATATTGTTTTTGTACACGTCCATGTTCCTCTGAGCAGTCGCCATGTTGCTGTAAACTTCACGCGGCAAAAGGCGATTTTGCGCGGGAATTTTGACGTTTGCACTTCCCGCCAAATTAAGGGTGCGTTCAGTAAAAAATCTGTCACTCGGATACGTGTGAGGGGCGATTAAAAAAGGAGGTACGTCCGGTTTTGGGAACGGTCGTAGCATGTTCCTCTCTATTTGCGGTGCGTTCACATTTGCAATGTTGTTTATTGATTTCATCCACTGTTGCTGCTGCGTTGGCGGGATTCTGTTCGGATAGTTGAAGATCCATAGTCTGTCGCCCACGAACATGGGTCTAGGAGAAACGATGCCCAGGCTACTGTAGTACTGCTGAGCGAGCAATTCCACGTCATTTGTGTACTTCCGCTTCCATTTAGTGCGGCGGTTTTGGAACCAAATCTTAATCTGTAAATAAAAAGTGGCTTTTATAGACATAAATAAAATTTCAATAATAAATACAATAGAATAGCAAGTCATTCGCAAATAGTAATTTGAAATAAACTAAAACATGACAATATACGACTTTTCACTCCTAGCAAGTGATTGGTCGGGTGACGTAGTTGGTAGCGCGTCACCATGGTATGGTGGAGGTCCTGGGTTTGAACCCCAGTTCGAGAATTTATTTTTCTGGTCTCTGTATATTAACGTTTCAATTTGAAATTTGAGAAATAAATAATAAAATGCTTTAGTTAATGAGGTCGTTGAAATTAATTACACTGATGATAAAATTAAATAATGTTACAATTCAACGACTTTTTATCATAACATGTATAGGAAATAATATTATTTTATACAACTGTAACATAACCAAGGTCATTATACATGAGTCTGTATGTTTATAAAACGAGCCCGAAGGGCGAGTTTTCATAATAAATCACATGAGTGTATAATGACCAGTTATGTACCGTTGCATACATTACTTTTTCTACCACTTCATTTTAGAAATAAGAAATATTTGTAAAGAAATAGTTAGGTAAAACCTTTCTTCATTTTCAAATTTAAAGTTCCAAAGTAAACCCGCGACCCGGTCGGTAAAGCAGAGTGCCGCTAAGGCGGATTAGTTTTAGAGGTTATAAAAAGATTGTACATAAAGAGATGATGATAATGGCGATTACTAAACCTTATTTACTTAATTTAATTTGTTTAGATTATTGCAAAAAGATCTATATAGGAATTGACAATGTGAGTAAAAAAACGGTAACTGTCGTTTCTTTGTTTACTTACATCAGGTAAGTTTTCCTTAAGTTCAGTGTAAAGTTTTCTCATTGAATATAACTCATTCAAATAAAACTTTACAGAGCAACACATCGTTTAATTCATTGACAGTGAGAAAAATAACGTTAAATAATGAAAAAGATGTAACACTTTTTTCAATTCACCATTTCACGAAGTTGTTTATCTGTTTTTGTTATAAAATTTTTGGACTTTTCTCGCAACACATTTTCCGTCACTGTTTGCGCCATTATTTTAATTTCTTGGGTATTACACAGTACCTATCTCATTTTCTACGCTCATTTAGAATTTCTTTTACTGAACCGAAACCAATCCGATAACTAATTAAGTGCAATTTTTGCATCAAAGAGAATTTATTTACTACGTTTTGCATTATCAGTAAAACTCGCAAGCTGACTCTTTTTTTTTATAACAGCAGAGCTAGGATATTAGCGTGTTCTCAGTTACGGAATTCTGCTTAAAAATATACTACTTAATTATGATTGGCTAACAGCTGTTCTTATTCATGTTTAAGCAACCAATCACGATGCACATGCATGTTTAAAAAAAACTCGATATCAGAATCGAACTTAGTATTCTTTTTTCAAATGCCATTATTTTACTCAATAAGTGTAACTTAATGAAATTTGTGTGGGTTATTATGTTACTGTTTTTTTACCACAGAGCATAAAACTTGAAACAGACTTATAGCATTAGTTATTATTGTATACTTTTTACCATTTAATTGACAGATTATAATATAGGAGTAGAAAAAAATTATTTTTATATTATTAGTTGGTTCGATTTCCGGTTCAGGTAAGCTTTTTTAAAATCTGTGAATGCAGTTTATCCAAACAAAGAAACAAACTACACTTAAGATTTAAGGTGGTTCCTCTTCGGTGTTGAATCATTATGTGCCAGTAAGAATAATAATTTCATAATCTACCTGTGTTTCCGTGAGTCGTAGCTGTCTTGCTAGCCTGCCTCTGGCAGCTACAGATAGGTATCGGTTTTTCTCAAATTCCGCTTCAAGGCTTTTGATCTGCTGAGCACTGAATGCGGTGCGCGCGCGTTTGCCTCGGGACGAGCAGCCTGTGGAAGAGACAATGAGATACATTTTAAAACTTTGAAACCCTTTTTAAGGCCATCATCACCAGCCTTTTTACGTCCCACTTTTGGGCACAGGCCTCCTCTCAGGATGAGAGGGCTTGGGCTATAGTTCCCACGTGGGCCCATTGCGGATTGGGAACTTCGTACACAACATTGAATTGCTTCGCATGAGCATGCAGGTTACCTTGCTATGTTTTCCTTCACCGAAAAGCTCATGGTAAATTACAAATGTAATTCCGCACATAAATTCCGGAAAAACTCAGAGGTGCGAGCCGGGGTTTGAACCCACGACCCTCTGCTTGAGAGGCCATAGGTCAAACCGCATTTAGCATACTTATATGGTTATAAGTGCAGAAAACAGTTTTTTATTTAATTACGGTTCCATTTCGACTTCTGGGCTACTATCATTAGTTACAACTGTAATAACAGCGGTTAAGTGGAAGTGAGCTGGGACCATAACCTGTAGAACTTTTATGAAATATAGCTTCAAAGTATTTACAAGGGCCGAAAAGATGAAGTAAATCGTTGATAAGGTGTAGTGAGCGACGCGGAGATATAAAGACCGAAATCCGAATACGGATACAACTTCATTCACTGATCTAATCTCTCAGATTAGGTATACACTTTTCTTCTATTAATTCCGCTTTAGCAATGTCATTTCTAATAGTTACTGTTACTGCTTTGTAATCTTTTCCTTTTTAAATTAAATGGCAGCGTCTAATTCCAGCGGCCATTACAATGTTATTATTGTCCCGACCAATTACTAACTCTTCGAGCAGACAGGACGGACACGGTGTGTCGTCGCCCAGCAGTTATTTTCAATAAACACCTCTCCTTGAGTAATTAGGGGCAATAAATCACCGTGTCATTCGACTACCGACAGCGCCATATTGAATTCAGGCGACGCCACCGTTTAACAGTGAACGCATCCTAATTATCCCGCCAAAATACACATCAAACAAACGTCAAAATACACCTAAAAAAATACAAGTAGTCCCTGTT
This sequence comes from Clepsis dumicolana, assembly GCA_963691665.1. Taxonomy (NCBI): domain Eukaryota; kingdom Metazoa; phylum Arthropoda; class Insecta; order Lepidoptera; family Tortricidae; genus Clepsis; species Clepsis dumicolana. The sequence goes on along the minus strand of OY829531.1, from coordinate 2,953,261 downwards.
GCTCAAGCATAAGGATCTAATTGGCTTGTATGTTTATTTTATAAGTAATTAGTTATTTTTGTACACAGACAGAATGAATGTGCAGACGATTTATTAGATCTCGCGATCGTTAAAGAAATTTCAAAGAACATATGTTAAAACGGGTTGTATTTCAGTTTCAATATGATTTAATGAGCGTCGTCTGACACTAAAACGTTTTAAAAAGTTGTAAAAATTTAATATCCGGTGACGTACGATTTTTGACTTTTTTTTATCGCGTTCCGTTTCGCGTAGTTCTTTGGACTTTCTAGCCGATCAATTATGCCAAGTGCAATAATGCGTTGGATAAATTAATTAGTGGTTAGAAATAGCCTTTTGCAAGACAAAAGTGGCCAACAAACGTTCGAAATGCATTCTTGGACAGTAGCTGAGCAATTAACGTCAATATATCGTCAAGTGCCAACGGGCGGTGTTCCGAGACGATTGTTTCGACAATTTAAAGATAAAATTAAGCTGTTATTTACGTCTGAGCTAGTGAATGAAATATTTGAGTCGGTTTACGATGTTGGCCCGCGGTTTTGTTGATAAATGTTATTTTACTTTGTTGATAAATGCTATACCTAATTTGTATAGTCAAGGACAGAAGTAGGTAAGTGTCTAATATACATTTTCCAACTATTCAGATGAAAATATTTTTGAATTTGTTAAGTCAAGTATCTATTTATAAACTTTTGACAAAGAGCGTGTTAATGATGTGTGGTGTGCTAAACTAAAGTTTTCCTTTTGCTGTCATTCTCGGGCTTTTTATGTGAAAAGGTTCCACAGGTGAGGACCTAAAAACGGTCACTTAGTACGTATATTTCTCCAAAAGATTTACATTAAATATTTAAAGTTTCAAGCCACCACTTATCATAATCATCTTCTAAGAATCATTCAGAGTTTTCCGAATTCCTTATTATATTTTTTTCTAAGTTTTAAGTTCCAATTTTAAGACAAATCAAAGACAAATTAACACAAAATATAAAAACAGGTCCGTCAGCTATCAATCTAGAATCAAAACAAAAGCGATTAGCGGTCCGAACTGCCGTGAAAACATGTCTAAAGTGTAATAAACGGTCTTGGAACATAAATAATACGGAGCATCGGCCATAACTCCTGCTAACTGGCTATTTGAATAAAAAACTGTACACATTTAGTTTATTTACGATCCGAGAATGACAAAAACGCTTTAATAATTGGACGCCATTTTGATCTTTACCGAGTGCGGGGGGACGGACGGCAAAATGACGATTCCGTAATATTTTATTTTGTACGTACCTATAAGTATTTTTTTTATAAATACGACAAGGAAGGCAAACGAGCAAGTGGGTCACCTGATGGTAAGTGATCACCACTGCCCATAGACACCCGCAGCCCCGGAGGTTTGCAGATGCATTGCCAACCTAGTAGAAAGCTAAGATGAAATATTGTGCCCGTATAATTGCACCGGCTGTCTTACTCTCCACACAGGAACACAACAGTGCAAGCACTAGTGCTACTAGCTACTTATTTACCGTTTTCCTAGGTCCTAAGATTTACCAAGGGAATAGAGGTAAGTAGGTAAAAGTTTGAAATAAACGATGCGACGATCACAGAACTATTATTAAGTTAGGTAATTATATTAAGTACCTAGATAAATTAAAATGTATGTACAGTTTTACCGGATCACAATATACCTAACTAACTTAATAATAGTAAAAAAGAAACTTATAGGTACTTATAAAATAAAATATTGTAATATTGCTACATCCTAATATTCATGTCAACATTTGTAAAATTTTAATTTTAAGAAATTGTTAATATTAAATCTGAGTTATTTCTAGAATATTTTTGGAATTTACTGTACTTTCGGACCTTTGCAGTAGCACAGAGAACACAGCAGTTTCACTTTAAATTGACGCGCTCACACAGCGCTACATACATATACACACTACTGTCACACACGCGCTCAAACTGATGTCTCATTTTCTAAATCCGTTGGGAGAAGATATGTCTCCAGTCCCGCGTCTCGTTAGCTAAATCTCCTCTAATTACTCAGCGGAGGGGAAAACATTAAAGGAGGGATTTAGTAAGTGGTCAAGTGATATCAAAACGTTTGTAGGTGAATGTTCGAGAGAAAGATGTAAAAATGTAAATGTGTCGTAGACAAATAGACAGTGTTTTGTGAGGATTTGTTAGCTGAGCGTATAATGCATGTAATATACTCGTGGCGTATTTTAAGATTCGTCGCCTTGGGCATGGGAGGTTTATTGCTAGAATTTCAGACATAGAAATATGTTAGCGCCGCCCCTCGCAGCCTGCTGCCGTCCCGGGCCTTATTGCTTGGCTCTTTTGGCCGTAGGGTCCATACGCCCCTGAATGTATTCGTAGATAGGTGAACGCCCTTGTGATTAAAAAAGATAATCGGTACTTTGTCAACTAGTAGAAGCACTAAAGGTATACTTACAGGAGAATTTTTTGTTTAAACTGTACAGATTGTTCAGAGACTTCCTCAATTTCTTGGTGAAATATAAATTTACGATTCATTACGTGACATGACAGCCTAAAGCTTGAATAATGGACCCTCGGCCCTCGGCTGGCTCCGCTGGCTTAGGTAATTGGTTCTTTGAATATTTATTAGTTTCAATATCATATTAAATAGCAAAGCCATTCCAATATATCCACTAAATAATAGGTAGTAAAACGCGACGTAACCTACTGTAAATTTATCTTTATAGGTTATAGTTGCTGGGCGGAAGTAAATTTATGCAGCCAAAAGCTAAACACAATTATGATCCTTATATTCCATTAATTTTTCAGTAAAATTGTGCCTTTATTACGTTCACATAATAAGAACTGAAATCAAAACGGGTAAGGATATTTTTTGTTGTTTTGAAACAATATGTCAAAGTTTCAAACAGCACCGTTTTACGCGGCAAAAGCATGGCGCGGCGTCAAATGGTCCGCGAAGGCGCGAAGTGGCATAAGTCATTTATTCTCGTTTTGATGCTAAAATTACGGGTGTCAAAAAAGTGTTATTTGAGACTTAACTACAGATGGGAGGAGGTTTTTTAACTCTTCAAATTTAGGAAGCCCTTAAAAGATATTAGAAATGCTTCTTTTCAAGCTTTTACAAAACTTCACAATGTTGTAAGTAGGCGTGTATAATCTTGCAAGAAAATCTTCATCCATTTCCGGAGTTTTTTTTCAAATTCGAAACAATGCAAGCAAAGTCAACTGCAAACAAAAAATAAATATCATGCATTTAAGAAAAAATGTTTCCACAAAACTGATGGCTACTTTTTAGGGTTCCGCACCTCAAAAGGAAAAAAACGGAACCCTTATAGGATCACTTTGTTGTACGTCTGTCTGTCTGTCTGTCTGTCTGTCAAGACCCTTTTTCTCTGGAATGCGTGGAGGTAGCATGCTGAAATTAATATCAAATACTCAAACTTGCGGTCCCTTAAAGCCGTGAAAAAATCAACCTTCTAAGTCAACGCAATCAAAAAATACAGTAATTAAAAAGGATATTTCCATACAAATTGCCGATTTCCAAAAACCTACAGGGTACTGCCAGATGTCGTAGAAACTTGAAATTTGGTATGAAGGTAGCTCTTATAGCACAACCACTCCGAAAAGTCTCAAAATCTTAAATCTTAGATTTCGCAGACCAATATAAGTTGACCCCACACTGCGTACATTTTGCTTAAGAGCAGGGCTCTGCTAACACTGGACTTCTTAAAACACTAGGGAAAAGCGTTAAAATCTTTCTACGGAACCCTCGTGCGCGAGTCTGACTCCCACTTGGCCGGTTTTTTTTTACATGGCATCCAGTTACACCACACTGAGTATTGAGTTACTTTAACAATGCTCTTGTAATACTATTTGATTACTACCATAACGTTAGCATTTCTCTCAATTACATCAGATATATTGGCAAAGTGGCCAGTTACAGGGGACTGGTCAGTAATAGGCAATTTATCCTACATAGCCATTTTTTTTTTCGAAAAAGTCATAGAGAACTTAAGTATGTGGATTAATGTACAGTCGAGTTCTCCAATATCTATACAGTCAACAGTTCAAATATACACAGACCTTATTGCCAGTTACATAAGGTCCGCGTTTATATATTTATTAACTGTTGGCTGTACAGATATTGGAGAACTCGACTGTAATAGGTTAGGAAAACTAGAAAGCTGTGCCCTAAGCACGACTTGTCGAATCCTGCGTAACGTTACGGTTATCGTATCGAGATCGAGAAATCTCATACTAAATTTTAGTTCCAAATACGCTCACGGGCGGGCGCTGTCCCAAACGTCATGCAAACTCGTTATAGTTTACTATTCGATTTTACGTGACGCAGGATTCGACAAGTTGTGCTTAGGGCACTGTTCACCTAGTAAGTGAGTGATCTCCGTTGCTCACTCCGTAGTCACTTACAACACCGAATTAGTTACCTATAGATACGATGCCGACCTACAAGCCTAAGACGAAAAGATCCTGGTGATTTTCCCGGCGGTGTTATCCTCCACACCGCAACATCACAATCCAAGAATTCGCAATAGAATCGCTTTGTGAGAGTGAAATTGTGGCTGCGAAGGAGAAACACGCGCTGACTCTCTAATTAAGATCTAGGGAACTGAGCCTCTAATGTCATTTTTGACACTTACGAGAAAGAGATAAGATAATTTATTTCAAAACTGCCGTACAGGATAATAAATGACTTAAATGTGACACCAGAAAACGTTTCGACCACATGGGCAAATCGGCAGGACCTTTAGCGGCACGTAACGACAGAAAACTGTTCCCATAGTATTTGACACTTTAACTCCAACTTATTTTGGTGATTTTGATGAAACAATTCACTTCACAGCGATATTTACATCAGAATAAAAGATATGGCTACTTTAATCTTTATCCCGGAAAATTGCTTAGTTCCCGCGATACAGGAATAATCGACTTCTACGAGTTCTACGCAAACGATAGCAAAAACTAGTTAAAATTATAATAAAAATACAGCTAAAGCCGTGAATGTTTTAAATTATGACTGAGGTAACTACTGAAAATATGACACGTATTCATGATCTCAATTGGAAAATCTTTTTGTATTTTTTTTATTGATTTTACTTTTAAATACCAATTCTGGTGTAAGGGTGGGCACGCGACCCGGAGTGTCGAGGTTCCGGGTTCGATTCCCGGGGTTGGTATTTTTTCTGGTTTTTCTGTGTATTCATGTTTCGGTGAGTTTATTAAAAATATACGTCATGTATTGTCTCGTATTTCTAAATTCATTACCCAACTTGAAAAATTGAAAAAAAACTGCTTTTATAAATAAAAAAAGACGGGCGAGATAAAATACCCCCACATATTGACATCCACATAATGGACATTTTATACACATGAAGAAAATCGAAGGGTCAGTGCCAGGCTTTACAATATTAATATAGGTAATTAATGAAGAAGGCACGTGTAAGAAACACAGGTACGAAGGACAACGACCTATCGAAACGATGAGATGAGAATCTGATCCGAAATTGGTTCGGGTGAAACAAAAGCTTGCTTAGAAATATATGCCTCAACTGAGATAGTTCTTTGGACTCACAATTTAGGCAATGAAAGATGCAGGAGGCAAATTTCTTCCACAGAATCAGAGAGTGAGGTTGTTCTTCCACTTCACCATCGTAATGTAATTTCTAATTTATAATTAACTGATAAAATTTTCATAGCATTTAAAAGAGATACATAACATTTAATAAATAGTTTTAAATTTCATAGCAATAACGAGTACTAATATGAATATAATGGTAAAAAGTGTAGTTGACCATTACAACAGCGCCAAAAATCTGAGAGCATATTCAGAAAATTTCAAGTATGTACTACTAGCAAACTAAAAAATTCTGAACCAGAACAAGTAGTTTGAGGTAAATCTGATTAAGTATGATTTATGGGTCAATCAATCGTGGAACTCGCGGTGATTATAAAATTCTACCTACTAGTTAATTTTAAAAAGCGCTACTTTTGATTGTTAAAAAACTGATTCAGCGACGTCGTAATGAAATTATATTGTTTTCTTAGACTATACTCATGCCAACATCAGCAGTAACCACAAGATTACAAATCTTTGTCAAGTTTTTTAAAATCCTCTACTCTACTCTACCTACCCTGGTTGTTATTTTTTTAAATTATGATTTTATCAATTGATTACACCAAATAACCTTTAGTAATCACTTTTTAACTCAAAATTCTGTTTTGTTTTGAAAATGCTCTTCGTCATCCTACCTGATTGTTGATAATCAGCAGCTTTTTCCAACTCCTGGGCATCAGCGCCGGCGCTCTCCACATCAACGTCATCACTCTTCTCATCATCAGACACCTCACCACTATCCACCTCGTTATTGCACAATCCTTCATTATACACCCCTTCGATATACCTCCTTGTGTAATCACCAAACTCCGGATTAACTGTTTCATCATCATTTGTGTGTTGTTTGGCATCTTTATTAAATTTGTCTGATAAAAGATTTTCAATAGAAAACGGTAGTTTTGTTTCTGTTCTTTCTGATTTAGCTTCGCTCTGTTCTTCAACGTCCATTGCTTCCGTTTTAGGATTCATCTCGCATTTGAGATCACAAAGTACTTAAAAAGATTTTGTAAAATTCACAAGCCACGTCTTCACTTTAAAGAACTGAGGATCGTTTTGAGGTTCCGAATAGTACTTTTTCTCGACAGTGTCGGGTGTCTCACACGCGATAATAATTTAAACTAATTCGAAGCTCTAACGATGCGTTTTTGTCAAATTGGACCGCTGAAACCACTGAGCCGGGAATGTTAACTGCCTCTTCTGAAAAACATATTTGTGTTCGCCTTCCCTTGCTTCTGTAACATCGAGCTTATAGTCTGAGGTGTAGAATTGAGTTCTGATCGAGATCCTCAGCTGTTGCGAGTGGTCGGGCAACGAATTATCGGAATGAAGATGGAGAGCCAGAGCTAATGGGCGTCTTTCTGGTTGACAATTCCGTATGCTACACTTAAAAAGAGTCCAAAGCAAGACCTATCTTATTAGTTGGGGGTAGAGTCGAAATGGTGGTGCGTTCTCTTAAACGATGCAAATAGCTATTCGAGATCGGTTCCAAGTTATAATTAGAGGTGGACCAATGAGGAGCCGGAGGCGTGGCTGAACGACGGATGCGCGAGCGCTTTGTAGATCGAATCGGGATTTATTTAGGGAGTGAATTATGCGCGTGCTCATTAATTGTGATAATTATTTAGTTAGTTTGTGTAATTGGATGCGAAGGGCCCCGGGACACGTGTTATTAATAATAAGGGAGATTACATGGTTTAGGAGCATTAAATGTCATGTGTAAGTGGTTGGTGATCTTTTCATTGGCGATATGGGGTTTAGGGTAGTTTAGTAAAGAAATTGTACACATTTGTGCGTAGTGTTCTACTTTTGATATTTCGAAATAGGTAGTAGTAGGTACCTCCTATTGGTATGGGTAGGTAGGACCCCCACAAAGTACCTAACGCCTGATTCATTCAATATCGAAAGAGGTAACAAAGGTAAAATATCGACATAGTAAACAACAGTGTACTTACCAGGATACATTTTTCTGCCACTGTATGCATGCACCTACATTTAAACTTAAGGCCGCTCTAAAACTTTGCTACCTAAATTAAAGACTATGCTGAAGTAGCACTGTCTGTCATCTTGCGCATATTATAAAGTAATATTTAAAAGAAATACGATTTACGTAGATTATTTATTTATGAACATAATAAGAACAAATAATTTAATATTATAATAAGAAATTGATATACTATTGGCTTTGATATATTTAAGTCGTATTGTATTAAGATAGTAAGTACCCTGTCTCATGTTGCTGCGCCCTCGCAGGGCGTCACATATGACTAAGTATAACGAATTGTAACACCTCCTACGTTTGAATATGATGTGCAATGAATAAATGAATAAAGTAAATAACTAAATGTACAAGAGACAAAAACTGCAAAGTAGATAAACGCTAAAACTAAACCTGACTTTAAAAAAATGAAACCTTCTTGTGCAAGAGTTCTATTGCTGGCTTCTTAAGATATATATTAAGTAGGTATGCGGTGCTAGGTTTGTATTTGTCTATTTACTTGATGCATTATTGTGCATTTTATGTTTATTATAATGTATTTTCTGTTTTTAATTTACACCACCTGCTTTGTTCTAGTCTGTTAATATTATGATTACCTGGTAGATATCGCTCTGCAGCGTACATTGTAGAATGAGGCTCTAGAAGATGAGCTTTCTGAGCCGATACTCGTAATGGGACCGCCTTTCATCACACTTTCAGAATAAAATTATAGGTATAACAGAAAAACTTGACGTTAAACTTGGAGTTTTTGAAAGTTGCCCATTTACCCATTTTCAATTTAACATTCTGGCCATTCCAAAATATGGTACTCATTTCACAAATAAAAAAACAATTTCTGGTTAAAATTGCATGCAAAAGCTAATTTTGAGCTTAAAGTAACCTTTAACTGGAAATTGAACGCAAATTCTTTTAAATAGTGGCAAAAAATGTTTAAAAAAATCTCCAAAAACAGAGACTAATTGAAAACTACTTGAAAACCTCTCTATTATTTTACAATAAACAATACTTAAATATCCTTTTCTTTTAAGTAGCATTAATTTTTCCCGAAGTCTCGGTTTCTCTCGTCATTTCTTACAAAGTTATGGAAACACGTAAAAAAAACACGTAATTAAAACAGAAAAGTATTATATTAGCTTCTCGCATCCTAGAGGCGTTATAAATGAGATATTTCGAATATCCAAGCAAAATAAAAGCCGCTAAACACCGCGAACCGAAATAACTTCATTAAACCGCCGTTCCGATATTTTATTGCGCAGAAAAAAGAAAACTAACGCAAACAAATGTTCAACGCGATAGAAACAATAAATAACTGGACAAAAAAACCCACAGCGCCCTTTCAAATAACCGAAATATTTTGTCATAATTACGGTGCTCTGTGGCGCTTATTTTTTTTCTCATTGATGCCATGGACTAACGGGGAAGCATTAAACTGCTTCTGTATTAGAGGTTCTGTAGGGTTTGTTGTTGTTTTTATTTAACAAAAGGGTGCCATGTAATGACAGGTGCCAAAAATAAGTGGTAAGGAATTTTGTGCATTACGCATATTATAAATACTAAGCAATCACCGCCGCGCGGCACCCATGGACATCTGAGAAACAGAAGACTATTTTAGGTTGCATATATAAAAAATACAGTATGGCATTCTATCAAATCGAAATCGAATCGAAAAAAATAAAGAATACTTAATCACATTCACGTTCTACATTACGAACATTCTGGCAAATATTACCTAATCTGAGCAGTAATGAGCTCAAAACTGTATCAATTCGGAGTTTCCGCACGTAAAACGGAACCCTGACTGACTTTATTTGACAGTTTCCGCATACTTTACGCTGGCATCCGAACTTTTGACTCTGGCGCATCCAAATTGCTTCGGTATGCGAGGCGCTGCCTCCTAACACAAAATGACGTAACTACAGTAAATTTCCTATGAATTTACGCTCTTTTGAGTAGCAGGGCTGGCGCTTACCACGTGACGGACAGACGGGTGTTATTTAGTAAATGCTTAATTAGGATTTTCGTTGCTAATACTCTTATTGCATGCAAACATGTGTCTGCGATAGTTTATAGAGCTTTGTTAAGCCTTTTCGTTGATTTCCATTATTAAAAAACCGGCCAAGTGCGAGTCGGACTCGCACACGAGGTTTCCGTAAAAGGATTTTAACGCTTTTCCCCAGTGTTTTAAGAAGTCCAGCGTTAGCAGAGCCCTGCTCCTAAGCAAAATGTAAGCAGTGTGGGGTCAACTTATATTGGTCTGTGAAATCTACAGACAGACATAAAATTTTAAGATTTTGAGACTTTTGGAGTGGTTGTGCTATAACAGCTACCTTCATACCAAATTTCAAGTTTCTAGGACATCTGGAAGTACCCTTTAGGTTCGGCAATTTGTATGGAAGTATTTATTGAATCAGGCGTTACTTTGCGGAGGTCCATATTTATGAACTAAAAAACAATTACTTTGCTCACCCGCGACCACTAATGACAAATAGTTATATCTGTGCGGCAAATGTATGTTTCCATGCAACACCTCCACCTCCACTGCTACACGAATCAACACATGCCACACAGACCCAACTATCACCACCACCACTATACTAAACGCTGACGCGTTTCGGCACTCTCCACGAGGCCATTTACGAAGCACAACAACAACCGCTCAACATGCCACCACTTCCACTACTGACATATGTAAACCATGTACTCAACTTAGTTAATGACAAAACCAACGTACCCACTAATATTTTATAAATTCCAAACTACCCTTTTATGTAAGTCCTAAACTACCCTTTTTCAAGAAATGAATTCCAAACTACCCTTTTTATTTTTATTTTTAATCTACGCCAGGTACCCCGTTATTTTTAACCGAGTACGGTAAAAAGAGAAGTCATGTTCTCATTATTACTATGACACATTATTAAAATTAGAACCAAGTCGTAACAAAGGCGAAGAAACCAAATTAACTTGTTCATTAATAATAGACCCCATGTTGTTGTACCTAATTATTTCCAATTGTTCTAAAACCGATAGCCGCAAACCCTTATCACAATAATGTAAAATTTCGTACGTATCTGAGTCTAACAACGAATGATTCGTTTCTAATAAATGCTTGGCAAAGTTTGATTTCTCTGGATGATCATGCCTATATGACGAGACATGCTCTTTAAATCTAGTATCAAAGCTTCGACCGGTTTGTCCAATGTATACTTGACTACAGTCGCCACAAGCT